>JBCNJP010000018.1:18022190-18042616 GCA_039602395.1 Deinandra increscens subsp. villosa | reverse complement strand
AATAATATAACAGGAAATAAGGTCAAGTGTAACGACCGGTAATTACGGATCTTGGAGGTTTCGGCAAGTGTTTTTTGGCTCCGAAATTTGAGTGTCGTCGACCACAACCACGTGTACTCCTCGTGCATGCTATTATTTAATTATTTATTTACATCCTCCATGAAGTTTGAACTACATCATTATTCTTAAAAAAATATAAAATAATACATTAAATAAACTCGAAATTCAAAAGTATAATTTTTAAATTCTGCCATATTATTTGGATCTATATTAAACACTTCCATTAAACACCTCCGGCAATAGAGGTATCTCAACCTCAATGATTTATTTGAATTTGAACAATGAAGTAGATTAGGATAGTAGCGTGATGATTTAACCGTTTAAAATAATCAACATTAATATATTAATACATTATAATCGAAGTTATTGGGTAGAACTTTAGCAACTAAAACTAAGGGCACATCTGATACATAAAACTTTGATGTACGTGTTATTAGCGTTTGTTTCTATAATATGTTACTTGCTTTCATATTATTGTGTAAAATTTTAGCAACTAAAACCTAGGGACACATCTGGTACATAAAACTTTGATATACGTGTGATTTACAGAATGTTAAGCTTTAATGTTAGGTGTACGAGTTATTATCGTTTGTTTCTATAATATGTTGTTCTTGTAAATGAAACTTAGACTTTTAGGTTATATAATAACAATATTATCATTACCATATGATCTCTCTCTTTGCTCAATAGATTATCATATGTTTTAAAACTTATAATTATTTGAACTTTTAAATTATATAAACTATTTTTTATTTTTGTAATACATATTAGGATATACTATAGTATAGAATAGATGTGATGTATAGTGAAAACCGTAATAAATTAAATGAAATTCTCTATTTTCTATCTCAATTGCAACTTATTTTCAAGTATATGTTACTTTTTTCCAACTCAAAAATATATTGTAATTATAAAGAATGGCCAGGGGCAATTTGGGTAATTTGAAGCCGTAGTTATGAAGACAGATTTGTTAACCGACAAACTTGGGAGGTCGGCAACTGTCGGCCTGTGAACGGGGAAATACAAAAGCGGGAAAATTCCATTCACCTTTTTTTATTACTATTTTAATTAAAGTAAGTTATTTTTTATAAACAAATATTTTTTTATTGTTTTGAGTTATATAAATTAAAATAATTTCTTAACTTTTAGTAAAGGTTAGTTTGGATCTTGTAAGACAAGGATCAATAATAAATATAAATCCAATAAGGTAAGTAATTTAGTGTATTTAGATAGAGTGAAAATGATATGATAAATAAATTTAAAACAAAATGATGATGGTTGAGATGTGACACCAACTGTTACGAATTTCAATCATATGAATACTAAAAGTACTTTATTTGAAAAAAAATATGATGTTTTTAATTTCGCTTTCAAATTACATTAAAAGAATGAAAATAGTAACTCCACTTTTTTTTAATACCAAATAATATTTATTTATATTTTATATATCAAAAGGCCAAATGTTTTTTGTCTTCTTAAAACTTTTGGGTGTATGATTTATTCGCTACGCTTTGTAGCTTGTTAATATATATTTGTTGGTTGTTAAAAAAAGACCAAATATTTATTCTAGTATTCCGCGTTAATTATCAACGGGTATTGATATCCGAATGCGTAATTAGTGCTTCCTTATTTGGAGATCAAAAATTCAAATCCTGCAAATAAATATGTTGATGGTTTAGTTATAGGCTAGGTACCGTAAAAAATTCTATCCGAGTAGATTTAATACGTAATTACAATATATGAAAATATATTGCACTTCAAATTATAATAGCAATGAAGTTTGCACTTAAACTTTTAATAATAAGCACTAAAATTAGCTAAAGTGCTACAAAAATGATTTAAATTTTAATTAAGTGTAATATATTTTCACTAAATAATAATGACACTATGTTGATACTAGATAATACAAAATACTCGTCAAAGCAAGTACTACATTTATTATAAGATGAGAGAAATCATTATTACTTGTTACATTTGAGAAGCTTTATGTGTTTAAAACGTTCTATTAATTTATAACTCACAAGTTAAAGTATTGTGTAGGACCAAGGATAAACGCTATTTTCAACCGTTATAATTAAGTGTCGACTAAACTTTTATTTTAAAATATTCGATAAAAAATTTACATTTTTATTGGTTATACAAAAGAACCATGAATACATATTAAATCACTACTTTGATTGTTTCAAAATAGTTGAATATTCAAAATAAATAACTAAACATCAAATATATCATAGTTTAGCAGTATCAAAGCACTTACTAAAAAAAAACTCTTTATAAGTAACTCTTTGTTTTTCTCTACAATAAACTTTTTTCTTCGTATATTGAAAATAAACAGATGATCGTTAAAAAGTTAACCTCTGTTAAAACTTTATAACTTTTTGCTATCTGGGCATCACAGTGGCGTCGCGTCTTCTACAATCAGATAAAATTCATTTCTTCACAACATCAAAACATACAAAAATTCTAAAAAACCCTTTGGTGGCGTTTGGTTCACGGAATGTGATGTAATTGGAATTGTAAAGTTTTCCTTTTAAAGTTGTGCTTAAGTTGGGTAAGGAGGGGGTTTGAAATACAATGAATTCCTTTAATCAATGGAATTTCAGGTCATGTAACTTTCCTTCGTTAAAGTGAAGGATTTCTAAATTCCATTGATTAAAGGAATTCATTGTATTTCAAACCCCTTTCTTACCCAACTTAAGCACAACTTTAAAAGGAAAACTTTACAATTCCAATTACATTACATTCCGTGAACCAAACGCCACCTTTGTGTTTGAGCTCAGTAATAAATACATGTCACACCCGACCATCTCCAATTCCCATCAGGAGGAAACTCATCATAGGTGAGAAACCCCCTGGCCCAGCCTGTAACCCTCATTTATTTATTTTTTGTTACAATTCAGACTTGAACTCAAGACCTCCTTATTATAATGTCTTGGTTATCTCCCCTAGCCAATTAGGCTAGGGATCATTGGTCAAAATAAGGTTTATTGTTTGGAAAAAATTGAACGTGAGATTATCATAAAAAATAGTAAATATTTAAGATTATTAAAATTCAATAATCTAACCTTGTACTTTAAAATGTTAATGTAGATTTAAATTTAAAAGTAAGTTCAGATTTGATCTGATATTACTGTTCTAAACTTTTTTATATAATAAAAGACGTACAATCTTATAAATCAACAAGTCAATTTCAAAACTTTATATAATAATTTTCTTAATATATATGCAATGATTGTTTATTGATATTCCGTTATTCGATCTCCATATTTCGTGTTCGTTTCAAAATATCCCCTTTAACCTTACACCTAAAGCCACCCTCCTCCATCTTCACTCGTTATCTTCACCCTAAAACTCTGTTTCTGTTTCCTTTCAGATTTCGCATCAATCAATCGCATCTTTCCCTCATTTTTCGTTCAAATCATCTCCTAATCCAACGCCGCGAATCGAACGAATATGATTGCGCATCCGAAACCCTAAACGATTCGTTCATTGCGTGATTGATCTCTGTTTAAATGTTCGTTTGATGAGGCTTCCCTGTTTGTTCCGGTAAGTTTTCAGCCAAATCACCTCGCGTAATCGCTCGTTATTGCTTCGTTTATGGATCAATTGGCTGGTTTTGATGTGAAATTTCATGATTTGATGGATTTTAAGTTTTGATGGAAACTGGAGATTACGTCTAGGTTTAATCTGTGTTCGTTGATTCGCGAGATTTCTGGAAATGTGTTGATGTGGATTTTGTGATTTTGTTTGTGTAATTTACTGATCAGGATTTTGCAGATGAGTTGTTGTCAAATTCATGGTTTGTTTTTTAGTGTTTGGATCATGTGAGTTACCGAGCAAATTTATGGAAATTGATTGGTGTTAGATTCTGATTTTGCTTTTTTGCAGTTTACTGATCTTGTTACTGCAAATGGGTTGATGTTGATATCATCTTACTTTTTTTTTTTTTTTTTTTGCTGATGTATTTACTGGTCAATTCTTCAAATGATCATTGTTTGTTATTAATTAATAAAAATAAAAAATAATTTGTAACTAATCTTGAATGCTAATCATGTTTCAGGCTATTTGAAGTTGAAGAACTATCATCTCTGGTGAATGTAAATCATGGAAAATTCCGAAATTGAAGAGAATTTGTTTGCTCTTGGTGAACCTAAGGTAAATTTAGGTTTTCCTTTTAACATAACCTGATTACTTGATTCATATTTGCTTATTTTAACAACTTAGCTTATGCTCATAAGCTAATCAGATAACCAGCTTATTGAAAGGAAATGGTTTCATTGCAAGGGTATGCTTGTAATTTTTAATCCTCTTTAAGAATAATCGGTTTGAACTTTGGAACAAGCAACCTCGATTGCTTATTGAAAACAACTTATTTCACCCTAAAATAAGCATACTTTTTTCTTTTTCTTCATCCGAACACTAAAATATGCTCATCTACTATTAAAAAAAAAGAATAAGAATAAGCAGAAAAACCTTTTAAATTAGCAATCCCAAACACCCACTATGATAATATATGTGTTGGAGTCTTTGAAGTATGGGTGGATGGTGGACCTACATGGGGAAAGTGCATACCTTGATTCTCCTTTTTCTATTTTAAGAAACCAAAAGAAATATTCTTTTTGATGCATTACATCTTGTGAAAAGTATTATTAAGGGATGTATTGGGATTGCTTATTTAAACAACTTTTGCTTATAAACGGAAGCAGATAATCAACTTATTGAAAACAACTTATTTCACCTTAATTGCGAAGACTAACGATGGTTTTATTGCAGCTACATGGAGAAATTTGCAAAACACTTTCTTTGATCTATGTCAGAGTATTAAGTGTTTTTCCTGAATTAGAGGCTGCTCGCCCCCGAAGCACTTCAGGGATTCAAGCATTATGTTCTTTGCACATAGCATTAGAGAAAACCAAAATGGTTCTTCAACATTGTGCCGAGTGTAGCAAAATTTACTTGGTAAATTCTCTATCTTTTCATCTGTTTTATCTCATACTCCCACCATCCCAAAATATTGAAATAAATGTGTGTATTGTTTACATGGCATAGTTCTTGATCTTGAGTGCTCAATGTTATAGTTTTTGCAGTTATTGAACCTTAAGAGAGGTGTTTGGGATTACTTGTTTAAACAACTTATAATGCTTTTAAGTAGAAATAGGGATGGCAATGAAATTGGACTTGTAGCCGGCGGGACCATATCCCAAAATGTTCAAATAAATGTTTTGTAGCAATGTGTTGCCCTCAAAGTTGTTAAATTGTCTAATGCTTTAAATTGTTCAAATAAGCAATCCAGAGCACAGTCTAAATCAACCTTATTAACTCAAAATTATATAAATGAGTGACACATTATATCCATCTAGGAGATTGACCATTAAATCTTTTATTTTGGGATGTATTAGTCATGTTTTTAATCCTTATTTTCTTACACATACATTTATATTTTGCAGGCTATAACAGGAGACTCTGTTGTTTTAAAATTTGAGAGGGCAAGATTGGCTCTTGAAGATGGTCTTAGAAGGGTTGAAGATATAGTTCCACAAACTATAGGTTGCCAGGTATTATATTATGCAAATACTTTGTACAAACCTTTCTATATTTGCTTATTAACCAAAAAATTATATATGTGTACATACTGACATACATACACACATACATATACCTATATTATTATACTGGGTGGGTTCATATGAGAACCACTTTATTCATGGTTACTATTTGTGGAAATGATTAGGAACCGTAGTGTATTCACTGGTGAGTAGAACAGTTGTTGAATATCTAGTGGTTCTCACTTGAAACCAAAGAATGCCCGATAATTTGTTAATTTAAACCACTATTAAGAACAATCCTTTGGCTCTACCCCATAAAGTTAGGGTGTTCATCGGTTCGGTTTGAAGTTTTTGGGTCAAAATCACTAACTGAACCGAGTTCAGATAATGAAAAACCGCACCGAAAACCAGATTCCACTTTGGTTCAGTTTTTGATTTCAACTTAATAAACCGAACTCAGTTTATTGGGTTTATTAATTATTACTTTATTTTCTTAATTATTAAATACGAGTTATTCGGTTTATATGGCCATATATAATATATGGGCTAAAGATAGAAGATGGTTTATTATGTTTATTCTGTTAAACTGAATTCAGAATTTTGGGAACCTTAAAAGCAAACTGAATTTGTAATTTGGTTCCATTTTAATTTTGGTTCAACTTTCGGTTTAATCAGTTTCAAACTAAATTATGAACACCCTTATTTAAAGTCGTTCCTTTATAACAACGTCATGAGTCAGATACTCAGAGTAGATGTGGCAAAATTGGTGGGTCAGGTGAGGCGGGTTGTGCAACACACCAATTCAGGTTCAGGTCAAAACATATAACTTTTGTAATGGATCCAGTAATCCAGTTGGGTCAACCTACAACACTTTTTCTTCAATTTTTTTCAAATAAGATGTGGGTTAAATATGTCTATACCTTCGTTTATTATTACAATAACAATCCAAGCTTTTGAATACATTTATTCATTAGGTTGTATGTTTTAAAATACACTTTGGGTCACTTTTGACTCGTGTATTTTAGCTGGTTTTTTCAATTTTACCCTTTGGCTTTTTAGCTTAGCATTTTACTTTGACCCATTTGACACATTCATGAGTATATGGGTTAAAGTTGGCATCTCTACAGAGGAGCCTTGATATATGACGGTAAATTGCTCATTTTACTTGAGCAATTTCCCAAATTTGTAAACTTAGACACAAATAGGCGGCGTATCTTCAACAAAAAACATGATGCATTATGATCTAAGTCTAACGGTGAGTTCCCGTGTCACAGATTTCTGATATTTTAGGCGAACTTGAAGGAATAGAGTTTTCACTTGATCCATTAGAGAAACAAATAGGCGATGAAATTATTGGATTACTTCAACAAGGTAGAAACTTCAGCCATAGTACTGACAATAATGAATTAGAAGTATTCCATCAAGCTGCATCTAAGCTCGGGATTACTTCTTCACGGGCCGCCCTTCGGGAACGACGGGCCCTCAAGAAGCTTGTGGAGAAAGCAAGAATCGAAGAAGATAAACGAAAAGAATCAATCGTTGCATACCTTTTACATCTCATGAAAAAATACTCTAAGTTATTTAGAAGTGACTTCTCAGATGATAATGATTCACAAGGCTCAACCCCATGTTCACCTACAATACATGGATCTTTTGAAGGTTACAGTGGGTCCGGGACCCACGCGTTCGAGAGACAACTCTCTAAAATGAACTCTTTTAATTTCAAACCGAATTTCAGGCGGTCTGGGCAGGTACCTATCCCTCCCGAGGAGCTAAGGTGCCCGATTTCATTACAACTTATGTACGATCCAGTCATCATTGCATCCGGGCAGACATACGAGAGAATTTGCATTGAGAAATGGTTCGGTGATGGGCACAACACCTGCCCGAAAACTCAACAACAGTTGGCTCACCTTGGTTTGACCCCGAATTACTGTGTCAAGGGTCTAGTGACTAGCTGGTGCGAACATAATGGAGTCATTGTTCCTGATGGGCCACCCGAGTCACTTGACTTAAACTACTGGCGACTCTCATTGTCTGAAAGTGAATCGGTAAATTCCAAACCGGTAGAAAGTGGTGGGTTCTGTAAATATATGGGTATGAAAGTGGCACCTTTTCCTTTTGAAGAAAGTGATGTAATCGAGGAGGTTGAAGGTGCTGAGGATGACGTGGCGGGTGCGGTTGACCATGATGGTGATGTGTTTGGGACGTACGATGAATTCTTGATGGTTTTGAACACCGAGGAGAATTTAAGGAAAAAGTGTCGGGTTGTTGAGAAAATAAGACGGTTGTTGAAAGATGATGAAGAGGCCCGGATCTATATGGGTGCAAATGGTTTTGTTGAAGCTCTGTTACGGTTTTTGGAATTGGGTTTGCATGAAGAAAATGAGTTTGCTCAAGAAAGCGGAGCAATGGCTCTATTTAACCTTGCGGTTGATAACAATAGGTACGTTTTTCGGCATTTGTAATACGGGAGGCCGGGTTAACCCGTTATGAATTTTGTTCATTTTTCTTGTGAAGAATCAATTTGCTAGTCATGTTTAAAAGAACAATGATATTACAAGACTTAATAACCTGCAACTTGTCTTTTGTTTTCCTTTCAGGAACAAAGAAATGATGCTAGCAGCAGGGATACCTTCTCTACTGATCCAAATGATCCAAGGGTCAAAATCGGTCAACGCAGCCATAGCCCTGTACCTAAACCTTTCATGTTTAGATCAAGCCAAACCCATCATAGGCTCGAGCGAGGCGGTCCCATTCCTAATCAATGCCCTCGAAGGCCCGTTCGACTCCCAATGCAAAACCGACTCACTTCACACTCTTTACCATCTCTCATCGTTCCATTCCAACATCCCAAGACTCATCTCGTGTGGAATCATACCCGCCCTACAACCGTTTCTAACCGACGTGAGTTCAAACTCATGGACCGAGAAAGCCATAGCCGTGTTAATAAACCTATCCGTGACTAACTCTGGCCGAGACGAGATCTTAGCGGGTCCAGCTCTTGTTAGCGGGTTGTCCATGTTGCTTGACATGGGTGAACCCGAGGTTCAGGAGCAGGCTGCAGCCTGTTTGTTGATTTTGTGCACCGGGAGCGATAAGTGTTGTGAAATGGTGCTGCAGGAAGGGGTTATACCTTCTTTGGTGGCGATTTCGGTTAATGGGACAATGAGAGGGAAACAAAAGGCGCAAAAGTTGTTGATGGTTTTCCGCGAGCAAAGGCAGAAGGATCCGCCTCTGGAGGTGGTTCAGGGCGGTGAAGAGCGGAAAGCGCTGAGTAGGTCGACTTCGAGGAAGAAGATGGGGCGGGCGTGGAGTTTTTGGCGGAAGAACAAGAGTTTTTCGGTGTACCAATGTTAGAGTTGTTATGGTTAGAGAAGGCTGTAAAAATGAAAATTTTCAGTTCAGTTTTTTTGGTATGTTTTATGTAGCTTTTTTGTTGTGATTTTACCACTACAGGAGATGTACAGTTTTAAATCTTGTCTTTTTGGATATGTTTAAATGCAGGCCATAAGCCAAACCTCACAGCATCATCTTACATCTATGTGCAATTTCTAAAAAAGAGAGAACCAAACCCCTAATATCGAAACTAATATATAGAGTGTATTTTATAGGTTCCTATTAACAAAATATGTATAACAAATTATTATGAGTTTTAATGAGGTTATGGTAATTTATATATTTATTCTTAAAAAACTCTTAATATTTTAGCTAAAAAAACATTTTTGTCTATCTAATATGTATTATAATATAGTATAAGATATATTTGTTTCATTGTTTGATACTCGGTTTTGTTACAACTAGCACTTTTTGAACAATAAACTCATAAATACACACTGCCTACACTTTTACGGTTAGTAATTTAGTACGAAACTTGTTAAAAGGTAATTATTAACCTAAAATCACTAACCATCAGGAATGGTGGTCTAATAGAAGATATTTTACCTCTTGAAACTGCCTATTTGGAAATGTTACATATTCAAATCTTAGTAATGTAAATATAAGTATAGTTTAAAAGTAGAAGCATGATAGCTGTCATTAGAAAAAAAAATTAAAATCACCAAAAATAATCATTTATCTAAATACTAAAAGCTGATTATCGCGATTTATCTCACGATGATAACCGATCCGGTCCAAAACTACACTTACTAACGATTACATTGTGCGATGGATCGTGTGATTTTATGTCGACGACGTGCTTGAGAGGGCTCGAGGAGACATGTGCCAACCAGCTTCAAATAGGTCAAAGATGGGATCGGGATCCTCCCGAATCCCAGATTGATATATTTCATCGGTACTACTAGTTGTTCGTCCAGAATAAAGAAACTCTCCACTTGCATCTTCCATATTTTCGGTCTCTTTGTTTATGTCGTCGATAGCTTCCTTGAGACGCAAGTTACCATCCGTTTTTGAAGTATCGGCCACGTTATCGTGACCACATTTCTCGTTTTCAACATCCCTTTTCACATTTTCGCATTCGAACGAGTTTTCGTGTTCGCGTCTGTACCCGTGACACGTGATATCGATCACGATCTCCTTCTCGTCCTTCTTAAAAACCCGATCAAGAAACGGGACCCGTTGCATGAAGCTCGGTACATCATGATCAAAGAAATCATCAAACTTTACAGGCAAAGATTCCAAGCCTTTAACCATCCCATCAATCTTGTCAAACACGCGGGTCGATGACGGGCAAACCGCCTCGATTAAATACTCGATCACCATAACATGGTCATCGAAAAACGATAAGATCGTTAGCCAATGATGCTCGATTCCATGCAAAACTTTCGCGGTCTTCCCCGTCGGTTGTGTCGGAACATGCATTCGTTGCAAGACCTTTTGCATCATCGAGAAGATTACCGTTGCGAAGGTGAACAATAAGCGACGCCTGTGAGGGGTCATCGTGGTGTCGGGAACGGGGCCGGGGAGTTGGGATGGGAAGCCGTTAAATGCTAAGAAATGTGGTCGAATAGAAATTGAAACGAGACCCATAAAACTATTTGGTGAAATGAAGCCATTGGTGAAGGAGACGTTTTGTTGTCGATATAGACATTGAGTAAGCCAGGGGTTATTACCGTGAAAATGTCGGAAAATTAGGTGCCAATTGACGAGGAGGATCGTGGTTTGTTAGTTTATGATTGTAGCCGACAGATTCGGTCAATGCTAGAAAGCCGGATATCATAAAACGTTGGCGTATCGTTTTATATCTTTTTTTCGTTTTAAATAGTACATGTTTTAGTTATAGAATTATAGTTAGATTGCCTATATTTGGTTCATTTAAACAACTAGAGATCGACCGCGCGTTGCTGCGGTAATCTAGAAAAATATCAGAAAAAGTGAATAAATAGATAAAATTTAGATTTATAAGTGTTATATAACTTTTGTATAAACACATCTATCGTAAATTCAAGATGTTATATTCCATATCTTTAAACTTGAATTGTTCATGTCAATGCACCTAATATCTGTATTACATCGCATATTTAAAGTCAACGCGTCGTTTCAAATAAAGATCTCCGTATTCAAACACTTTCAGTATAAAATAATTTTTTTTTGTTAAATAGCCTATGTATTGACCATTTATTGGTTCGTGGAAAATACAGGAAAATAGTGAATTCTAGATGTTAAATTCCATATCTTTAACTTTCCACAGACTCTTCTTCAGCAGCAGTTAACACCACGCGCCGTTTGGAATGAAGTTTTTTGTATCCAAACACTTTAAGGATCAAATATATATATATATATATATATATATATATATATATATATATATTGTGCATAAAATAGCCTATGTATTGACCTTTTCTATGATTCGTATAAAATATGTGCTACCTAGTACACGTATAAACTTATATAAAAAAATAAAGCTATGTTGTAGTGAAAACAATACGGACCAAATTTAAAGTGGGAATGTTTCATCCAATTTAACATAGTTATATATTAATTATCTTTCAATTGATTTTATTATGTATTATTAACATTTTATACGAATTGTAATTTTTAATAATGATCTTTTAATAATAATAATATAACGTGAATAACTTTCTGATGGGTTACGTATCGAGTCCGAATAACTGAATAATAAAGTGATACGATTAAGATAAACGAATTGTCCCTCCCGATTCGTTTCTCGCCACGAGCATTTCCCCGTTGTCGTTTTGTCTTTTGGACCGAGTTAACACACCGAAAACGTAACCGGAAGTGTAAAAGGGTCTTATATTGGTTTAATATCAGCATCGGTTTACACCCTATTTGCCACCATCGTGGACCACCATCAACAACCACCAACCACCACCACCATCCTCCGCTATCCCGGTAGTTCATCACCGTCCTCGCCATCACCTGTTGTCAAAAGCCCGTTATTGAATATCAATCCGAACATCATCGAAAACAACCAGTGACGGAACCAGAAAATTTCAACCGAAGGATCAAATATAATTTTTATAAAATAATTATTAGTTGGTTAATGTACGTAACGTCTAGTCGGTGATAACTTTATTTTCTAACAATTTCGTTTTTTTCTCAACCATTACTATTATTATTATTATTACTTCTATTATTATTTTCTTTTACCAATATGATGAACTTTGATTTTGAGTGCTAATAAAACAACAATTAAATAGAATTATGTATAGTAGTGTTTTTCTTTAGTGATAAAGTAAATACGTTAAAAAGGGATGAGTAAACAATTTAATTATTATAAAATAAATTTAACAGTACATGATGTGTTGTCATTTAAATTTCTACTTTAACCAAAAAAAAATAATTAAACGAAATTCCAGTCGTCATCTTTGCCCTCTTTTCTCTGTGAACCAGGCCGGAAAACTAAAAAGAAGCCATCCTTCACTCTTCAAGTTTTCTAAATCCCTCCTTCGCTTACGTATTTGAAGGGTCAATGTCCAAAAAGAGTTTCCGAGTGAAAGACTTATATTAAGAGAACTCCGGTCGCCGGAGGGTTCCTCCTCCCTTCTGTACAGTTTGAACCAAGGTTCGCCGGGTAAGTCGATCGGACGCATAGGAATAGACGTTTAATATATTATATATTTTGGTATGTGTTTTTGTACATGTATTGTATGAAACTGTGGGTAATTAAGAGGTGAGTATAATATCTTATTTTATTACTAGGTTTATAACCCGTGTAATACACGGGTCACATTAGTTAATTGAACATAAACATTATGTACAAATTATGTACAAATGTAATCAATTATGAAAAAGAACTCCTACTTTTCCTTTTTTTTTTTACAGCCAAATTCATAATATATTAAAGGCCTAGCAAGCAGCTAGTAGAAGTCACTTATACATGATTTAGAACACCAGAAAATACAACATAAACTGATATATATATATTAATGTCATCATCATGGAATTAACTGGTTGCAATCCTCAACTCCTGGGTAGCCCCACAATAGCGGTCCACCACCATGATTTTTGTTACTGCAGTTCAACTACTTAGATAGTCAACTCAAAATTTAAGTTTGACATAAATTCTTGTAATATGGATATCTTCTTTGTATATAAATGAAAACTGTGTTCTGGGCTTTGAGCTCTTAAACTTGCTACTGCTATGAGATAAAAGCTTACATTGATCATAACATTAATTGTTTTGGGAATTTAGCTTGTTTGAATCCAAACAAAAATACCTAATGTATACTTCCAAATTGTATAAACCAACTACACAGAAGGATATTGGAATTTCATATTTTGTAGATATTTTTGTTGGTTTAGAGACTCAAATCAATTCATAGGTTGTATGTGTGTGTATATAAAGAGCAATGGATAGATGAACACAATAGATTGCACTCAAAAGGGTGTTTAGCAAAATACTTAAAATGTCTTATTAGAAAGTCATTAAAAGTTTGCTTTGACTTCCCAGACTACCACTCTAGATGAGAATGAATTGTACTGAAGTAACCACATTTGATTCTCCAGGCCACTACTTAGAAGCAAAGTCCATGCCTCATACAATATTGTATAAAAGACACATACAAAAATTAGACACACAACACAAACATAAAAGAAACAGTCAAATGAACTTTACGTTTAGGAATCAAATGGTTTACTTTTGAACTTCAAAATTCTATTGGGTCAAATGGGTGAAAAAATAAGTGAAGACGTCTCTGGTAAAATATTCTATTGAAAGCAATAGATTGTAGATATCAACAAATGATGAAAAACTGTATAATACCTCTCTGTTTCATCAAAATATTTTCTCGTTCTTATTAGAAGCATAAACTAAACTTTATATCATTATTAAGTGTGTATTTATGTGGGTCAAGTACATGGGTCACAAGAGGAAACTATAGTTGGTTATGACTTATTAGTAGTCAAGTGATGCATATTATTAGTTAAACTGGCGTCACATATGTCAACCATTATGTCGGATCATTGGTAACCATTCCATAGTATAAACATGTCTTACGTGTAAACAATAGTAGAGTTAATACTAATAGTTTTTGTCAATTTATATTCTTCCAGTTCAAACATCATAGTTCAATTAATCTGTGATATCCAGTTACTAACCATCCTTGATGTAACCAAAGCCAGTATGTGTAAACGTTTGATTAATAAGAAATTTGGAAGTAACTGAATTACCTAATTACAAAAGGCCACACAAAGAAATCTTGTAACACATCTGTCTTCCATTTGCTCAATCATTTGTGCAGTCCCGCGAGTTCCTGTATAAAGTTGAAGTTAAAAGTAGAAAAGCTTCATTCCGGTGTCATCTACAAGAAGGGATAATGTTAAATACCTTCACCACAAGGGGATTTTATAGTTGTGATCTTGGTTGGCATTCTAACGGGTCCTTTAACTCTTACTTTCTTGTCTTTCGCACCACAAATGAAATCCGAACATACTGTCATTTAGAACAAATAAAGAAAATCATTAAAATTGTGAAATCAATGTTAACATCAATGAAGCATGACATACATTGTATAATATCTTGAACCTATCATCCTCCTATCCATTTGAAAATAAATAAAGAATAACAATACCTAATTTTAATTCTGTTTTCACACTAATATACATACAAGCACAGTCTCACACAATCATAAAACACATAAAACTAAACATAAACCTATATCCCAAAACCTAAATTAGACTCGTGGATGAAAGGAGAATCAAAAGAAAAGCATCGACATCAAAATAGGAAACGTAGAAACAGAAGAGCACATATAAACATGTTAAAGAAACAATAGAATAATTTAGGAATACCTTAATCAGTGGTAAAAAAAATGGTGAATTACAAGGATAGGACTTGGGAGGAGGGAGATATGAATCGAAATTAAGTTTCGATTCAGATTCACGGCTACCATTTCGTCTAACACATAACTTCATAAATATGATTAACTACTCATAGCTTCATCCAATAGATGATTCTGATTCAGAGAACTGAGATGCGCTTGAATACTGAGAATCAGGGGGATGAAGCTGTTAACACACCGATTAAAATATATAGTGGCCGATTAACCCCCAAATTTGAAGACGGCCCTTTAGACTACATCGGATTGGGCGATTGAACAATTGTGAAATTCAAGATCATTGAAGACAGAAATTGAAAGGGGCTGTGTAACTGAACAACATCGAGGGATTGAATGATTGTCTGAGATAATACCGAAGGCGGCATTCAATTCAGAAATCGAAGCGGACGGACGTAATTTAGGGCAAGCTTGGTAGAGGAATACGGCGCGAATTTGTTAACGTGGGAAGCGTTAGAGAAAGACACATGGCTCTAATTATTTTTACTTATTAAAGTACGGGATTTTTGGCACAAAAACATAGGCAAGTTTGCCTTTGTATATATATACAATAACACCTTTTATCTTTTTTTTATTTTTTATTTTTTGTTCTTTACGATAACTAAATTTCCCTCTAATTGCAAACCCACCGGCAGTTAATTATGTAAGTCTAAAATTTAAATTATTAACAAATATTGTCTGAGATTTTCATTTTGTTAAGACCCTCACTTTGCAACGTTCGATAACAACAAACGGATCTGAAATTACAACTTGTTTGTTTGTTGTTCTCTGATTTAAACTCCAACAAATATCATCACGTTTTCGATTTGTAGACTCGAAGACCTGGAAGATGAATATGACGACAATAGTGGCTTATAGCCTCTGCCGCAATCGGTCTAGCGCCAACGGTTGGCAACGGAGTTTTATGAACCCGCATTAGGCTATCCGTAGTGGATGGAGTCCCTTGTGGGCGTTATGCGTCATGTGGCGTCCACGTCATCAAAAGAGGCTCCATGGCTAAAGTGGTGTAGTGGGGGTTATGAGGATGGGGGTTATTAGGTATGAGGTGTACCAATAGGAAAAAGCAAAAAAAAAAAAAAAAAACAAGAGAGTTGCACGGCGCCATTAACATGGCGCCTTCAACCTCCAAACCTAACATGGCGCCCCGGGGGTGGTGCGGAGCGTTATATGGGACGCCATATTACAAATTTTTACCCTATAACGCCCCATTATGAATAGCCTTAGGCTCACGCATAATTTTATAATTTTTAATATTATATTAGTGTAGCATAATAGCTCCTAAGTTTAATACTTTATTCTATTGGTTTATAATTTTAAAACGTAGTAATAAAACTTTTTTGAACAATGATCGATCAAAAATATCGGGTTAATGCCATGGAAAAAGAGAACAGATCAGGCGAGATGAATGTAAACCATACGTCACAAAGAAGATTCACTACAGAGAAATGTCAATCAGATCGAATTCGATTCTCCGATCGCTCCACTTTTAACCTTCGAAACACTGATTGTTCAATCACGCAGGTAAAATTCTCCGTTTCAATTTTGATATCCGTCAATCAATCGAGTTTAAATCTCTCATATTCATGTCAAAACCTAGAAAATCATCGATCGCTGGCGATTTCCGCGTGATTAGTATGCTCTGTTCTATCCGATCTGTGCGAGTGATTGTGTATTGTTTTCATGAGATCTGTACTTCTTCAACCAGTATTGATGAACGATTTTTGTTTGAAATTCATTTATGAATAGGCATAACTGGAGACGGAAGATGCTTGTTTCGATCTGTTGTCCATGGTGCCTGTTTGCGAGCAGGAAGGCCGGTTCCAAAGGAGAATGTTACTCAGGGACTTGCTGATGATCTTAGAACCAAGGTTTTAAACACTCACAACTCAAACTTCATATCAATTTGTTAACAACTTAACATGATCGAATGGTAACAGTTCTATGTTTATATGCGAATCGTAGGTGATTAGGTTAAAATTTTCTGATATTTTAGGGAAACTCTGACCTAGCATTTTGAGTTTTAATCCGCTGATCAATTTAGATTTTACTATTTTAGAACACTGTTTAACATCAATTTTGAGAAATTCAAACTGTATCTCTTCATCAGAAACATAGGGAGTATAATGTATTGAAGGCCAGTGATGAAGTTTCATTAGTAAATTTGAGGAGTTTTTTTTTTTTGAAAGTTTGGAGCTGTTATCTCCAGTTATACTCGTTGCATTGTCTTGCTAATGATGTATCTTTTCATGAAACCATGTATCATTGGATTTGGTAGGTTGTGAAGGAGTTGATTAAGAGACGGACTGAAAGCGAATGGTAAGACAAATCTTTGGATGGTGATTAATGTTTTTATTTCTTGAATTGTGGTGAAGGAAAAGCGTTTTCATTCAATCGTTATCACATATATTTATAGTTTCTTTTATAAACTGCTTCTTTTGGCCCAAAACAAATGCAAATCTTTGGATAGTGATTAATGTTTTTATTTCTTGAATTGTGGTGAACGAAAAGCGTGTTCATTCAATCGTTATCAAATATATTTATAGTTTCTGTTAGAAACTGCTTCTTTTGACCCAAAACAAACGCAACTTGTGATAAGACACTTAGTTCAACATAAGTGTTTGATTACAAATTACACACACACACATAAATGGAAGTTCAATATAGAACCAAGAGAATTGTAAGAACCACATAAACAACGTTACCATATGTATCCGTTTAACTGTCTCTACATTTCTCTCTCAATAAACATTACGTATAAGTGTTTATGCGGTTCTCGTTGTTCTCTCCTTAAGCTTGGTTATGTATTGACTATTGAGGGCATCCACATATATATATGTATATATTTTTAATTTTGTATATATATAACTTCTTTCATTAATAACAAATCTTGTAGACCAAAACCAGTGTTATGAATGTTTTTAAATCCGTATTAGTGGATAAATAGGTAATTTTTGGGATGCGGTTTTCAGGTTTCTTGAAGGTGATTTTGAGACTTATGTATCACATATGCAACGGTCATATGTATGGGGTGGTGAACCAGAACTGCTTATGTCATCACATGTCCTTAAGTACGTATTCCAATATATTTTCTCTGATAATTTTATATCACCAGTTCGGATTTACTAATTTTTTAACATGTTTAAAGTATTTAATTTGATGCAATTCTGCATGTTACTTGCCATGTTAAAATCTGTACTAGAAAAGATATTTATAAAACATTTATGCCTGAGGTCAAAACCTTATGCGCTTAAAATTACACGGATTTGCTTAAGATGCACACTAAATCACAAGTAAAACATTTCTGATACATTTGTTTGTAATACTTCTACAGGGTGCCTATAACAGTTTATATGAAGGATAGAAAGACTAATTCTATTAAAGTTATAGCGGAATATGGACAAGAATATGGGAATCAGAACCCAGTCACTGTTCTTTATCATGATTATGGACACTATGATCTCTTACAGCTTCGAGTAAGCTGAAAGTAACAACTAAGGTATGTTTTCCCACACCTTTAGACCTTGTTTGGCAATGTCCTTTCTGTTTGGTGTGTATTTATGTAATCCAGAGAGAAAATAGTCTATATTGATGTTTTTAGGAAATCAGATTAGTTATAAAAAAATTGCAAACAAGAATTATGATATTATAAACTTGATTTTCATGTTTTCATAGTTCACATGAGTTTGTTAAAATAAAACATGACTATTTAGATTTAATGTCTGGTCAAAGATAATTTATCTCTCAACCCAATTTTTGTATATTAAAGTCTCCTAACTTGGAAAAATTACAAAAAAAAATAAAATAAAATAAAAAAACTGAAAAAGTCACTAAAATCAGTTTTGTATAGTGATTGTTATAAACAATGACTTGTTAACTCTTAAATTTGTCATAATTTAAGAGAGTGCCATTCTACGTTTTTGTAAAAATAACAAACTAATACCATGTTATATATAGTCATAGCCTCATAGGTTAGGGGTAGCACACATCTTTGATATAATAAGGAATGTGGTGGTGAGACATTACGACACGTCGACACCTATAAAGAACGTCGAACTCTCACAATGGAGACGAAGAGGAGACGAGAAGATTTGTTAGTATTTGTTAGGTCTTCAGAGGTGGGAGTTCCTAAAGATGTCAGTAAATGTTAGATATTTTTAGAGGATAATATAGATTTGGTCTTTGCGGGGATTCCTATCTTGGCTTGCCTTTCTCATCGGTTGCCTTTATTCATAGTAAGTGATAGCTACTTTCTAGTTTGACTTTTTTTTAAGAACGGCCCATTATATAAAAAACAAGCTAGCAAGGAGCTAGATTAAATAGTTACATCAAAAGAAAATTACACCATGAATTCCATTCAAGTCCTACAATCTTCCCTCTATGTTTGACCCAAATTTGACCCAAAGGAAAGATAGTTTGACTTTAGTTGGCCTTTAGTTTTAAGTATACCTTTTTAGTCATGGTTAGTCTACAGCATTCACAGGGGAATCTTCATCTCCATCTCTCTCTATAGTTTAATTAAATATTATACTTTTTTAAAGTTTTTGTTAAATTTTGTTTAACACATCACATCCCATTCTCCATCTCCATCTCTATATTACTCGCAAACACTTATTTTATTATATTGTCTCTTTCTTAAACACCCACAAACATTTTTAGAGTTTACAAATATGCTTTTCACATTTAGAGATTCTACATTTATTATAATCTATATACAGTAACTATATTATAGAGACAGAGACAGAGACGGAGATTTCAATAGAGATGAAAATAAGAAGAAAACTCTATAGTTTAGTCCCAGCTACTTTTGACTTAGGGATTTGTATGGCTTCTTCTTGTTTTTATATTATGCTACTTGATTACTTGTTTTCTTCTTGTATATTGTTTGTCTATTGCTTAAAAATAAAATAAAATAAAAAAGTCGGTTTTCCTGAGTCGGGTTTCTGCGGGAGCAGTCTCTTCATACCATCGGATATATCGGATAGAGCTATAGAGGTAAAGTTTGCCCCCATCTCACCCTTGCTTTGAGTGAGATTTTGCTAGGTGTGTTTATTTGTTTGTTATTCTAACTAATTTAAGAGTTAAAAACTCAATAATTAAAATAAATCAAAAGTACGTGCATTTTAAACAAGTTTGGGGAGTTTAGGATACAAAAGTTAGTTTGATGACTTTTAATGAACCTTTTACAAGTTAAGGGACTTTAGTATACCAAAATTAGGTTGAACAACTTTTTATTATTGTATTAACCCCAAACATAAATCTTAACTTTCTATGTATATTTATAAGAGATAGATGTTTGCGATGATTACCTAATTCTGTTATTTTTTCAAAGTTTTTCAGATAAAAATATGAAGAATACTGTGCTTGAAAATCTTTGAGTGTTCAGAGTCCCACAAGATATTTGACTAATGGTATAACCATTTCTAGACTCAATGCATACTTAATCTATTGCATGATCATTCATTTGGAAGTTTCGGTATGCTTGTAATAATCTTGTATTATTTTTTTAGATTAATATATTTTCCCAATTATTTCAAATATGTATTTTTCTAATTATACTCGTAAT
>JBCNJP010000018.1:17923513-18021690 GCA_039602395.1 Deinandra increscens subsp. villosa | reverse complement strand
TCTTGATTCAATCTCTCACGAGGATTCCGCACTCGTGTTAGATCTTGATATCGTGTGTTCGGGTATTTTTCGGACCTACAACTTCAAAATGTATTAGTACCAGATTATACTATATGCACGTTGTCACGGGAATAATGCATGTACACAAAATGATTACATTACTATTACTAAATCATAATATATAAAGATGAAAATACGAATAGATTACGTAAAAACATTAAAATTAAAATCTAAACGCTCTAAATATCAAAAGTATCGTATAAAGATTATTTTATACAAATATATCTTTTATACTATCAACTTCCATGCTAATTTATCTATAAAAAAACGGTTAATACCCCTATGAAAAAAATCAAAACAAGAATCGCCAATCAAATAAAGTTAATTAATATTTATAGTAACTCTGACTTTTTATATATAGTAAAATAAAATATAAAAATAATTCTGAGGATTTTGTTCCATCAGAAACTGATGAGAAACCAAACGGGTGGCGTGGAACAAAAACAGGCACAAGAAGAATTTCACCATTTTCTTACCGCAACAGTATTCACCGGTAACCGGTAAAACACCCCCACAGACGGTGAGGCGCAAAACCAGATATGGATAGGGTCTCCCGCCACACGAACCCGTAAAACCTTTACCAACCGGACACGTGTCGGTTCCCACCTCTCTCCCTCATACTAATACTCCCCACAAACACAAATTCCCTTCATCTCCTCTCCCACACTCTTTCTCTCTCTCTCTCTACACATTCCCCTTTCTCCCATTTTCTCTCTCTAGAAATCTTCCGAACTACATCACCAAAATTCTTCCAAATCGGATCCATTCTCCCTTCCATGTCATCTGCATTCATCCCCCATCCTAATTTCATTATCTCTAATCTCCGTCCGCAAATCAATTTATCCACCGGAGAATTGATTCTCCGTCGATTGCCGTTCGTTCTGATCGGAAGTTAGGGTTTCTTCTCGTGATTCGATATTTCTAATCAGGTCGTATTCTTCTACTCCCCTTTTACTCTTTAATTGTTTGATTCTGCTATTTCGGATCTCGATTGAGTTTTTTTGTTATTGTTTCGTGAATCTAGGTTAGGGCGTTACCATTCGTTGATTCGTTATTTGTACAGTGTTCGTTTGTAATCTGTATTATTATAGCTCATACAAGAAACTCTACGAAAATTTTGGCGCGTTTTTTTTAGTTTGCCCCCAAAATTGAGTGTTTTCTTGTTAATAGTCTGCGCGTATCTCCTTTTAGGTTTCAGATATTGAAAAACCAACAAAAAAATTAAAAAAATAAAATCAAATAAAAGAATAAAAAATTAGCGAGTTCTTCACTTCTTCTTCTTCTTCTTCTTCCTCTTTTTCGTTTTCGTTTTCGATTTCATTTGTATTCTAGGTGGTCTGGTTTTCGTTGAATTCGGTATCGTTACGTATCGGAAACGTTTTCGTTTCTAGGGTTATAGAAAATGGCATTGAATTTTTCTCAGCGTCCGATTTTTCCTGCCCATACTTCGGAAGACAGTATGGTTTCGCCGCTGAGAATTGTAAACGGTGAGAAAGGGGGTCATGATGAGTTGCGTGATCGGTTTGGTTTCCGGAGAGAGATTGTCGATAAAGGTGGTTCACCGGATTCCGTCTCCAAAGACATCCTTGATTTGTTGCCATCGGATCCGTTTGGGATGGATATTGATATTAGTACCACATTCACCGCCATTACAGGCTGGCTTGGCGATCTAGAACTCGATTATGGGGATTATACAATTGTAAATCACAAAGAAGATTACGGGTTGTTTGCGGGTTTCAGTTTCTTTTGGAACAATGCTATGAAGTTCCAATCGTTTCCGACCAATTTGATGTTCCATGATCAACACATTAAGGATTTTAGTGTTTTTGTCACAAAACCTGAAGAGTCTGTAAATGATTTTGTCACTTGTCCCGATGTTATTGGAGGAGATCCACACGAGGCTTTTATTCTAGCTCTTGGTTATTTGGGGAGTAAAGATCTTCTTGCGGTGGAGTGTGTTTGTAGATCTTTGTGTTTTACTGTTCGTAATGATTCTCTTTTGTGGAGGAGTTTATACATTGATCAGCCATTGAATGAAAGAATTACTGATGATAGTCTTGTTCGGTTAACCAACCGTGCCGATGGTAATCTCCGGTGTCTATGCCTGATAAAATGCCCAAAGATCACCGATGATGGTCTGAGGCGCGTATTGGAAACGAATCCCAAATTGACCAAGGTAAACATTGTTTCACACATTTTGATTTTCTTTAATGTTGAGTTTATATGCTGATCATATCTAATTCTGACATTAGGCTAAACCTATATTTATGGTGCTCATTTGCACAGGTTATTTGTTTTATGTCAACATAATTATAAGAGTTAATTATAATAATGGAATACTATTTCATATATATGGCCCTAGTGATTTTGCTCAATTTAAAGGTTGCAGCTTTCACTTTTATGGTTAGAAGCTTCTGATGCCTTGGTGTTTGATCTGGTTTGGCAAGATTTGATGAAAATTTTGGGATGGATTGCTAAATATGGTTTCAGAAAATGGCAAGCTAAACCGGTGGTTGATTGGGTTGGTTGGACAGTTGGTTAGGTTGGCTCTATTTGGTCAAAATAGGTGGATTGTATAAAAAATCTACAAAAGATAAAAGATGGTTTAAGAATATGATATCATACATATGCATAACTGTCTCTTCAATGCCTTGTTTTTATATGTAGTTGGTTCAGGATAAAGTCGTTAGCAAACCTTGGAATTTGGAAATATATTTGTTAGTCCTACATTCTGTTTGATATGTTGTATTTTTTTTGTGCCAATAATGCCTTGTCTTTTTTTGTAGTTATACATTCCTGGATGCACACGACTCACTATAGAGGGCATTTTGAATAATCTGAAGGCTTTCAACTCAAGTACAGAAACTGCTGGTATAAAGCATATAAAAACAGGTGGATTTTATGGCATAACTCTTGATCATTATGAACTGTTGAATAACTTGTTGGGAATTCAGAAAAACAACTACATACCGCATTATTATCACCGTGCAAACTTGTATTCACCGTGTGATGATGATGATCGTGCTATAGATGTTGAAGTTTGCCCTAGATGTCAGAATTTGAGGCTTGTTTATGACTGTCCTGCTGGTGGTTGTCAACCGAAAGATCATTGCAGGGCCTGTATAATTTGTATTCCTAGGTGTGCTGAATGCGGGCGGTGTGTACATAATAGCGAATATGAAGAAACGTTTTCATTGGAGTACCTTTGTTCAGAATGTCTGAAACAGTTGCCTAGGTGTCAAGAGCCACATGGGTAGGTTGGCTGGTCTCACATTTGCCAAAGAAGAAAAAAGCCCAGATTGGATTGTCATGTTAACGAATCCCCTATCGGTTTGCTGATCGAGATATGAAAAAGGAAAAAGTTAACAAAAATATTTTAAAGAAGTTGGTTAAAGAGAGGGGGATGGTGCTCTCTTTACTTGATAGGGGTTGGTTAGTCGGATTGAGCTTCTGGTAAACTAGCTGAGGTCGTTTAGCATGATCTGTCGGATTGAGTGTCTGGTAAACTAGCGGAGCCATTTGCTAAATGGGGTTGCTTGCATGTCGGGTGATTGCGTGCATGGTTGGTGTTGATGTTGGTACTTGTTTTGCTGAGATGGTCAATGTGGATGTTGTTCATGATCACGGAGATAGGGTCTTAAGAGATCAGACGTTATTCATGAATGCACAAGCTGTGGGTCGTGATGATTCTATTTTGTTAAAGGTTAGGGTGTGTTTGGGTTTTCGAAGATGATAGTTTGGTTGGAGGTCGGATGGGTCGGATGGGTTGGGGTCTGCTTCAAGATTGGCCAGGGCTTATGTTTGTGGACAACATGTGAAGGTAGGCTTTTAGACCCATGTTTCATTTTGCTTTTATTGTTTTTATTTTACCAAAATGTTGGTTTATAATGACTGTCTAAAAAGACTTGTATTCTGTTACCCATTTCACCATTTGGTTGGTGTCAACGCTTTTAGTTGCTGATCTGAAAAAGATAGAAGCATGTACAATGCCTAATGCAGTGGGTACAGGTTTATTGCAGCACAATTGTTCTGTAGTCCTGGATATAAAGTACTATTATTTCTTTATCTAGGTACAGGACAGGAGTACCAGTTTTGGTGACATTATTTATTATCACGGCTTAGTTGACCATGATAGCTTTCACGTGATCAATTGAATTTAGGATGTGTGTGTGTGACAATTGAATCATATCACGAGGTATGTAAAATGTTTTTTTTTTTTTTTGAAAGGCCAACGAATCCCCCGAAAAACCCAAGGAGTATTTACAACAGTTGAGCTTATTCAAGGAAAAATTCACCTCCGCAAGCGGCTGGGTGGTAAAACCTGAGAGCTTAGGGATCGAACTTGTGACATGTTAGTCCTAAGTTTCCTCTTATCGTCAATAACCACTAGGACAAGTCCTAGTAGTTAAATATAAAATGTTATTATTAAAAAATAAATACATAATGGCCAAGCGAATTTGACCAACTAATGTGCTAACAATGGTTAAGGGTCCCAAAAAATTAACTCCAATCATTTCTTTATTATGGTTAAAATTCAAAATTATCAAAGTCAAACTTTGAGATCTAAATGCATGTTTGGTCTAAGTTGAAGCTATAAAATGGAACATATGGATCAACACTCAAGCTGTTATTATTCATTGTCATTCCATATATGTTTAATATTCAAACTTTCTATTGTATACATGGTTGGAACTTGAAGGGTGGAGGCTGTTGACCCTATGCGTGGTTTAATTAATTATGTTTACCTTTCTCATTGTTAGGTTTATTTTAATTAATTAACTAATGTGATGAGTGTCGTTCAAAAAAAGTAATGGGTTGCTTGTGGGTGGTTACCCTAGGGACAACTTAAGTATTTGGGATCATGACGAAAGTGAAAAATTAAGGCCCTTATGTTATATTTATAAACTATATCAGATGTAATTTTTTTTTGAGTAAACTTATATTTTAGTTCTTGACGTTTGCTATTTTAATCGATTTTAATCCAAGCTTTTCAAATTTCCAATTTGGTGCCTCACATTTCGTTTTATAATCAATTTTGGTCCAATTTTGGACTAAAATCGATATTTAAACCAAAGCTTAAGTACTAAAACATTAGTTTATTCTTTTCTTTAAAATTTAAGAATATGATGTAATATAAAAGTTAATGTGAATACTCTTAACAATAACTTAGTTAACTCAAATAAATTTATGTTAGATTAGAAAAAAGTGTAATTAAAATCGATTTAACTAAAAAATATACTACAAATTTAAATGATTTCTAATTAAATTGGTTTTAAGTATAAAATCGATAACCCCGAATAACTTACAGTTTGGATTAGAGTATAGAAGTCAAAAACTAAAATGAGGCTCGATATGTACATGAAATAAAGGAGGACGTACAAGTCTCCAAAGCATGTAAAGCTTGCACCTTCTTTGATATTTAATTACTTGCTGACAGATTTAACATCGAGGATCTGTGGCGCAATGGTAGCGCGTCTGACTCCAGATCAGAAGGTTGCGTGTTCGATTCACGTCAGGTTCAAATCCTATTAATCCTCCACTTTTTTTTACCTTTGTTAAGCAATATTCGTTTTCACTATTTTACTTACTTTTCTGTTAAAAACATAGACTGTTTTTTTTTTTCTTTTTTCTTTCTATCATTTCCTTGCTTTATACAACAATATTTATTTTCTGTTGCTCACTTAAGACTTCTTTTTACTCTCTCCCTGGTACTGACTAAAAACGGGTTACGATTTCGTGAAATCCGCGAAAGCCAAGGATGATTGATCTAAACCGGATAGACCCGAACTGAACCGGAACCCGCGAATACTACTGACCTTCATCGAGTAGGGCGGAAAATGGTAGATCGGGTAAGGAGACGATAAGCTACATGCCGAAACATGGTTTCAACTAGTGTTTCGGAGATCGGCTGGATCGAAAAGTTGGAGATCGATTAAAGAAGGTTTTGATCAAGTTTAAAACTACACAAATAAAAACACAAACTTTGGGGATTGCTGCCTTGCTGGGTTGATTTTATGGAAGTATTTTCAATAGAACGCAAACTTTAGTTTAGAAACAATAAAACTATTATCGGCCCAATCATGCTCAAAGCCTAAGGCCCAAGTCCGAACTTCAAATTAGTCCACTCCTAAATATTAGCAGGAATCTAAAACCCCAAGAAAATCAAGAACAAAACAAACAAAACAAAAAACAACACCATCCTACATCAAAATTACACCACCGACTCCAATCAATTTTTTGACCTCACATTCTACTTGTGATCCATTGAAATCCAAGAGTCTTAACTCTTATCTTATCCACCATCCCATCAAAGAGCTTGTACGGAGAGCGTTTAATGTTGATCTGACGTATGTTGGCTGCAATGTATTTAAGAAGTTGTGGATCATGGTCTCATTAACTGCCAATTCGCTATGTCATTGTGGGTGGTGATTTTGCAGTGGTGTAGAGTCCCGGGACTTAGGTTTAATTATGTTAAAGAGGTGTTGGAAAGCTATAGATCTTGGGCTTTCTCGGTGAATGTCGGTATGGCATTGCTCTAAGATGTTTGTGGTGCATTTAGAAGGCCCGCAACGGGGAGGATTTTCAGTAATAGGAATCTGATGTAATGGAGACAGTCAGTGAGATAAAGTTACTGTCCTTTCTTTGGCTCAAAAATCGCGGGAGGAGGATGGGTTAGGACCAACAGGGGCGAAGTATAGTGAGGGCCCGACCGGGTCCGGATCCTATTCGTTTTTCGCTCAGAAGTGAAAATTTATACCCGTCCAGTTCGAATTTTTTTATACACTTAGTCTGGCCCTATCCATTTTTTGACCATTGGCTTTCGGCCCTATCCATTTTTCTACTCAAACTTCGCCCTTGGGGACGCACTAGATGGGGCATGCGTCTTGTGGTTAGGGCTGACAGATTTGGGTACCTGTTTAGACACGATAAGACCTGTTTAACAAAAAAAAATACACTATGCAATTTTCTATTTTCTTTTTTAAAAATTATTTTTAGAATTTTAGGGTTTACCATTTAACTTTTTTTTATATATAAAACGTATAATTGTCACGCTCAAACCATCAAAATCAAGTGTTAAACGAGTCGTTTTCATGTTTAATACTTGTGTTAATCGCGTCGTATCTAACATGTTTAACACGATAAGACACGATTTGTCAAATGTCTTATATTGGTTTATACTGGTGCATGCATGCTAATGGGTGTTTGAGTGGGGCCTTGGACACATTGGGACCTTTTTGTTGGAACACTAAATATCATCCAAATAGAAGCTTGAGTCAAGATCATACTTCTTTTCTGGGTGTGGGCCTAGATTGGGGGTGATGACTTTTTTAGACAAGTATGGGGTTGGTTTGGATGGGGATTTCATGCAGCTTATATGGAGAGTGGGGCTAAGGAGAATGCCTTGAAGGATGGCTCAAGTATGGGTTGGGATGACGATTTTTGTTTTGTGTTGGGGCGTGCAGGAATGATTCGTCTACAACGTGTGATCAGTGCTACTGCGGACTACGAGACGCTGTTGGAAATTAGGCTCCAAAACACACTCTAAAACTCAAGTAATATATAGAATTTGAATTTGTAGAAAAGAAAATTGAAAAATTGTAGAAGGAAAACTTCAAAACTTGCAGATTCATTTATTCAGTGACCAGCATATGCCTTAAATAGGCTAAAATCCAAGATTTATTCTTCCACTTTCCCTCATTCTCTCGGTAAAACCAAAACAAACATTAACCACACTTAAACCATAAAATAAACATACTTAATTAACTATCTAACTAGACCGACCCATCAAGATTAAACCCAACAGACGCTCGTTGTTTCCTTTGTATATTGCAGTGGTTGCTTCTTAGCTTGGGTAGTCTTTTAAGTTCTCATCTATGTTTATTTTGATATTTGTTTTTGTTGTATTTGAATTTTGTGTTTCTTGTTTCTAGCTTCTCGCTAATTTAGTTTTAATATAAAGAAAAAAAGAACTAACAAACGCTTTGATAAAGCGTTTGAATAATTAATTGATTAAGTGTCAAATATACATTTTAAATAAAATTACACATCTAGCATATTATCATCATGTTGTTTCTACATTTAACACAAGAAACGAAATACACACGACATCAAGTCGTCATGCCGAGGAGGCGGGCAACAAGCTGCGTCGTCAACCCTTTTTGAATAGCAAAACCTAGACGTATAAAAACAAAGTTCTTCATTTTAGAGGTTGTACTATTCCCGTGTATGACCCTTTGGATCCGTTTCAGCGTGGCCACCGCCTCTGATTCAAGATGACCGAAGGTATCAAACGCGAAGGAAACAAACACATGTTGGTTTTTAATACACGCTTTCTCGTGCTTATTCACCTTCCCAGCAGCCATTCAGGAAACCGCTTGGCCAGCCTTGAAGGACAGAATTTACCTCAGTTTCTAGAAATAATCAAAATGGTTCAAAATCCACGAAGAACATTAACTTGCTAATGTCTTGAATTCACCCTATAAGTTTAATCAATGATGTTCACAACTTCTAAAAATCTTTTGTTACGATTCTAAGCTATTAATTAAACACCGTATATTCGAGTTACGGTTTTATTTGGCTCGAAAACAAGAAACATGTGTAGGTTCTTATCGGTCCCTCACAAGCAAACACAGACATATAACTTCTATTTACGTCCCGCTTAACTGTTTTATCAAAAATAACTCGGTTAGTGATTTTCAAAAAACTGACTCGTTCAGCTCAAAAATACACATGGGCCAGAGGTGGCTGACTCGGTCAGCACCAAATCAAACAGCCTGACTGGCTAAAACCTCTTACTTGGTCAACGGGTTAGTGGTTTTGACCGTGTAAACCATCTAATCAAATTGCCCCTTAGACTAACCGCAGTCAAATAAAATGATCAACAAGTTTAGATTATTTTTAACAATAATTATGTCCAGACTTCTAAATACCACTATCAACTTGCAATCCCGCAAGAATTTAAACCTTCAACACCCATCCCGAATTCGAACCGATTCAAATTATGAAGACTATTACATGACTATAAGCCTAACAAATGTAGCTAGTTACAAAAGTTAAGTGCATTGATATAAAAAAAAAATATAACAAATTCTTTTCTCTAAATTTCATTCCCCTGTAAATGCTAAAGATCAAATACTAAAAATAGATCAAATCGGATTTTAGCTTTGATTCTCGCTATCACTCGGATCCTATATCAAACCAAACCAAACAATTCTATCAGTTTGATTTTTAAAACATTACTCTCGACCAAAATAGTCGTTAATTGATGGCATGATCTGAGGGGTCCGACCACGAACAAACTTCCTTAGTCTATGCTCCGCGTATTTTTCACCCTCGTCATGGTTCTCTAAGATCCCCGCGGTTCTGTTTTCTTTCGTAACTCTAAAACCAAAATTATTTCGACATTTAACAATTTATTTTGAGCAGTTTCTCATATATATATTAAAAAAAAAAAAATTGTACCTCACATCAGGATTGGTGGATATGTTACGTATAAGTTGTGTTGCCACTAGCCCAATAACTGCTGCAAGTGGTACCATTAAAGGGTAAACCTACACAAAAAATACACTTTACTAAAGGAAAATTAAACAAAATAATATATATAGTTTCTTCCTAAATTGGTGACCGAGCTTCCCTTATGGGACGTGTCATCTACTGTGACTACTGGTTTGAGTTGAAGATGATCGGGCAGGTGGACCTTCAGCCCCCCATCAGTGATCAAAATCGCCGTTAAAAAAATGTTTTGAAAATAAGGCCAAAGTTGAGCCGGTTGTTATGATGGTCTGTTTGGTCACATAAACCGGTTAAAATAGACAAACGGATGGATCGATTTTCATGATCTAAAACTGTTGAGGTTTATTTGTGCCTAGTTTGTTAACTAATAGCCAAGCCATTAACACGAATGATCATTGGTTTAACCGACCAATCGTACCGACTGGTTTGATTAAATCAGTGCGGTCGGTCGGTTAAACCTTTCAGACAGTGGAGAATGATGGAAAAAGTACCTCGGGTTTCACCCATCTCCGCCAAGACATTTTTTAGTGATGGAATGAACGCTAAAACGAAGGGAAAATTATTTTGTAGAAACAATGCTAATGAGAAGATTGGGCGTTTCCCTGCATTATATAATGTTTAGTCGTCACAAAAAGTGCACAATAAAGAAGAGTTTTGGTCATCATAAATGTACATTGATCAATCTAGATTCATGGAAATCAATTAGTATACGTATTTCCATTTTCTCCCTTTGAAACTTATGGGGAAAAATCTAGACACGTCTAGAGAAAACTTGACGAAAATAATAAAAACTTAATTATGATGCGGAAATAGCCTTTTACAATACATGGTAACAATTACAATGAATAATGTTTTGAATTGATATTCAATTCGCAAATTATAGTAGGAGGATATTTATATTGAAATAGATGCTAACTAACTATAACCTAATGAAGGAAATCGAAATACTAATCTTAAAACGAAGATAGTAATTAATTAGAAAATATTTACATTGATATGATAATAAATAAATTTTATCTTGTTTCCTTAAGTATAACATTTCCGTTAATAAGAATAAGTATATCGGTCTATGTAACATAACATTCAGGAAAAGGGCTTTGAATCCAATAATATTTAAGGTGTTGGATCGTTGCTAAGATGGTGTCATTTATTTTTTAAGGTTGAGGGTTTAATTCCTAATGTGGACAATTTTATAGATTATGATTAGTGACTACTAGTGTTAGCCGTTCAAAAATAAAAAATAACATGATATCATAATTGTCTTTAAATACAAAAAAAAAAAAAAAAAACAACAACTGAATATAAAATATGTAAGATGGTGAATAACTTAATGATTTTATTGATAAGTTAAGTTACATTATATAAAAATAAAAATAAAAATCAAACCCTAGATACTTAATAGACCCATGGACTGATAATAATAAACCTAATCTATATCTATATCTTCTATATCTATATCTTCTATATCTATATCTATCTATCTTCTATATTCTATATATATATATAATAAAAGAAAAGTTTTTGGCATCACAATTTGCCATGTGGCACCACCACATTTATCCTCAACAATTTTTCCCGTCAATTCTCCTAATTATGGAAGTGATTTGTATTTCCAATTTTTTATTTATTGCATTTCAAAATATTTTAATAACCAATTATTTAATTACTAAAGATATAAAACTACATAATTGTCGTATATTATGATTGTATTTATAGTTTTTTTTTAAAAAGTCACCCGTGTAACACACGGGGATAAAAAACTAGTATCCAATATAAAAATCTAATTTTATAAAAAAAACCATTTTTTGTTTAACTAAATTATCAAATCATCTTTATCTTATATGATTTCATAATTACATTATTTTATAAATTTTCATTAAACTATCAAATCTATATAAGCTAATTAATAATTCAAAAGATTTACTCGTGTTTATGTTAATATGTTGTATTTTTTACCGCATCGAGTGGCCACGTCTCTAATCCATATATTTAACTAAAAAACACATTTATTTCTAAAATTTAAAGATATTTTAAAACTTTTTACATCTCATCCCTCTGTTTATACATATTCAATTAAATAATAATTATACTTTTACTTTTTATTATTTTTTCTTTTTGTCCATTCACATAAAACATAAAGAGTAATTAAATATACAAAGTGAATAAAGTCTTTATATCTATATCTAAGAAACTCATTTAATTTTCTCAAAAACTTTTAGAAATATAAGAGAAAATATAAGAGAGATGAGGATCTTGTTATGTAATATGAAACCGAACCAGTATACTCTAAATTGTAGCTAACAAGAGGCGGTTTCTGTGGGATAACGCGATACATAAAATAATTGTATTGTTATAACACAATGTAAGAAAAATAAAAATATAAAAAAAATACTATATAACGATATTAAAATTAGTTATCTCAATTTTATCTCTAAAATATATATAAATACAAATAATTCACAAACTTTCATGTCACGTCCCTATCTATATACATTTTCTCTAAAGTTTAAGGAAACAACTAAAGAAGTACTCATATAAATATAGGAAAGTACTATTTATCTCTATACTTATTCTTTATATTTTGTTTGAGTAAAAGAAAGATAATATATATATATATAAAAATTATATATATAGATATATATATATATATATATATATTATTTAATAGAAAATTGGAAATAAATAATCTCAAGTTTTCATGTTTGGCCGGCAATAATCCCAACTTTTAAATTAGCTTTCAGTGGTCTCAACTTACACTATATTTGCCTATAATGGTCCCGCCGTTAAAACCACTAACTCTGTTAACACTCTTGATGACGTGACACGTGACTTGCTTTTATTTTAATTTCGAAATCCCCTAATTATTTATGCGGCTCCACATCATCCCCCCCCCCCACCCCCACCCCCACCCCCACCCCCTTTAACGCTGTGTTCCCCAGTTCATTTAACGAGGGAAAGGAAAGGAAAGGGAAGTAAGTTTAAAAAATTTTGTGTTCCTGAGTTTCACTTAAGGAGGGAAAGGGAATGAAACAAAAAAAAGTTGTGTTCCCGAGTTTCATTAAAAGAGAGAAAGGGAGGGAAGGGGAGGGAAAGCTAGTTCATTTTTCTATTGTTTTTCTTTCCTTCCAAATCGGAAGAATTTGGAAGGAAATGAATCACTCCCCTTCTCTTCCTTTCTCTTCTTTTCTTTTCTCTTCCTTTCCTTTCTCTTCTCTTCTTTTCCCTCTTTAAGTAAACTCGGGAACACAACGTAAGACTCGATTCCAGCCCTAAGCATGTGGAAGTTATGTATCCATAGATACGTATTTGTGATTTGGGGTCGCAAACCAAAAAAATTCAAACCCTAATCCCTAATCTCGTACAAACCTAAGCTGTGGAGAGATTCCATTGCCAATTTCATCAATCGCTACACTTAACTTTCTTAAAAGTTCCTACAGATGTATGTATGCTGAAAATTTGTGAGAAATCCTTAATGAGACAGATGGAATAAGTATAAGGCAGGATTAAGCAGACCTACGTTTCCCTTGTCAAAGTTTCCTTCGTGAATCATGCAATCCTTAATGACACGATGAAATGCAGAACCCTTGTAGCCAAAACCTTTCTCCCACGAAAGAGATTAATGCCACAATCGTTTTCAATAGTTTCAATCGTTGATCATCGCTTCAACCGTTTTCATTCGTTGATGGAGACCCCTGCAGAACCATGGGGCTAATCATCGCTTCAATCGTTGATGGAGATGGACGATATTGTGTATCAGCGATTTGAGGTGATACTCGCAGCGATATTGCGATTGATTTGAGCTTCAGGGTCAACGATTGATTTGGGGAATCACACAAGCAGCGATAAGCGATTAACGATGTTGCGATTGATTTAGGATTGATCTGCGTATGGAATCTGATGTCGCAGATTAGGGCTCGCAAATTAGGGGTCTTATTTTTAATATATGATTCCTTTGATATTTAATATATGGAATGATGTGGATGCCATGTAGATTATTAGGGGATTTTGAAATTTAAAAAAAATCCAAGTCACATGCCATGTCATCAAGGGTGTTAACGAAGTTGGTAATTTTAACGGCGGGACCATTACAGGTAAATATATTGAAAGTTGAGACCACTGAGAGCTATTTTAAAAGTTGGGATTATTGCCGGCCAAATATGAAAACTTGGGATTATTTATTTTCAATTTTCTTTTTTTAATTGAATATAGATAGATATAGAAATGAGATGTGAATGGTTTTCAAAAATATATATTTTTCAGAGATAAATGTGTTTTTAGTTAAATTGTAGAGATAAAGATAAGGCTACGAGTAGTCTAATTCCTTGAGGGGCATTATCTGTCACGTGGAGCCGTATAGGTGGGGGTATATTGAAAATGATGTAGTTATAAATTCTCATAACTCCCATTTCATTATCACCTAATTATTGTTTTTTTAATCCCTTAAATTAAATGGATCAATCAGGGGGCAAATGGAGGTGGACTGGATGATGGTGCTATGTAGATATCATATATCGTCGATGGGCCTTTTGTGGGCCGGGTCAATCCTACACTACGCATATTTTTACGGGTTAAGCTCAAACCCATATAATTCATAGGAACTAATACAAACGGTTATGTCATGTGTCATGCATCTATGATATGTGTTCATTATTACACACATTTTAAGTACATATCTAAAAGTTAAGTTATATGGATGAAAATAATAAATGAGATGTGAATTCTCTAATAATGTAATTTAAAAAAGGGAAATAAAAATTTACAAGTTTTTTATAAGAAAACCTTATATAGGGTTATGTAGTTAAAAAGAAAATGCTATGATAAAGAATAATAAATATATTGGTAAAAAGGAGTAAAGGACTGCCATCTCTGTAACTTTCGCAATATGAAATGATTTTTTTTAATGTTTAAAATTTCAGTATAATAATCTAATAAATTTTTAAAAGAATGGGGTCATAAAAAAAAGAAATAGAATAATTAAAAATATATATTAAAATGAAATTATTACCTTTTCGATTATGTCAAGTTCCACGCCGGTTTGTAGGAATATGTCCAGGTCGTATTCTCATCCACAAATCCAAACTTGCTTTTTAGTCTGTGAGCATTTGACTTTACATTTTTTATTATTTATAAATTAATTATTTGAAAAAAAACAGTTATATATTAATTATTTGAAAAAAAAAACAGAAAAGAAAAATGAAAACAAAAAAGATATGATGGATTTTTATCAATTGTGTCTATGTACAGATTTTTTCAATAGCAATTTCCATATTTTCTACAGATTTTTATTAACATCGTCTACGTATGTTTATAAATCATCCGTAAAAATTAAAGCGATTGAGTCAGTCCAATTGAATTGATTCTCTAATAAATTTTTCGAACCATCACGTCTAGATTCAGTGGGGGCCCAGAAATGTGTGAGAGGTGTGACGTATCATGACCTATATATTTTTAAAAAAATTATATATGAAAACTTGATCAATCAATTTGCTATTAAAATGTTTGAAGATCTACACGATATGTCAGTTAACCACTTAGAATGTAATTTTAAAACTATATTTTTATTATGTCTATTGCTATAACTTTTTTTAGCTCGAACAAGACCCATAAATCCTCAGGATCGGTCATGTCTGGATCTGAACAGAAACTTGAGCAACAACATGAACGAAACAGTCTAAACAATCCTGCACATGTAACAACGTGTTAAGGCGTCACACGAAGGAGTTGTCCATGTAACAACCCACTGGTGTGAGAATCAGTAATTTTATCGAAATAGATGAGTGTGAGTGATTAGAGTTCAGAGAGAATGAGAATATAGAGAAGAAAAATATCTCATTACGTCTGTATTTATAGATGCATGAGAATTAGGGTTTCACCTTGTCAGGATGACGTGAGTCGCGTGGACGTGCACATGTGTACCTTCTAGTAGGGAATAATGTCTATTCCATGTTGTATTCTGATTGATTGAATGCGCACATATCACGAATAGACACGCGGCATAACCGTTTGTATTAGTCCCCACGGATTGCGCGAGTATGGGCTTGACCCACCAAGAAATGCGGAGTGTGGGCCTGACCTGACCCATGGAAGACCCAACAAGGATATATTTGATATTTATTGTCTTCATCATCCAAAAGTCCAAAACAAGTGAAGCGTCTAAACCAAAACAAGTTAAACAAGTTTACTGTTTTGTTTATGGTTTGAAACTTAAAACCGATCATATGAGATAAAATGGTTGTTTAACATTTGTCATTATTTTGTTGTATTATATATATACTAGTCTTTGATATCCATGTATTGCACGACTAGGGTTTAAAAGAAGTATAAAAATAAAAGCAATAATATTCAACAATGGTAAATTTCATACACTTATGAAAATTAAACAAAACAAATAAGTTTTAAAAGTAAAAGAAATACATGTTTAAAAGAAAAAATATATATAAAAGTAACAAATTAGAAAATATATAAAAGACACAATCTCATCTTATCTTTCTTGTTCCTCCTTCTCAATGGAGTAAAGCAACAAATAATTGACAACGTTATCATTGTCTTCATGAAATTAGATCGAGGAACCATTTAAACAACATATGAATAATATAGCCTCTGCCATCACGTCTTCATACAACTTCATGGATCACAACTATTGCAAAGAGAAAAAAAAAACCATTGAAACAACATTCATTGATTATGCTTATTAAATAATATTTTACATACTCATCTTATTTGTTACATGAAAACATCAAGCGTTGCTTTACATCCAAAATAGCGACCAGCATCCGTATACCTGTTGTGTACCATTGCCTAAACTATAAAAACAAAATGAAGGTTAGTAACAAAGAATAATATTTGAGAATCAACTCTGCATAAATTCATCGCCCCCCAGGGTTTGTTATGTAACAAAAAAAATCAAAATTTTCCGACTTAGCGTACGAGTTTAAAGGGTGGCACGTGACACCTGGAAAAACCCCTTGCCTTTGCCCCCTGGGTAGAGTCGTATAACATAGTATTTTTTAAGTGTTTATGTCGTTTCATGTTCTTTTATCGTTTTTTACGTAGCATTGTAGCAATGTAAAGGTTTAGTTTGCTCACGTTATCCCCGCGGTAACGGGCGGGTCGTGAAATCTAGCTAATATACAATTATTCACATGTATTTGACGTGTGCTAGAGGTGAATAAAATATGATGATAATGGGTCGGAAAACACCACTTTTGTTCAAGTTTTAAATTTATAAACACAATAACCAACAATCACCACATGTTAGGGCAAATGCACCCATCGTAGGAGTAATATAGTGAAGGTAAGATATCGAGATCGTCCAAGGACACATGAGCTCTTGATAATGAACCTTCCTTAACGTCACGTCTAGCTAGATCTAAAAGCTGGGTTTAAGAAATAATTAAAATAAATAGAAAATAAAGATAAAGTGAGTTTCGATTAATTTAATTAAAAATAATGTCACTTGGGATGACTTGCCAATGGTGTAGTTGGTAACCTTGTTAAATATAAACTTTCCAAAAGATTGTTATACGAAAGTAGAAAGGGCACCTCTCAGCACAACCCAATCATATGTTCACCCCGTTGTTTACCAGCAGTGATGACTCCAAGGATGAACGTCTGTTAAGTAACAAATATAGTGTATAATTGATGTCATTTACTCGTAAGACCTTATGGTCAAAGTATCATTACGTTCGGATACGTTGTCTTGAACCAACAAGGGAACAACTCACGCATCAGATTGTAGTATTGAATAAAAACCTTTTATAAGGAGTGGTGATCCGTTTCCTCCCTTACACCGCTCTCGCCCGTGCTCAGTTGGTTGTAACCAAAACCAAGTCCACAACCCCACCGCTATCGCCCGGACGAAGTGGCAAAATATTACCAACCCAAAGTCCAAAACCAATACATTTAAACCGCCCTTGCGCGAATAACGTGTTGTTTACATATACATAAAAACACGAATGCATCACATTTCATGAGGTTGAGGTTTCGCATGATACGTTGCTCCAACCTCTAGTCGGGTCTCACCCAACGACTAATGTGCTTTTGAGGACGCAATTTTTCCATGATACACAAGGCAATTTTTGATTTTAATAATCAATAATAAACTTTCAAATTAAAGATTAGTTTCAAATTCATTATTACACACATTTAGGCTATTTTATATACTCATGTTATCAACCCACCAAAGATTTGTTTTTCTCAAGTGAGTGTAAAGTTAAGCCAAACATGACTTTAAAGATTTGCATACACGAAGATGAGACATCCATAGATAAACATAAACAAATTCTTAATTATGTTAAAGTCTTACGATCTTGACTAAGGAACCAAAACTACAAAGGGAATGACTCAAAAACTAAAAACGAGTGAGACTGTTTTTAAATATACGCAGTGTTTATGGGACACGCTACTTGCTTTTTAGTTGTTTATCGAGAAACAATTCGTCATAAATAATTACATGTTCTTGTCTTGTAATAAACGTCATCACAAATTTAGGAATATGTTCAGAAGTGAAATGATAGAGTGATTGACAATTGACATATTAACCTATTAATCTTATACCACTAAATTATTAATACTAATTTAACAACTCTTGCTTCCAACTTGAATGACCACTTCGATAATCTTTCATAACAGAAAGTTGAAAAAGCATGCGCCAAAAATTATTGAGTTCTCTATTCGTTATTAAATCATCACAAATAAATATATAAGCATCACTTTTCTTTTATATTTGATAGATACATTATTGAGAAAAATAAAGCAAATGTCATGGTCCATAAGAAGGTATATTCGTTTATAACTTATAATTAGCGGTTATACTAAGTTGAAAAGTTTCATAATATTAATAGCCACAAATAAAAGTAAAACACATTCTAGAACCTTCCTTTATCGTGAACAAATTGAAAAGTTGAAACTATGATCGATGACCGGCCAAAAAATCAATTATGACAACCTTTGTTCTATTATTCTTGTATGATTACAATTTCTTGGGGGCCTATTGAGAATAACGAAACCAATCCACCTGTTAAATGGATTATTTAAGTTAAAAATGCTCACAAAATATTAAATTTTGATTTTTAGTGTCTCTTTTGACTATTATAACTCTCCATCTTGAAAATTATATATTATATTAAATCGATTTAAAACCATATATCTTACTATTTATTTATGCGTAAGTTTATTGGGTTAAATTCATGTAATTCACGTATAACTGCTACACGAAATATATTATAGATATATAGATCTAAAGTATAATTTTTTTATTCATGTTTAATTATTGGAGTTCATGATCATGGGAATAAATTAAAGTACAGGATATAACCTTTTTTTTATCTAATAATAAAATAATAATAATTTAAATCTGGTCATCTGGAAATTTTTAAATACTGTAAAAAAAAAAAAAAAAAAAAAAAACCAAACGGCTGGATTTCAAAAGTTTAAGCTCGATTTCTTTTTCTCCAAGACAGTAAAATCGAAACCGCTTACGTCACCCACCGTCTTCGGTTCATCCGCCGAAGCTATAAATACCAATGCCCCGATCTCCTCATTTTCTCACATTCATTTCCTCTCTCTTTCAACGCTCTTTCTCTCTCTAAAACCTAATCAAACTCCACTCATTCGCCATGGGTAAATTATCTCCCATCTTTGATAGCTTTTCATTCTACTGTTCATATATATTCGTTTTATCTTTTTATGTATAGATTTTAATTTTGTATACGTTTCAATTGATTTTGCAGCATGTGACAAGAAGATTAAGATCGGAATCAACGGTACATTTTTCAATTTTTGGTTTATTTGCAGTAGTTTGATCTGTTTTTTGAGTTCGATTTGCGTTTTTTGTTTACTGATTCGTTAGATCTGGCTTATATATTCTAGGATTCGGAAGAATCGGTCGTCTAGTTGCTAGAGTTGCTCTACAGAGGGATGATATCGAGCTTGTTGCTGTTAACGATCCCTTTATCTCCACTGATTACATGGTATTGTGATTGATTCTGTTTGGTTATAATGAAAGGCTAGGGTTTATAGGGTTTACAATTTTATATATTTTTAGATCTATAGTTAATCTATAAATCATTGATTTACAATAATGCAATGTCATTGTCAGATCATACAGTCGACGTGATTTTGTATTCATTTAACAGATCCGTAGGTTTAATGCTATATATGTTACAAAATCTTAAAAATAAATTGATTTATTATTGAGCCCTTTGTTACTACAGATTTAATGAAGATAAGCTAGCTATTAGTAAGTGATAAGCCAGAGTTTTAAAGTAATTTTTTTAAAATTTTGTTTGCTTTACAAATTTAGTTTAATGAAGTAATTTTATGCTCATGTTCCTGCTAAAGTTCCAATTTATCGTATTTGAAGAGATCTGTTTATGTTACTTGAATGTAGTTGTTATATGATCCATGCCTTAATAAAGATTTCAATCTCTGTATATATGTGTAACATATTCTTGGAATTCTATAGAATTTGATAACATGGAAACTATGAGATTTAGAAGCATATAGTATGCATTAGGATATCTGTTTGTTTAAGGAGATGGTTTTCCACAATTTAAATGGTAAACATTGTTGCAGACTTGATGGTATTGAATGCCACGTTGTCAGATCATCATAGTAACTCATTTATTTTCTTGCAGACATACATGTTCAAGTATGACACTGTTCATGGCCAATGGAAGCATGATGAACTTAAGGTCAAGGATGAGAAGACCCTTCTCTTCGGTGACAAGCCTGTCAGTGTTTTTGGCTTCAGGTAAAATCTTGCGAGTGCTATGAATCATCTGTTGGTTTTGTTTCTTTCTTTCATTTAATCTGAGTTTTTGTTTCTTTTGTACTCTTAGGAACCCAGAAGAGATCCCATGGGGTGCCGCTGGTGCCGACTTTGTGGTCGAGTCGACTGGAGTCTTCACCGACAAGGACAAGGCTGCTGCTCACTTAAAGGTCTGATAAGATAATCAAATGTACAACTAAATATACACATATTACAAACTAAAAGACACCAAATGTACAACTACAATTGCATATATTACAATCTACAAAGACTTGTATAAAAAAATATAACCAAATCTTTGAATTTTTTATTCCAAAACTTCTTAATCCTTGTGGAAGTAAGCAAGAACATCACGATTACAACCATATGTTTTGTTTAAAATGGGTAACATGTCAAAATTTCAGGTCAAGGTTTGCTTGATCCAAATCACATTTTGTCCAAATTTATTAGTCTTGAATCCAAAACACTCTTGTGTACACAATATATTCTTACTGAAATAATAATCTCAGGTTTTTAATAATATGTCTTAGGAGGTTTTATCATTGAAAATATGCAAATTGACCCTTTTCAACATGTTATCTCTTTAGTAAAGTTTTTCATTTATGTACCTGTTATATATATAAAAAAGTCACCTGAATCAAGCACATTCACAGTTTAAGAGTCAAATTTGCTACCTGTTATTTACCTGTTCATTTGGACTGCCACTGTTTGCCCACAATCTAAGTGTTTGCTTATTTTTCATATGGTTTTGTATTATCAGGGTGGTGCCAAAAAGGTTGTTATCTCTGCTCCTAGCAAGGATGCTCCCATGTTTGTTATGGGTGTCAATGAGAAGGAATACACATCTGATCTTAACATTGTTTCAAACGCTAGCTGCACAACCAACTGTCTTGCTCCTTTGGCCAAGGTACTACTATTACCCTGTTTTGGTTTTTATATATTTGAACAATTTTCTCTGTTTTATATTATACGGTAATATTGTCAACTTATGTTTTTGTGACAATTTCAGGTGATCAATGATAGGTTTGGCATTGTTGAGGGTCTTATGACAACCGTCCATGCCATGACTGGTAATTTAGCTTTTTAAGTTGGCTAATTAATTAAATTAAACCACTCATTATGTAATGAACTAAAATGTACATGTCTAATATTGTTATTAACACATTTCAGCCACCCAAAAGACCGTTGATGGTCCATCAATGAAGGACTGGAGAGGTGGAAGAGCTGCTTCTTTCAACATTATTCCCAGCAGCACTGGAGCTGCCAAGGTAATTAACTGACATAAAAACATAATCAATCATTAAGTCTGGGGTTTATCAGCCAAAAAATGAACGGTCAATGACTTTTAACGTGCTCTTTGTAGGCTGTTGGCAAGGTTTTGCCTGCCCTTAATGGAAAATTAACCGGAATGGCCTTCCGTGTACCAACCGTAGATGTTTCAGTTGTTGACTTGACCGTGAGACTTGAGAAGAAGGCTACTTATGAGCAGGTCAAGGCTGCCATTAAGTAAGTATCGAGTAATTGTTTATTATTATCAAAAATTGGTACCTTGAATATTTCTGATATTTTGAAATAATTTCTTGTGTTGTTTGTGTAACTCAGGGAGGAATCAGAAGGCAAACTCAAGGGTATTTTGGGATACGTTGATGAAGATGTTGTATCCACCGACTTTATTGGTGACAGCAGGTCAAGCATCTTTGATGCCAAGGCTGGGATTGCTTTGAATGACAACTTCTTGAAGCTTGTCTCTTGGTATGACAATGAATGGGGATACAGGTACTACTTTCTCACAACTTAATTTTAATATGTTTTGTCCATTGAATCAGAAATGGCAAAGTGTCTTAAATTTTTGGATGGGCTCGGGTTGTTCTGCAAACTGTTTTTTGTTTATTCTTCTATGTAAATGCGTATATACAACCCTTTGATGCAATATATTGATTTTACTTTAAACTCTTTTTTCCAGCTCCCGTGTGATCGACTTGATTCGCCACATTGCGTCAGTGGAAGCTTAAGCATTAGAGAGGTGAATGGTGACCTGCTCTTTGATCATGGCTTGGTTTTTCTTTTGAGTTTGAATAACAAGAATCTTTCATACAAGGTTTTTGGGGTGCTACATATTTTGGTACATGTCGTAGGCTCGTTTTTGGTTGTTTCTAGTACCCTTGGTTGCTCCTTTTTACGAGCTTTTAATTGCTTCTTTTGTTTAGTAAAAACCTGTCCTTGTAATTCAGTTTTACAAACATAATATGATATGGCCTGGTTGATTATTGAGTTGTCTTTTGCAAGTATATTATCATGCTCTTTCAATATTATTACACTCCGGAGAACACATGGATTTGAACTAAAAATATAAATTGCTCAAGCCTTACCAATTTTGTCGGATTTGAACTTTCTAGTTAAGTTTCATGTTAGAGCCCAGTTTTTATTCTTTTTCTATCCTTTATCATCTTGTGAAGTTTGATACGGGTCAAGAGATTAATGCTTATGGACGATCAATGCTTATGACCGCTTTTATCATCTTGTAAAGTCACGCTTTGAAGTTCGACCTCCGATTTTCAAATCTTCTGTTCCCAGCCACGTTTTGACCTCTGACCACCTTTGACCACGACCTGTGGTGTCTCTTCATTAGTAGATTTCTTAACAAGAGGGTATTTTTATTAATGAGATGTCATTTAAGGCCATCTGTAACGCTAACAATCTTCATTCCCACAAACAATCCTCATTTCTTTTTTTATCTATCTTTCCCACAAACACATTTATTTTCATTTTGTTTTGAGAAGAAGAAAAGAAAAAGAAAAAATAGAATGAACAATGGCCGTTCTACAAGTTCTACCAGTCGCAATAGAGCCTCCAATGCTGCCCTTGAGAGGGGCAGCTGCCAACTAAGTCAGAAACCCCATAGGGGCGCCCTTCAAACTCAACGTTGGAGCTGGTCTAAGATGAGCAATTTTAATCAGATGGGTCATGGTTTAAACCATAGTACTTTCCTTGATTCCTCCGGAAAGATTAGTCGACTCTTTAGGATCAAGAGTCTATGTAGGTTTTTGAAAAAAATGTTATAATAGATCTTAGTTTCATGATTTCGAATATCCATTTTACTATTTAAATTTTTGGATATGCTAATTTAATCTTCGCATATCCAATTTTGAACACCCTAATTTGATTCTTAGTATTCCATGGATTATAATAGGAGGTAGTTTGTATCCCACCCTTCGCAGTTGCTGCCAAGTTTAGTTCATGCTTTAGTTTTAGGATCCATGTCCAAGTTGGTTTTTTGTTCTCTATATGTAGTGTCATTTACATTAAGAAAAACAAGCACAAAACTGATGGAACTTTAGATCTATTTCTTTGTAATTATTCTTGAAGCCTAACACACTTACATATCTATATCTTTAAAAGATAATCAATTTCGTAACAAAAAAACATGCCGGACAAGCTTCACAAACTAGGTTTATGAAGGATCGCTATAAGGTAGCGAGCATATTCAGTTAAATTGAGGGTTTCTCAATTGCTAAAGACGAGAAGTGAATGTCTCGTCTATGTAGCGAACTCGTAACTACTTTGTTAAAGTTTATAATTTTAGGTTTTTTTATTTTTTATTTATTTTATAAGATAGATTGCTTTAAAAATTGATAACACATGCCCATGTAAGGTGTAATTTTCTCTATCATATCTAAATATTCACTCATCATATCTAAAGCCCTAATAGAAGACTTAACACTGTGGTTCGGAGTTATTTTAATGGAATGAAATGTAAGGAATTAGAAAGAAACTATAAAATATTTATATTTTCGAGTTTTTTTTAAAGGGAGGAAAGATAAAGAGAAATAAGTAAAAGAAAAATGTAAGTTTTTTTTCCTCATAAAGGAAGCCAAATATAAAAGTATACCACTTACCATTTTACCATTTTATCTAACCTATTATAAAAGTATATATTTAAAAATAATGGTATACTTATAAATTTATATTCTTCTTTTATCTTCTCTTAACTTGAGAATACATAAGATTTGATTTTCTTTTCTCTTACTTTATATTTTAAAACATAAGATAAAATAAAAAATTCCATTTCTCTCCCTTTCTTTTATCTCCTTTTAACTCAACTTCTTTTATTTTCATTATTAAAAACTCTATATTTGTTTTAGGAAAATTGAATTTTAATAATACGAGTATTAATTCATTGGCCGATAATAATACGAATTTTGACTTTGGCGTATAATAATACCAATTAACCATTTCGGTCTCTAGAATGATACACCATTAGTTTTTCACTGACGGTGTTAGTCTCTCGCTGACGTGGCAATCTATATGGTTTCTTTAACCAACTTATTAAAATGAAGGGGCTGGTTTTGTAAACCCTTAAAAAATGAGGGCTTAATATAAAATTAAAAAAAAACCCTAAAACCCCATTTCAGTTGGAGAAACGGGGACTCTTTTTGTTGGTGACCGGCGATCCTCACCGGAGTTTCTTGGTGACCGGTGAGCCACCGCATCCTCAGACAACGACGGCCCCACCACCATCATCGCCGTTGCTGACGAACAACCACCGCATCATCAGTCCCCTCTCCTGTCCTCCGTCAACAACATCACCTGCAGGAAGTGAAAAAAACCCTAATCGCCGCCGGACGAAAAATCGAACCCCAAGTCGATGTCTCACCATCGTCTCCGACGAATCACGGCCGCAATCGAACCCCAAAATCGACTCCGGCGACCCTCGTCCTCATGTTTTGGCAATCTGCTCCGTCCAACCAACGACGGTGAGCTCAATTTTGGTCCGATTGTTCTTCCCTTCCTCTTCTAGCTTTTGCAGTTTTCGATTACGATTACGACATAGATCTTTTGGAGTTTTCGATTACGATTACGACATAGATTGGTGAATTAGGGTTTCGATTACGACAGAGATTCGCGGACTTTTGAAGACAGAGGAGGGGTCGCCGGTTGGTTTCCTGTTCGCCGGAGGGGAGGTCGCCGCCGGTGATTTCCTTTTGACAGAGGGGTCGCCGGTTGGTTTCCTTTTGAAGAAGATGATCTTTTTTTTTACAAAACATATTTATAAAACAATCCCACAACCCCTCCATTTTATAGAATTTACAAAACAACCACTCCATATGCCATATCAGCAAAAAAACTAACACCGTTAGTGAAAAACTAACGGTGTATCATTATTGTGACCAGAATGTTGAATTGGTATTATTGTCGACCAAGGTGATAATTGGTATTATTATTGACCAACAAGTGATAATTCGTATTATTAAAATCCAATTTTCATTTGTTTTAAACTATAATTAAACCATAAAATTTCATCTATTACTCACTGTCCAAGATTTAAACACTATTTAAGGATAAATACCGGGTATTTAAGGCTAAATGACCATCTTGTATTCTTGATTTTGACCCAAAAGCCCATTAACACAACCCGACCCCTTAGATCGGTGTTTCAAAAACTTCGTTGATTCCGTAGGGGAAGGTTCTCAGCAAATCTGGCGTCCCCGTGTTTAAGAGGGGAGGGCGACCGCTTAGGACCCGATATTTCAGAGAACCCAGAATTTTTAAAAAGAAAGATTATTATATTATATATGTATTTAAGGTGTCAGTATTTTAAGTAAACGTTTAGCTATAAAACAAAAAAATCGTTCATTCTCCCAGCTGGTTCTAACCCCTGTTACCAACTCAACGCAAGTTCGAATCTTGCATCCGTTTTTTTTTTCATTTCTTTTTGTACCATTCCGGTTTTGTTTAGTTTTTAAGTTGAGGGACCATATTTCCGTAAACTCTCAAAACTTCCTTTCTTGTTTAACCCAAACAGAAGCATCCCTAGTTCTGCCCTCTTCCATCCTTCGCCTCTTCTGGTCTTCCCGGCGCGATCTCCGACTGACCGACTCCGAGCACTCCGAATCGACCGGACCAAGGTAATCTCTTTGTGACGCCCATGGTAAATGTACGCAACGATATAGCAGTTTTTTGTTCGTAACTTTAGCCGTTACTCGTCAGTAGAAACGTTTTTGTTTAACATGTGATTATGTGAATTGCTCAATACTCAATAGCAGCCTGTATTTGGCTTTGAAAGTTTGAATCACGTAATTCTATTTCCGAGAACTTAGATTTAAAGCATGAAAGTCAAAAATTGTTAAACTAGACAGCAATTAGTGTCCACATCTATATTGCACAAAAGGTGTTTGATGAAATGTCTGTTAGCGTAAACTGCTATTGGTGTTAGTATACCTGATTGGATACTTAATCTAGAACGATTGTTTGATCCTTTATATTGTTTAAAGTCTTATTAATAGAATATTAATGGCTACCAGTAAAAATGTGCTTATGATACTACTATGAATATATTGTAGATTATCTCAGAAGCATTTTGTTTAACTGTATGATTTGCGTGTCGAACTTCATTATTGATGCCTATTTGGATAATGTTCAGATTAAATTGTTTACATCATACTATCATAGTTGTCAAAGGTGCACTCAAGGTGCAAAGGGTGAGCTTGGGCACATAGTCGTTGATGGTACGTGATCCGAATCGAAGAAATTGAGCGTTCCTAATTGTCAAACAAATCGAACCGTTTTCATCAGATTGACAGATTCGCGTTCCCGATTGTCACACGAATCGTATCGGTCGTTGATGATACTCGATCCGGAAACTCAACAGTCATTTTCCACTTTTTTTAAAAGAATTGAATGATTAGTTTCGGTATTTCAAGAGTCTGTTTCCCACACCTTTTTTTTTACAACCCTTTCACTATAAATAGATGTATGTACCCAGCCTATTAACATTAACAATATTCTTTAAGCAATTAGAAACAAAGCAGTTAGCAATGGCTTTTGCTAAGAGAGGGTCGAGACAAGAAACTCAACATTCTGGAGAGCAGATTTATGTACGTGACAATGAAATTGAAGACGATGAATTCATAGAAAACATAGGGTCAGCAAGAACAGGGACATAATCCACGCAAGAAACTTATGAAGTTCAAAGCAAGTTGAAGGACGATTGATGCAGAGAGTTGACTTTGTAAGTGCTAGGAATAGCAAGAATGTTAGTGGTTCAAAAGTATGGGTTTGCAAGCACTGCTAGCAACAACAGTTTGCTAGCTCGTATACTCGTATTCATGTTCACTTTTTCAGCGCGAGAAATATGAAAGACAGTTAAAGAAGTATAGGACCCCAAAAAGGTAGGTGTATCCCAGTCTTTAAGAAATTCAGTAGTCGAGAGAAACCAAGTAGATATTGAAGATTATAAGAGGATTTTGTGCGAATGGCATTCCATTTAATGTCTTGCGTATCCACAAGTTTGCGCGGTCAACAAAGCACCAGCGGGTTACAAACCCCAGTCTAGCGAACGTCTAGCGAAAAAGCAAGAACCATATTGCTAGATGAATGTGTTAGAGACGTTGAGCAGGACTTGTCTTCGTTCAGGGACACATGGTAAATCACAAGGTGTTTTCATTGTCTCTGATGGATGGTTTAATGTGAAATATAGTAGTGAACAACCGAGGAGCAATGTTTATGTATGCTAAGGATTTTTCTGGTTTGGAAAAAGCAGGGGTAACTGGTAAGAATAGCTAACTACTTGCTTTGTGCTATTGAAACCGTAGGACCAAGCAATGTCCTACAAGTAGTCACCAACAATGCATCAAATTGAAATGCAGCCAGAAAGGAGATTGAAAAGGTAAACAAACACATTTTTTTGTCTCCTTGATGTGTTCAACTTAAATTTGGTTTTTAAACATATTGGAAAAGAATTTGATTGGTTGATAAGCACATATAGGAGAAGGAAAATGATTGTGAAGCACCATCGTGCTCACTAGGTGGGAGAAGATGATAATACTGATGCATACTTACTTGCAACATCAAGCATTTAATTTCCCCCAACATATTATCCGTCTTTTCATAAATTTCTCCCATTTTTGATCATCAAGAAAATAGGTGTAGTAGTAGACAACAAAACATTCTCAACGTCCTTCGAAAACTCTTGGCTTCTAATTGTTTTACAATCACCTTCCCTCTCCTATATGTGCTCATCAACCAATCGAATTCTTTTCCAATATCCTTAAAAACCAGATTTAAGGTGTGAACACAACAAGGAGACCAAAAAATGTGTTTGTCTACCTTTTCAATCTCCTTTCCAATTACGTTGCAATTTGCTGCATTGTCGGTGACTACTATTAGAACATTGCTTGGTCCTTTAGTTTCAATAACACCAAGCAAGTAGTTAGCGATTGCTACCCCTGTTTTTTCCAAAACACAAAAATCTTCAGCACACTTAAACATTGCTCAGTGGTTGTTCACTGCTATAAGATTAATCAACGGTTTATGCTTCATGTTAGACCATCCATCAGAGACAATGGAAGCACCTTGTGATTACCATGTGGCCTTGATAGGAGCCAAGTCCTTATCAATGTCCCGAACACATTCATCTCCCAAGTGGCTTCAGAAATAGAAAGATCTTGACAGTGCACCCACACTTGAGTTGCAAAGCTATCACCTTTACAAACCAATCTTGAACGAGGCTGCAAGGTAAAACGAGGATTCGTAGGCAATGGTATAACAGGAGTATGATTACCATGAGTAGCTTTAAGCAAAGACATATGAAATACTGGGTGGAGTTGAGCATTAGAGGGCAAATCCAATTTGTAAGCGACTGTACCGATCTTAACAATTATCAGAAATGGTCCAAAATATTTTGGACCTAATTTGGATTACTTTTGAGTCCTCAAAGCTGTCCACACATATGGACGCAAGTCACGTAACTTGAGATAAACCCAATCTCCCAATTTAAACTTCCTCCATTTGTAGTGAGAATTCCATGAGTACCTTGACCAGAACCGCCATTGTTACTAAAAATTTGCAAACTCTTGACTAAGTCGCTCAAAGTAGATCTGATCTCCGTTAAATCAGATGAATTCTTCATCGCAGTTGCTCGCATCTCTTCAATTGCCTTTTCAGTTCGGCTGTTTATTCCAATCGAAGAAGAAACAATTCGTGTTCCTTGATTTCCTTTAAAGCTTTCTCCATTTCTTGGCTTCACCTCATCATGATCGATTAGGTTTCGCTGGTGATCAAGAGCTCTGATAGGAACTGCGGCTCTGATACCACTTGATAGCTATGAACAAAATCTGAAACTGAAGAGAGAAGAATTGGTTCAAATCATATCCAATCGTCATGCAACTTATTTATTAACGACTAACCAACTAACCGAATGTTAGTTAGTATTTACAATTACCGTCCCTCAAGAATTAAAATTGAACAAAAACCCCCCTGGACCATTACAAACTATTTCAATTGTAACATTGTGTGCCTTTGACAACTATGGTTTAAGTAACTAAATTTTTATTTCTTAATTGCAGGATTACTAGTCTATCAAACTTTTTGTCTGACCTTCTTCATGTTCTACTATGCCAAGAATCACAGTGAAAAGAATCTTTGTTCTTGGGTCTTATTTGGGTCATCGCTCTGCAAATTCTGCTCATCGGCATTTAAACTTGTTATATTTCACAAACAATGCACTTGCAAGTCAAGAAAAGTACCCTACCAATTCATCTGAAGACATCAAAATCATTGTTTCAAAAGTTAAGGCTGGAGGAAGCTATGATGAAATTTTTCAGTCTCTCATTCAAGATCAAGCTTGTAACACCATACCCGTATCTCATAATCTTCTTTCTCAGTTACTGCATAGATTCAAAGATGATTGGAAATCTGCATTAGGAGTATTTAAATGGGCAGAATCTCACGAAACTTACACGCCCTTATCAGACTCGTATGAAACAATGCTGGACATATTAGGAAAAATGAAACAGTTGGGAAAGATGATGTCATTAATCGAGGAAATGAATGACCGTCATCTTGTTACAATTGGCAGTATAGCAAAGGTCATGAGAAGGCTTTGTGGTGCAGGAAAATGGGAAGATTCTGTAGTAGTGTTTGATGATTTGCATAGATTCGGATTGGAGAAAAACACTGAGACCATGAATCTTTTACTTGACACACTCTGCAAAGAAAATAAAGTCGAGCAGGCCCGCAAGATTTTCTTGGAGTTAAAATCACACATTCCGCCTTCTGATTATACTTTTAACATATTCGTGCACGGTTGGTGTAAAGTTAATCGGGTCAATGAAGCACATTGGACTATCCAAGAAATGAAAGGATACGGGTATAACCCGTCTGTTATAACCTATTCCACCATTATCGAATCATACTGTCGCCATTCCAACTTTGACAAAGCATATGAACTCCTCGATGAAATGCAAGCTCAAAATTGCCCTCCTAATGTGGTAACTTTTACCACCATCATGTGTTATTTGAAAAAAAATGAAGAACTTGATGAAGCATTGCAGATACCCGAGAAAATGAAACTATTCGGATGCAAGCCCGATACTCTTTTTTATAACGCCTTGATTCATACACTAGCGAAAGCGGGTCGGGTTCAAGAAGCTGTTGATATATTTGAGGTTGAAATGCCTAGTTTCGGTGTTCTGCCAAACACTTCTACGTTTAATTCAATGATTGGAATGTTCTGTCATCATGGGTTGGATCAAGAAGCAATCAATGTTCTAAAAAACCTGCAAAGTTCAGAACTTTGTAGACCTGATATCCAGTCATTTAACCCCTTACTGAAGATGTGTTTTAGAAAGGGAAAAACAGATGTTTTATTGGGTAGTTTGTTGGATGAAATGATCAATAAGCATCATCTTAGCTTTGATTTATCTACATACACTCTTTTGATCCATGGGTTATGTAGAGCTAATAAATGTGACTGGGCTTATGAATTCTTTAAGGAGATGATTGATAAAGATATTACACCCAGATATTATACATGTTCTTTGCTTCTTGATGAATTCAAGCAGAACAATAATTATATTGCTGCTGATCACATTGAAGGTTATATGAAGCATATGAAGTCAGCTTGATCATTGAACATTTGTGTTTCCAGTGACCCTAAAATGGTAACTTTTTAGGATAAGTTGTGATGAAATTACTTAAAATATTCTTGTATTTTTTGTTATTGTTTCATTGATCATGAACATATGTTGCAGGTATCACTATATAGATGAAATACAATCTGGGGTTGTTTTAGATGAAGTGCAGATCTTATAGGTAAGTTGTATTTCTCTTGATTCAGTGCATCTAAACAGTTACAGTTCTCAATAGGCTGCATCTATTTCGTAATAAAAGAGTTATATAACACGATCAAATATAACTAGTTAAATCATATAGAAAAATAGAGGTTAAATGCTACCGATGATTAATCAATAGTTGATTATTATAATACCTTGATAAAAAGGGTAATGCTGAAAATCCAGTTTCTTAGAAGGAAATATAAATTTGAGAATGAGATCTCTTGTCTCAATGCTGTTAAGTTTAGAGATGTACAAACCGGGTTTTGACCCGTTTGGTTTGGGTACAAACCGGTTTCAACTCTAACGGTTCGGGTTGGTTTCTAATCGGTTCCTATCAAACTGGCTCCAATACCGGTTTGGATACTTTTTGAAAGGTTGAAACGAAAGAAATAAAGTTTTACCAAAATTATTGACTTGATTGCTGAAAATAGATCTACACATTTCAACATTTGTTGATCCTAAGTAGAGGTGCAGAAAACATTTTTTTTTCCTAACCGGTTCCGGTAGGCGTTGACTAGTCAAAACCAGTTAGGCTAGAAACTTGTTAGGTTACGAAATGGTTCTTGAGGAAAATAGGTGTAATTGTTTATAACCGGTCACTTTGTAACTGCTGTGACTGGTTAACTGGTTAACTGAGATTTTGTTTTTTATCGGTTTTTTCTATAACCGGTTTTGTAATTGGTTTGTGAGCATGTGGGTGAAACCGGACGGTAACCCTGGGTCCGTTTGAAATCGAACCGGTTTCACTAGTAACCGTTTTTTTTAATAACCGGTTTCGGTTATTTTGTCCCATCAGGTTTTTTTTAACACCTGTGATCTGAAGTCATAATTCATGATGAAACTTAAAACTAAATGCAAATTTTTGTTTAGTTATTTTATACGATGTCTTGAATTTCAAACCCACAGCTTAAATGGTTGAATCTGGAGGTCAATCGGACCTTAAAAACAGTCAATGATTTGGTCCAAATAGCCCGACTCTCTCTTCTGGACCCACATATAAAATCGGACGCCGAGTCTGAATTTTTGTTTTCTTTAATATTTTAAATATTTATTGTTGTACAGAATTTCTATGCTCTTTCATAACTGATAATTGAGTTGATTATAAAGATTATATTAAAATATATGCAAATAGCTAAACGCCGCGTCATTCTGAGGTATAAAACGGTGTTCTTGTGTTTGATTTAAATTGTGTTTTTGACTTTTTGTATTTAAGTTAAATTAAATTGTACCCTCAAGTATCCGTGGTTGTTTTAAATTGTGTCTTGAACCGAAATAACAAAAAGATAAAGCCGTAGAGCGTTACACAGAAGAAAATATATATATATATCAAAATTGTTATTTTAACCAAACAAGACGGATTTCTTGTTTAATTCTTATATTTAGAATCATTAGCAAATTTTAAAAAAATTATTTGATGCTGGTTATTGATACACTAGGAATGCTTTAACAATAAATATAGGTCATATTGTTCAATATGTCGTATAAAACTATGACATATGTAAAAATTACATTAATTTTAACGTTATTTTACTAATTTCGTTAAAATAACATTAAAAGTGATGGACGATTAATCATTTCTAACCGCAAGGTAACAAACATGACCTAAGTCAACACGCAGGGAAGGCGGGCAACAAGCTGCGCCGCCAACCCTTTTTGAATAGCAAAACCCAACCGTATAAAAACAACATTCTTCATTCTAGAGGTTGCACTATTCCCGCGCATGACTTTTTGTATCCGGTTCAACATGGCCACCGCCTCTGACTCGAGATGCCCAAATGTATCGAAGGCGAAAGGAACAAACACATGTTGGTTTTCAATGCAAGCTTTCTCATGTTTGTTAACCTTTCCAGCCGCTGCTCTGGACGCCGCCTGACCCGCTGAGAAGGAGCTGGCCCTCAGACCCACAAGAGGGGAAACCCCCGTTAAATCGACACAAGCGTGTTTCCCGTTCTGCCACCCAAAGACGAGTATGTCGGCCGGCCGGAGAGTTGAACGCCCATCCAGGGGGTCAGACCGGAAGTTAACAGGAGCTTCCTTCCTGGCCGAGATCCCAGCCCGCCTGAAGATGTCAAACAAAACGTCCCGAACCACATCATGTCGATATTTAAAACCCGGGAGCTCTTTGCAATGGACGGCGTGCTCCCCGAACGAATCCAAACATGCCTTGTTGCAGACGGGACATTTCTCATCCACGGGGAACAGGGGAACCATGAGGCGATACTTGAGAATGGCCCGGTATTCGACAGGCGACATATGCTGCCCCAGCCCGTCAATAGGGAGAGCGTGGAGGAAGTCTTGCGCATGTGGTTGTCGGAGGCATTCCCAAACGGCCTTTTGCCTGACTGTCATCTCAAAAGTTGCTTCCATCTCAAGCGTGGTTTTACCAAAGAGGGCATTCGCCAAAATGTGTTGAGCTTTTGGTGGGGCGGTGTCCTTATTGGTGAAACCGCTCAGATCAAAGCCCGGTAAAATGTCATGAAGACCAGCCAGAGCATTCTCGTAGTCGGGGCTCATACCGCAACCCCCGCACTCCCGTAGAATATGGTCTTGTAGAGTCCAAGTTTGGGCACGCGAAGCCACAAAGGCGTACGACGTCGCCTCTACCGCAGAATAAACCCCAAGACCCCCATGCCGAGTCGGCAAAGAGGCAAGTCGCCATTGCAGGTCCCCAAAGAAGGGACCCCCGCACACGACAATGTCCTCGACGGCCGTCCGCAAATCCTTATCGAAACCAACCGCAGCTGCCATCATATGAGTGGGGGGGCAAGTTCGAAGGCCAAAGAGAAGCTTGGCGAGCCCCATGCACGAACGAAGCAGGAGGAGTTCGCATTGTGGGTCGTCAAGGGCAGGGAGGAGGCGCATAAGATTAGCAGCATTAAGGGCCCTCCTCGCAGCCAGCCCCTGAATAAACGGGCCATCCCGACTAACAGCCCCCCCAAGGAGCTTCACCCCCTTGGTGGGTCTGCTAATGTCAGCAGGGAAGAGGCCCGGCCGAACTTTCTCACCATCGCAGGAAGGCCAAAAGAGTTCCGTCTTCCGAATATTAAGGGTCAATCCCAACGACGGCCCCCTCTCGTTAATAATCCCGAGGGCCTTAGCAACCTCCCTAGTATCGCCAATAATCGTTCCATCATCAAGGTACCAGGCATGGAGCAGCAAATGACATTTGTCACGGATGTGATGCACAAGCGGGTGAAGGACGAGGGCAAACAGGAGGGGCCCCAAAGGGTCACCCTGCTGAACCCCAGTAGTGGCCCATATATGATCATCCCCCAGGTATAAACGGGCTGGCTGCCCGTATAAGAAATCAACCCAAGGCGAAATGGACGGGCACCTAAGCCTGACCTCACGAAGAAGGGACGACCGATCAACCAGGTTGAAAGCATTGGAGAAATCGACCGTAAGCATAGCGAGCCCTCCATCAAGATGTCGTTCCTCCACGAGGCGGTTAACGCTATGGAGAATAGCTTCAGCGCCACCCGAAACCCCAACCCCAAACTGGAAATCACCGAGGTATTTAGCCATTTCTTTACAAACCCCCTGCATCGCGACCTTGGAGATCAACCGCCTCCAGATAGTGCCAACAGCAATAGGGCGAATCCCATTATCGGGCTTAAGGAGCGGCGTTAGGGGGGCCGAAGCAACAAATTCTGCTAAGCCGACCGGACACCGCCCCGCAAGCCACAAGTTAACGACCGTGGTAATAGCGTCAAGGAGATCCCTAGCAGTGGCAGACCCTTCCCCGCACAAGCTGTCCATAAGGTGCTGGGCACGCAATCCATCCCTACCACACGACGTCCCCTTAGGGAAGGATTTTATACATTCAAGGACCCGCGCCCCACTCGTGACAAGCGGAGGCTCGGAAAAGGGAGCCGAGGGCATGGACGGCGACGGGAGGTGCGGGTGCTTGGCTTCTAGGGCACGCGTGGTCTCGTCGTTGTACGGCGCCACCCCAGAAGAAGAAAGCACCTTAACGGCAGCAGTGAAGTGACCGTCAGCGATTTTCCGGATGCAGCGCTTGACGTTGGGCGGCACATGGTCCCCCTTATCGTCGGAAACAGCGCCGGAAGACCTCTTAGCCCCCTCCCCCCCAGGATTGTCAAGGATACCCTTAATCAACAGTTCAAAACCACCCTCACGCCCCCAGGTGGCCAAGGAAGCCATGATGGCCCTGCACTGCAGAGCCTTCCGGTTCCCGGAGCGGCAATCCTGCCGATTCTGAGGTCGGAAAACCTGCAAGGTGCACCGAGGGAGGAGAAGCAGCCGAACCCAGGCGTCATCAGAACAAGGGCGAGCTGCCACTCGAAGGAGGGCAAATTTAAGGGCCTGGGAGAAGGCTAATCGACAACTGTGGGGAATGCTTTTGACAGTAGAAACACGGGCCCTAAAGACCCGGTCGAGCAGCCCCATATCCAACGGCAACGAACAAGGATCATTAGGCACGTGGGCAGGGGGGGACGGCCTTGGGATCCCCAAAATGTGGCAAATGATACCATCACTAGAGGCAGTCAACCGGACAACCTCGTCAGGGTGGTGGCAGCCACGGCTTAAGGCATTAATTTTCATGCACCGCCCACACATCCAGTAACCGCAGCCTTTTAAGGCGTCCTCCATAGCAGAGAAAGCCCCGGCATCAGATGCCAGCGCGTCCCGGATGGTGTCTCGACGCTCATCCGACGAAAGGAGTTGATAACCAGAAGGCGAGGGATATATGCACCAATTGGTCTTTATCCTGGTTTGTGTGTGTTTTGTGCCTTTATGTTGAAGCAACCTCTCTGTTCCTACGAGGTAGAGGTAAGGCTGTGTTTCAAAATATTAGAAGTCAACAAGATGCTATAAAACATGTTCTCTTAATTTTTAAAAAAAAGTTCTCATAATTAACAGAGATTATATCTATAATACACCTCTCTATTTACATGGGTTCTATTTACACATAGATGGAATAATATATGTGCTATTAAAGGCAATATATGACGTGTATGATCACGGGCAAATAGAAAAAAAGAATCTCCCTTCCAACTATGCAAAAGTCATCGTCCTTTATTCCCAATCTCTGCCATGAGTATTTCTTTTTTTCACCCATCAACAAACAAGAAAATTATATGTGGCTTTACTCGTTCTGTTTCCATCTGTAACCAGCAACGCCCACCGCCACCCGATCAACCACCTCTAAATTGTCCAATTTTGTCCCTTTTCCCTCCATTTATGTGATCCTGATCACACCTTTATCCTCCATTTTAGTCGTTAATATCAAGAACCTCAAAAATTATGGCTTTCATCGTGCATCCCTTATCAGAATTGATAATTCTTCAACTATAAACCTCTCTCGTCTCTCCACTTTCATTCTGGAAGATATCCCGTAAATCCTTCGTTGGGTTTCTTTGAAATCATCTTCTTGATTTGGGATTTTCTTGTTTCGTAGTAAAGTCTGAATCTTTGCTGAACCTATCCAAAATAACTCATGGTTATTTGACACTCTTGTTTCTTGAAGCTTTAAAGAAACCCCATAGATGATCATTTGAGTTTTTTTTTTTAAATCATCTTTGTTGGGCTTCTTTGAAATCATCTTCTTGATTTGGGAATTTCTTGTTTCGTAGTAAAGTCTGAATCTTTGCTGAAATTATCCAAAATACTCATGGTTATTTGAGTTTCTTGTTTCTTGAAGCTTTAAAGAAACCCCATAGATGATCATTTGAGTTTTTCTTAAAATCATCTTTAATTTTTGGGGTTTTCTTGTTTCCGTGTAGAAGTTTGCATCTTTGCTCCAATCTTCCAAAATAACTCCTGTGTTCTTGTTTAATCAGTTTTCTTGAACCATAATGAGCCCAAATTACCCTAAATCCTCATGATCAAGGTTTCTTGATATCTTTCCACATAATCCCTTGTTTCTGTAAAATTTTATGTTTGATTATATTCCTTGAAGTAATAAAGACTCATTTTCACTTCAATTCTCAAAAAAATTCCCAGATCCTCATTGGGGTTTCATCAAAATCACCTCCTGATTTTGGCGTTTTCTTGATTTCCAATAAGGTTACCATCTTTCCTCCAAAAGTTTTCCAATTTATATTCTGGGTTTAGATTTAATTATCCGTAAAGCTTTGATCTTTTGAATGGCTCCTTCATATTTCCCATTACGATGGGAAAGCACAGGTGATCAATGGTGGTACGCATCTCCAATCGATTTAGCAGCTGCAAATGGCCACTATGATCTGGTCAGAGAGCTTCTTCATTTTGACACAAATCTCCTCATCAAACTAACATCCCTCCGCCGCATTCGGCGGCTGGAGACGGTCTGGGACGACGAAGAACAGTTCAATGATGTCGCTAAAAACCGGTCAAAAGTGGCTAAAAAATTGCTTCTTGAAGGTGAACACAAAAATGCCAATGGTCATAACTCCTTGATCAGAGCTGGGTATGGTGGCTGGCTTCTTTACACGGCTGCATCAGCTGGTGATTTGGGGTTTGTTAAAGAACTGATGAGAAGGGACCCACTTTTGGTTTTTGGTGAGGGGGAATATGGTGTGACTGATATATTGTATGCTGCTGCAAGAAGCAAGAACAGTGAGGTTTTTCAGGTTTTGATTGACTTTTCTTTGTGGTCAAAGGGTGAGGAAATTGGGTCTGTTTTCAAATGGGAGATGATGAATAGGGCTGTTCATGCTGCTGCTAGAGGTGGGAGTCTTGAAATCTTGAAGCAGTTTCTTGAAGATTGTGGTGATGTTTTGATGTTTAGAGATTTGCAGGGATGTACTTTGTTGCATTCGGCTTCTGGGAGAGGTCAAACTCAGGTATTTTGACTCATCATTCACTTTAATTTTTTCTATGATAGTTTTATACATAGTAATAATTATTATGTCATATGTTAAATAAAAATTGTAAATACAAAAGCTCGTTTAGGTCCGTAAGCTAGTCAAAATTGGCATGTGAAGATGTGAAGTAAATGGACCTCAATATAAGCCTCGAGATGGGCTCGAGCTCGTTTAAGCTGACCTTGGTTTGAATCTTTAGTGAACCAATCTTGAGTAGCTGAACTCACGAGTGACTCGATTCGTTTACACCTTTAGCCTAGGTTGACTTGTTATTATTATCATAATTTGTTTACAACTTTAGCCTGAGTTGACTTGTTATTATCATAATTTGTTTATACCTTTAGCCTGCGTTGACTTGTTATTAAATTTTACATCATAGTTGTTACGTATATATTTTTTAATTAATATACTGATTAAAAGTTAATAAACAATATGCCATTTATGCTTAGGCTCAAGCTCTTTAAGCTGAGCTTGGTTCGAACCTTTAGTGAGCCAATCTTGAGTAGATGAACACACAATTGGCTTGATTCGTTTACACCTTTAGCTTGGGTTGACTTGTTATTATTATCATAATTTTACATCATAGTTATTACGTGTATATATATTTAATATACTAACTAACAGTTAGAGTGAATTACAAATTTTGTTCTTTAGGTTATTGCAAAAAATGTCCTTAGACTTCACGAATAACACTGAATGTCCTTTATAGTGTACAAACCTTACACTGAGTATCCTTTATATTGTACAAACGCTACTCTGAGTGTCATTTGGCTTAACGAATGAAATTTGGCCAAAGGACACTCGGTTTCATTTGTGAATTTTAAGGACAATTCTTGCAAAACGTGCAAATGTAAAGGACAAAATTTGTAATTCACTCTAAAAGTTAATAAATAATATGACATTAGGCTCGTGTATCTAGTCGAGCTTGATATATGGATCTTAGGTTTGAGCTTGTTCAGTAAATGAGCCCTAATATAAACTCAAGGTCATTTTATCTCGGTTTGATCTGAGTTTTTAACAAGCCGATCTCAAATAGCTCAAGAACAGGTCGATTGATAGACTCGTGTACACTTCTACTTCAACTTGTAATTGTTTATCAGTTATATATGTATGTGATTATTAATCTTGACAATATGGATCATAAATGTAGGTTGTGAAGTATTTACTTGAATCTTATGAGATAATCAACTCAACGGACTCTCAGGGCAACACCGCGTTACACGTGGCTGCGTATAACGGTCACTTACATGTGGTCGAGCTTTTGATCTCTTCATCTCCAGCATTAACCGCAGTAACAAACAACTACGGTGACACTTTTCTTCACACAGCAGTCGCCGGATTCCGGACACCGGGTTTCCGACGAGTCGACCACCAGATCGAACTCATGAAACATCTCGTAAGCGGAAAGATCGTAAACATCGAAGATCTTGTTAACGTTCAGAATAACGATGGTCGTACGGCTCTTCACATAGCCGTAATCGAAAACATCCATTCGGATTTGGTGGAACTCCTAATGTCGGTTAGATATATCGACTTGAACATTAGAGACGTGGATCGGATGACCCCGCTTGATGTTCTTAAACAACGGCCGGTATCAGCCTCTTCAGAGATTCTCATCAAGAGGCTGATTTCGGCCGGTGGGATATCAAACTATAATGATTATATGACCAGGACTGCCCTTGCATCCCATTTGAAAACACATGGGATTGGGGGCAGTCCCGGAACTTCATTCAGAGTTCCTGACCCCGAGATCATTTTTTACATATGTGCGGATAACGATAAGGATAAGGAGTCGATATACTCGGGTGAACTGAGTCAGTTTGGTTCCCCCGCCCGGTCAAGCTCAGGGCTCCGTACCCGGGAACCAGGGACTAGTGCTACTAGACGGTTAAAGCTTCTTTTCGGATTGACCCAAAAGAAAAAAGAAGACGATCGGGATTCTTTAGACTCTTTCAGTTTAAGAAACAATCGGTTCGAAAACTGGCCCGTTTCTATCCGTGAAAGGTGTTCGAAAGGCGGCTCGTTCCGGGGTAGTAAAAGGGTGTTCGGGCCTAGCCCGTCAACGAAGAAGAAGTTTTCAGCCGGGCTAAATCACGGTGTCCTACAGGTACACTCACCGTCGAGCCAGTTTTCAGGGTCGTCTTGGTCTTCGGGTTCAGATGACGAACTTGGGCCCTCGAGGGTTGGAACGAAGACCTTTGGACGGTCCAGCACGAACCCGTGGGCTAACAGCGGAAAGCAAAAGTTCCATAGACGGCAGTCTTCGTTGAGCAAGGTGTTGATGAACCAGGTGTTCTGTTTTGGTGCACAGGGTATAGCTGTTGAAGAACCGGTTAAAGTTCCATCAAAGTTGCGTTAGTTCAACTGTTTGAACTATTTTTATTTATATATACGAACTGTTTAATTATATGTGTACATTAGTGTTTCTTTCTCTGATATAAAAATGATATCTTCTAACAATAATAAAAGATAAATCCTTACGTCGGATCAGTGATAGTGATAAATAAGTGTAAACACCCTTGATAACACCTCAAGGGGCGGTATGCTCCGGCGTGACCCAAATCACCGAGGCAATTCGCCTCTATTAAGGACGGATGTAAAGGAGTCGCTTGAAAGATGAGTCGTATTTGTAAATGAGCCGGGCTAAGCCTTAGCTCGTTTAGACTTAAAAGGGTTAGAGCTCAAACATGACTCGTAAGAAGATTCAGGCTTAAACTTATCTCGTTTGTTATTTAATTATTATATATATTTTTATAATTAAATTGTATATATACGGTTAATACTTTTTATAAATAACATAATAAATATTATTTAATTATATATCTTAATATATAATAATAACAATAATAATAACTCGTTTAGATTCGCGAGTCGGTTCGAGGTCGACAAATATAGCTTTGATTCAAGCCCGTTTAGACTCAGCTTATTTAAAGTTTTGATTTTATTTCAAATAACTCATGAGTCGATTTGACACCATGAAGAACTGTTTTCGACTCTATTTTGGTGTAAATGTATAAAAAGAAGTGATTGGTGATATTGATTGCATGACAGTTTTTTTTTTTTTTTTTTTTGAACGGCAAGAGATAATATTAAAAACCTAGCAAGAAGCTAGATAGAAATATTACAAAGAAATCGAAAAATTACACCAACTATTCCAATCTAATAGCGGAATTTCCCCCCGAATTTTGACCCAAATAAAGGCCCAAGACAGCTTGTAGACCCAAGTAGAAAAGAATATTTATTACTTCGAGTGATTTCCCAATCGAGATAAGAACAATACCTACTTGACTAGAAAACTTGACATAGATTTCAACCTTGGTGTCAATTGAAATAAAAAGTTGAACTTTTGACGTGTCTTGCATTATCGTTTGATATCCAAAAACCGCTTTAACAATAGTTGCAATATCATTTTGAGTCTAAAACAGTCTTGCATATAGTTGCGTGGATTCAAGACTTTTCATCGACTAGATGCTAAACTAGTGATTTCAGAGACCCGACTCATCCTAGGAGGACTTCATTCGAGACCCGACCCACGAGAGGGTCAACTGTAGTTGTTCTGTCAAGACGGTCCGTCCTAGGCAGTTCTTATCCTACCGTCAAGGATAGCCAGATTCTACACATATAGTTGCGGGGATTCAAGATTTTTCATCGACGAGATGCTAAAATAGTTTCACTTGCTAGGTGAAAACATTTACATAAAAAAAAATCTTAGCAAAATAAAGTTTGTTAGAGACATACTAATAAAGTTGCAAACATGTTAGGCTACCCAAGCGGACATCCATACATTCTTCGCTAATTGGTCGAGTGGAGGGCATGGAACACCACCACCCTTCACTCCTCCACGTGAAATTGAGCATCTTACGTGAGTCTGTTCACGGAGTTTCATGCATCAACTTCCGTTTTCTTTTAATTAAAACGCTTCATTTTTAACCATTAATATTTATATTTTTCTCTCCATCACAATAATTAAGTTAAATTATAACAAAAATAACCCCAAAGAGAAAAACAAAACATTGATTTCATATACATGATACACCTATTTCATACAAACTAATATCTTTATAAACTTCATGTACTTTAGATCTTACTGCTTTAATAAGATTTAACTTTTAAAAATATGTTTATACACAAAAACAATAAAAAAGCTTCTAAAAATTTAACAAACCTGGTGCACAAACTCTTAATGAAGAGTTTGTTATTTTCTTTTCTACTTCTAACTCAATTTCCTACTCTTGCTTCTTTCTTTATAAAACTCTAACCAAAGAGAAGATACCCACAACATACTAAGCAAAAGAGCACACACAATCACCACCATCCAAGAAACCCAAGCCCAAAAAGGCACCACACCATCTCCACCACCATTCAAATAAAACACCACCATTTTGCACACCAAAAGTGGCCCCAACACCCCTCTAACCACCATATAAACCCCATAAAAATAAGGAGACAACCCATCATACAACCTCTTTGCCTCCGCCACCTCATCTTTCCGGTACCTAGCCAGACTCCACGTGTTCTGGAGAGGGCTGGTGACCTCCGCCAGCACGAGGAGGAGGAGGATGGCGAAACCGCCATAGCCCACCACATAGCGGCATGTTACGAACACGTAGAGAACCGCTATGTGGTGGGCTATGAATAGATGGTCATTGGGTGTGAAAAGCAAGTAGTGTGAAGTGTCTATGGTGAAGTATGCAATGCTGAAATCAAAAACTAGGGCTTGGAATGGTGTGTTTTGGGAAGCAAAATGGTGGTTTGGTGTTTGTGTGTGTAGGAAGTTTGCATAGATTGATAGGATGACTGCTGGGGTGCCATGAGCTAGAGAGATTAGACAACTTGATGCATCTGGCTTTTTCTTGGTGTCCCAATTCTTGAAAAGTATTAAATAGCCCAAAAGATATATGAAAATGTACATGAGAGTGAAAATTGGTATTAATGAACCACCCAGATTTGGAACTTCCATGGTGGTGGGAAGGTGGCGGCTCACCGGAGACGGGTGTTTGAGCCTTGCCCGTGTTGACCCGATCCAAAAGGTGAAGATTGGTTCGTAGAATTTGATTGATTTGAGTCAAAAGGAGATGGAAAGGTTCAATCTTGAACCTTTTTAGCCGATAATACGTAGATGGTTAGCACTGTTTTCAAAACCGGACTGGTAGACGGTTTGAAATCAGGTTCGATTAGGTTAGAAGAAAAGGTATAGATACGGTTTGGTTTGGTTTGGTTTGATTCGGTTTGATAGCTTTTTAAAAGCAAGGGGTGAAGTAGAACTAAGATTTAAGATTATATGAGGAGAAAATGAGGTTTGTGATTTTATAAAAGAGAGTTTTGTTACGTGAAGCAAAATAATCACTCACTCATCAATATATCACAATCTGAAAGCTATACCATGTGCTTATCGAATATTCTTTTCTTGTCATATTATTTTGATCAACTCCTAATCATTCAAACCACTATTTAATTAGACCAGAGAGAAAGATAAACATAAAGTCTAGTCTAATTGATGAATGAGAGAAGTTATTACTTTATAAATCCCACATTAATTGCATATATAAGGGTGGGAGGTATGTTTGCATAAGGCATATCTTAGGCATCAAATTGGACCAATAGGATGATACAAACAGGAGAGAAAAAATTGATGTAGAATTGATGTAGAATGATGATTTTTTAGGGGGTATGCTCATTTTGTCATGGTTTAGGCATGGATTAAATATTTTTTTTTCATTTTCTTTTTAATCTAAAACAAATAAAATTAAACTAACACATTTAATATAAAATAAAAACATAAAACAATTCATTAGATTTAAAAAAAATTACAAAGTCCTAAAAATAAAAAAAATTACCAAATTCCTAAAAAAAAAATCAACATTTATTCTTCAATTAAAAAAAAAATACAAATCTAGGGTCATAAGCTCGGGTGGGATTTTATAACGTGAGCGAGGACGATTCATGTTTTTTTAGTAAAAAACTAGAGGTTTTTTTTGTTTTTAGGAGAAAAGGTGTATAAAATTTGTTTGTTTTGGAGGGATTTATATATTGGAGGAATTGATTTAAAAAAAAAAGGGGGTTCAAACGGTCAAAAAATGGCCGTTGAACGGTCGGATTCCCTCGGCGTCATTCGGCAATTAAATGCCGCAAAACCACTAAAAGAATGCCGATGCCGAATTGAAGGGGGGCTTGGTATACATGCCGAAATCGGCATGGTTGGCGCCGATGATATGCCGAGGGTGGCGGCATGTATACCGCCCACCCTAACTAATATGAAACTAGTCTCATATGATACAATTATTTCAGTCCGTAAAAATAGACCTCAACAACACCGCCCCACCTCTTAGGTACTGGAAATCAAAGCCGATACGACATCTCCTTTCAAAAAATGAAGAAGACGAAGAACTAAAAAAACGTAACAGACGAAAAGAACTAAATAAAGAAAGTAATTATTCCTAAATTTTAGTGTTCTTCTTTTCTTAATGTTTAGTAGGAGTTAAGTTAGATATTATAAAATTTTAATGGAATATACTATGTATCTTTTAGATTATTCTTTACTCTTTGAATACCGTATAGCGTTGGACCACACACGTGATTTGAAATTGGGATGCACTCCATGTGAGTACCTTTGGTACCTCATCTAGTTACAGAGACCTAACCAATACTAACATAACATGACTTGTTTTTTTCAACTTTAACCGAACACATGACCACTTAGACAAACCAATTTTCTACTTATTTTTCATAATTTAGAATCCAAGAACCACATTTAAACTAATATTTTACGGGTATGGGTGTTACAAGTTCTACCAAACTAGTCATACTTCCAATGTATACAACAATATGGGCTATCTAATAAATATGAAAGAAATAACACAAATAAACATAAACATCAATAAATAAATGAATGTAACAAAACGTTAAAATAAACAAATAACAATTAGCACATACATTCAAGTTCCTTCAACGATGAATATAAACAAGTAGCATAATTTAAACAATCAGATTTCTAAATGACCTACAAACAAATATGCAACTTCAGAACCTCCTAAACGACCCCATCCACTATTTTGCAAAAAGATATCACCTCCAGATACCACCCACAAGCATCACAACAAATAACTTCTTCTTCCTCCTCAAACCTTCTTTTCCTGATAGACAACAAACTTCTTTCTTCACACTTACACTTGACCTCATTTAGCGAAATCGAATTGTTAATCCACATTTCTCTTATAATCGCTTTGATTTTGGCTCTACATTCGCGTAATTTCAAGTATTTAGATCTTGTCACTTTCATCGAGTTTAGAATGTTCAAACCTTGTTGACTCGATTGGCCCCCTCTAGAGAGTAAAATCATGCCGTACACGTACGTCGCCTCCACATGCCCTTTCTCGCTTGCCCGTTTCAAGTACTCGAGCCCTGTTTCTATCCTTGCCAGACTAAAGAACTCTATCTGTAAAATTTGAAAATTAAAATAAATTATATGTTCCCATTAAGAGAATATAATCGCACAAATCATTTCTTTTTTATAAATGTAGTCACCAGAAAACCTGTTACACCCCACCAATACCCAGCTAACCAATAATAAAACACAATTTGCGTTGCCAGAAACTAGTAAAAGCTGGATTAGAACATTCATAGCAACATCTTTATAAGTTTATATCACAACTTATCCTTAAATCCTTAAAATTTTAAGAAAATATAAGAAATATCTATTATTTGTTCTACATCGGCATCTCTATACTTAAACCTTATCCTTAAATTTTAAGGGATAAATATAAAGGGATGGTAAATATACCAATTCATTACACAAATATGGGTTTTTCTAAGGATAAAGTGTTGGTATTTTAGTGTAAAATGGATAAAGTTCGATATGTAAATATGAGTCGACGCATATTTGCATATCAACGAGACTAACGGGGGTTCGGGGGCAGCGCCCCCGAAAGCGGGGTCCAAGGGGCGGCAGCCCCTGGCGGGGTCCAAGGGGCAGAGCCCCTGGCTGGGGTTAAGCTACCAGGTCAGCTTGGAAAATTTTTATTTTCAATAAAAACGTTTAAGGGAAAATTGATTAGAAAATTAATTTTCGTAATTAATGTATATTTTATTTATATAAAATATGTTGTAATTATCCCTTAAAAACCGTGGATAACTGCTTGAGCAGTTGATCGACAACTCCAAACCGCTTCCTATTTGTTTGGATCGGAATTCCATTCATACGTACGCTAATCATAATTGATTAGATTTTCTCTCTGCAAACACACATACAATCCTTGTAATCTTCTGATTTTATCCGATCGTGAAGTGGTATACACTCCATTTTATCGATCTGAAAGCGATAATCGCGACTTCAGATTCTATCAGTTTACACTTTTCTAACATAAAGAATGTGATGTGGGTTGTTATTTAAAAGTCTTTAAATTTTATAAATAAATGTGTTTTAAGGATAAATTATAAAGATAAAGATAAAGAAGTTGTTGTGAATACTCTTAGAGGGAATAATTTCATACCATTCCTTGTCTAAACATTGCCTCCGGGTTCCCTTTGTTGATGCATTGGTTTAGGAACGAAAGCAATGCGTCACTTGGCGGAAACCAATGAATGACTGGAAATTTGTCAATTGAAACATGTTGAAAGATGAACTCATCTTCTGCTGCACCAAGAAAATCCCTACAACTGGAAAATGAACAACAACGCGTTAACTTGTTAATCCCAAGTTGTTGACCATAAGTTGTTGACCCGGTCAACGGGTGTTAGAATCCCAAAAGTGTGTAGGATAAATGGATAATTCCTAACATGCTTAATCTCAAAATAAATGTTTGGTCATGTATCTATTAATGACCCCACAAGAGCACCAAGATAACAAAGGAGAAGGGGAAAGGCAACTGCTTTGGGAAAACATTATTGATTGTCCCACAACTATCAATTAGTTGGGTGGATAGCACACCACACCTATACCAAAACAACTATACATCCCAAAGTTTTTACCTTTTTCAAATCCCCAATCTAAATCTAGCAATCTCAACATCTTTATCACTAAATACTTTTACATATATGCATATTTATCAACTTTTTCTACCTTCTTATGTCTAATCATTAGTGGTTGAAGTAAGAAAAATTTCAAATCTAAAGTTACAATAGAGACGTCTTCATATTTGCTTAAACTGCTCTATTGACAATGATTCGAGCGTCAAATCACAAAATATACCTTTATTAATAGAAAAGTTGGCCGATCTGAGAAACAACGGCCGAAGTGGACCCCTAAATTATGTCCATGATTACGATAAATAGCGTGTAAGATTCTTATACTCCATCTATAGTAAGGCGTAAAAGTTTTTAGAGCTGTTTTAACTTGTCAACTACATGCATTAAAATGTCATTGAGTACACAATAAATATGAAATTATAAACTACATGCTCTTGGTTGAAGTAATCAATATCTATACTATATTACACTACATATAAGAAGCACATATGAAGAACAAAATATAAGAATCACATAAGAATCAAAAAGTTACCAATTATATACTATATTACACTACATATAAGAAGCACATAAGAAGCACATAAGAAGCACAAAATATAAGAATCACATAAAAATCACAAAGTTATCAATTACTTTAAGAAATTAAGAGTTTTAAGGGGCAAAATGGTCTTTTAATAAGGAATTTAAATTGTAGAACTAAAAAATTAAACAATTTATTTAATGATTATTGACACTTAATTTAATGATGTTATATAAGTAAAGTAAATTAGTAAAGTAAATAATAAGGCTATCCGTAGTGGGGCTCCATGGGGGCGCCATGGAGCCCATAACGCCCCTATAGCGCCCCTCTCCCACCCCCGGGGCGCCATGTTAGCAGAATTGGTCTTGGGGCGTTACCAGCATCACGCCTCACCCTCTCTCACTTTTGGGCGCTACCCCCACTACGCTGGGGCGCTATGGGGCGCCATGGAGCCCCATGGAGCCCCTCCATTACGGATAGCCTAAGTCAAATAGGATAAACTCTTTCATAAACATAAATTTTCGTAAACATAAACGGATACCGCATTACAAATTGTCATTATCGCATTATCGCGCGAATTTTCAACCAGATGAATATATGGTTTCTTTAACCGTAAAAACAGTAATGATTCAGATTAGTGACGTTTAGATCAGCATTCAGATCACATGATAATGATAACAAAACTAAATAAATTTAAAAAAAAAAAATACCTTAATTTAGCATTGAAGAGATCCGTGAAGGAAGAAGACGCTACGCGGGCAAGGACGTCTATCAGCAGATCGCCGGGAAGAGATCCGACCACCGGCCGGTGCTGTGGCCGTCGCCGTTTTATCGATGTACTTTTCTCGTTGATACTTCCCGCGTTTATCTTCCTTCTCTTCCCGATCGACGATGATGACATGCAATCCGCCTCTGTACTTTCCATGCCTCCAATTCAACACGCAAAACCTCCAAATCTCCGATCAATCAAACACCGTGACGGAATTTAAATTCGATGACCTTCTTATAGGATTCGAAAATTGGGGAATATTTAGAGCGATCAACCGTAAATTAACTGTTTGTAAGACAAATTGAGAGATTGTATAAAAGGTAATTGAAGATTTTGGGCAGATTTAGGTTATAATTTTTGGATGCCTGATTTGGTATGCGTGTAGATTTAGAAATACAAGAGACAGGGATACGATATGTATAAATTCTGGCCAGTGGCCAACTCTAGAACAACAACCATGTTTCCACCGCTTAAACTGGACCCCAGAACAACGACGTATTAGCCCTTTTATGAAGGACTTTTATAGAGTAAACTTCGTTTTTAGTCCCCAACGTTTGCAATTTTAACAATTTCAGTCTCAACTTTTTAAAAATCTCGATTTAGTGTCTCAGATTTCATTTTTTTTTTCAATTTTGGTCTCAACGTTAACAATTGTTTAAAGAGCCGTTAGACTGTCCTCATATGGTCCCCACATGATGTGTACTTTTGTCATTTCCGTTTGTTTTAACTCGTACTTTAAAACAAACGGAAATGACAAAAGAACACCTTATGTGGCGACCACACGAGGGCAGTCTAACGGCTCTTTAAACAAATGTTAACGTTGAGACCAAATTGAAAAAAAAAATGAAATCTGAGACACTAAATCGGGATTTTGAAAAAGTTGGGACTAAAATTGTTAAAATGTGTAAACGTTGGGGACTAAAACGAAGTTTACTCGATTTTTATATAATATATAGTTTAGTCGCACAAACCGGTTTCCTTTTCGGTACCGGTTTCATTTATTAGGTCAAATAAAAGCCGCGACTAGTATTTTTGGAACCGATTTCGGTTGGAACTGGTTTTTTTAAATTTTAAGAGGGATGTGATCGGTTTCGGTTGTTCGGTATATTTTCAGTTTCAATCGGTTTTTTTTTTTACTTTCTTTATGGTTTTAGATCGGTTTGGTTCGGTTAAGCCGGTTCGAGCATGAAGGGTTCAAGATCAGGATACAAACCATTGGTTTGGGTTAGACCGAGACCGGTTTTTGCCAAACTCATTTTAGCCATGTTTTCCACTTCGAGTTTGCCTTTGAAATAACTTATGTCTTGTACGTGTTTCACTGCATCTAACATCCAGGTTGTCTTTCAAGCAAATACATCTTTTCAACGCCACTGGAGTGAGCCTCATTATTTGGATATATAAAATATCACCACTAAGAGAAAAGATGGATTCCGAAACTACAGTAGAAGCTGAAACGGTTAGTAAATCACATGTGAAGATGCCTAGGTAGAGAAATTGGGATTCACTCTCTTTCTTCATAGTCCAAATATCAAAGTTATCAAAGCTCTTATGTCGTATAGTGGATATAAAAGACTAAAAGAGGATCACATATACCTCTAGAGTTCACTACTTGGTATGCTACCGAGAGCCCATTTGCTACTTTTGTTCCTCGAATAAACTAAAGTTATGGTTTGGGTTACTAATAGAATCATAGCTACATTTTGACGTCTCATGTAATTGAATTTTGACCGAAGCTTAAAGCTCCTCATTGTTGATTTGAGTTTCACCATGGTTGGTTCAGTTGTGGAAGCATCAACACCAACGGAACCTTGAGCACTAGAACATTATTAGCGCTTTTGAGTACTAGAGAGTCAGAGAAGTATTGTGATCAAATGATAGACCCAATACCTATTTATTCTAACATATGCAGACGGATGATGAACGTGGACACAAATTATAAAAAAAATGGTTTTGGTTTGAACCAGTTTGGGGAAGAATGATTAACATGGGCCAAAAGCGGTTTTGGTTCCGACCCGATTTGTGGAAGAATGATATCGAAACCTGTAAAAAATGATGAGGTCTAGGTTGAAATCGTAATATAGTTATAGAAACACATGGAGACAAATCATAAAAAACATCAAATACCATATTCATTTCAGGTCACTATTATAGGGTTGAGTTCGTCTGAAAACATCAAAAATCATACTCATTCCAAATCACTATTTATAAACCGAACATTTTTGTCAGGTTTAGTTATAAAATGGCCATAGTCTACTTAAAATAATAAATTCACGACAAATTCCTATTCACGAAGAATTCCCCAATTTAAATGTTTTTATGATTTTATCACGTTTATGGTTGAAAGATGTACAAAATGGTCCTGATTCTATTCATAACAATTAACTCTTTTTGTAGCTTTGAAGAAATTATATTTAGATGTGATAAAATTTAAAATTTTGTTTTTCTATACGAAACATATAATGTAGGACATGTATCTTACGTGAGGGATTGAGTGGTACATTTGTTGTGTTGTATAGTTAGAAAGGTTGTTTAGACATGTTATAATGGTTGAAACACATTATTAAACTAAATATAAAGCGAAGTTTTTTAAAATAGTAATTAGGCTTATTTATGATTTGTCACATGACAATTATGGTTAATGTATATAGAGAAAGAGAGTTATGTTCATTTGAGAACTTTTTGTTTTAAGAAGTTTTGAAAACCATTTTGAACCAGGGAGACCACTCAAATTCATTGGTGAGGGGGGGGGGGTTCTTATATATAAACTAGTGGTTCAGAATGATTCTCAAAAGTTCTCAAAGTCATTTGGTTCTCAAATGATCCCCTATATATACATATATATATACTAGTTTTTGTTACCCGTGCGACACACGGGCAGATTTAAAAAAGTAGTAATTATAACAACATACTATAGTAAATATTATTCGATAATTGGAATTAAAGAAACAAAAACAATACTTGAAAATGTAAAAAAAGTTACAAATTTGAAAATACATACTTATAAACAACACTTGATGTTTGGTTTGTCACATTTTCGTCTTCATCCAATATGAGAAGCTTTAGTATCTAGCATCGTACGGCTGACGTTTATAAAATAATAAAAACAATAATAATCTACAATTGTAAGTTTTATTATATTATGAAAATCAAACAAAACAAATGAGTTTTAAATAAAAGAAAGAAAATGAAATTAGCCCCAACATAATATCGTACATCGTACGGCTGACGTTTATAAAATAATAAAAACAATAATAATCTACAATGGTAAATTTTATTAAATTATGAAAATCAAACAAAACAAATGAGTTTTAAATAAAAGAAAGAAAATGAAATTAGCCCCAACATAAAGAACAAACAAAATGCCTTCACTTTCATACATGCTACTCAACCACACATACAAATAAACTACATGGTAAAATTACTATAAAACTCGAGTTACTTCCAGAAGAGGTCCTCAATCTATTTATTTATACTGTTATCTTATATATGACTCAAACATGAATGTGTGGTTTTAATTACACTACTGAATCAATAAATAAATAAGCATTAATTAAATCAGTACATGGTCTCTTGAGTCTAAATGCAATAACAATAGCATCTCCACCAAATGCCTGCAATAAGCCAAAAAGTATTCAGTAAGTATATACAACCGTTGAATGAAGAGAGTATCACAATGTATCAAGTATAAACATCAATCTTTCTTCAGTATTATCCTTCTTTAAAATAAAAATAAAAAAAAATAGTAACTAATGTAACATGAGTTACCACAAAGATAAGCCCCTATGTTTTGAAAGTAATGCCTCCACGACTGGCGAATATGTTAAACAACATAAATGTGTCATTTCATCATAGAGAACTACAATGCGGTAAGCAATATGGAGAAAAACAAACTTATCTGTAAAATTTATATAATGTTTTGAACCGACCCGATATGTAGAGAAACAATTCATTTTACCGGTAAACGAACTACCCAGACGTCCATTATGTAACCTTACATACTGTCACAGAGATCCAAATACATAAGAACTCTGCATTCTAATAACAATTTATCATTTAGGCAGAAAGTTTGGATTTATAATTTATATTGCAGTGGTCTAATGTACCTTTATTTGAGAGGCATCAAGAGTGAACATTCAATAACATGTTATTGTTGTGCACATAAGACTACTATAAAAGTGCAACTTGGTAAAACCCCTTCCTCAAAAGTTGGTTCTTGGTAAGAACTACTCACTCGACCCATTTACTAATGGGTCATGCTTTTTGATGTATTATCACTAATGCTAAAATAAAAAGTAGAGAAAGAAGCACTTAAAAGAGTTAAAGGAGCAAAAGTATTAGTTAACATGTATTTTTTTTTATTTGTTGAATTGAATAGGCTTAGAAATGAGTAAACTAATTTGTTAAATAGATTCAAGTCATTCAACTTATGTTATTCACCATTTAACTTTACTTTTATTCCTTTTTGTTTGCATACTTCCTTAAAAACATGTAAGTGAACTTTTATTCATGATGTACAAATTATCAATAGAATCACATAACTTCCCAAACCAGTATTCAATTTTTGTAAGAAGTGGAAAACAATCAAACCCTTAATGGAAGTTATAAAAACCACCAAACAATCCTATAGATTTTATGAATCCTTAGTTGGAACCTAACAACTGTGTAGGGAGGAATTGTGTGGCCTCACATCCATGTGTTATCTCAATATTAAGTTATTAAGGCAAGGTGTGTCGATATATGCTTGTACATGAAGGGTGTACACGGGCACGCGTCTGTGTTATGCCGTATTGAGTCTTGACTTAGGGCTGACCACCAAAGATTCACAGAGTAGTAGTAATGAGAATGAGAAATATTTGACTGTATTGACTGTTGTGGACTCACCAACAACGTTATTATTGTTAACTCGTTTTAGTTCATGTTGTAGGTAAATAATTGAAAAGCAGGTAATGGTGTAGGCGGAAAGGTCATGGTTTGGGGCAGATGAAGAAGATTATTTTTGTCTTGATATGCATATTCAGATCTTGTCTTCATTGTGGTCTTTTGTTATTTCTTTCTCTTGTGTTGTGGATACTTTGTTTATGTCTTAGAGTCTCTTGGGACCGAACCTTGAGATAACTACTTGGGTTGTAGTAAATCTTGGTAGCATGTTCATTTTATTTAAGGCAGTCTGTTGTTTGTATTGGGTGATTGTGTTGTGTGTTGCATACTCTGACTTTTAATCTGATGCTTATGTGGGACCTGATACGAACAAGCGACCCTACATCCGTACTTCCCGTCCTTGGCAAGGGGCGGAAAGTGGGGATGTGACATCGTGTCTCCCATACCAGAAGGCTATTATTCCGTCCAGAAGACCCCTGATCGAGATTTATTGAGCATTTGTGAAGGAAGATTGATCGAGAAACTTTTGGACTGAAATGGTTAAGTGAACCAAACCTTAGGGACGAAAAATAAAATTAACTCTTTTTATTAATTAATTTAGTTTTATATGTTTTTTATTAATTAATACTTACAAAAACACTTGCTTTTAAGCTTAAGTCCTCAATCATCTCTCCATTCCTCTACCATTCTATTTCAAACTTATTTTTTTTCTCTTTTGACATGACGCAATCTGATTGAATACAACTTCAAGCTTCAATGCATTCTAGACTTCTAGTACTATACTCTACACCCTTAGAGCATTCGATCAAGTTTTTCATAATTATGTGAGTGTAAACCCTAAAATTTTGAGGTTTGATTGTGAGTGGTTGTGTATAGAGGAGAGATAAAAAGTTACTGTTAATCTGCATATTCGACAAAAAAATGGTTGATTACTTAAAATATGAGTTTTGGATGTGATGAACGAGAGAGAAAAAATAACGATAAATGTATAAATTATTGGGATAAAGATGAGGAACCTGCCGTGAATGCTCTTAGTGTCTTACGTCCTATATGCTACTTACAATATTTAAAAGACAATGTCTTTTTAACGGTAACCCATACGCCCATCTAATTAACTCCACACCTCATGACCAGACTTAACATCTTCAACTTCTAAGAACAAAACATAATCAAACTACCATTAAACTTATAAATAAGGGCGGGCAGTATATCTTCGGTTTCACCCTCCTAGGCTTCATCGGTTTCCATACCACGCACGTCGACTTGGGGGATTTCGGTTTCATATTCAAGCCGTTAGCCTTTGAAAAGTTGCAAGTAATCGAGAGTTAGCCTTTCGAAAACTGCAAGTAACAGAGAGTTTGTGAGAGTGATGATTAATTTTCTCAAACTCTTCTCTCTCATATAACATCATGCTATTGGGGCGGAGATTTTAAAAGCTTAGACTTCAAAATCAACTATATTCCACCCTAACACCCTAATAAGTGTGTATATTTATTTTCTACCAAAATCATATTTAAAGAATACTTTGAAAGAATATTAACAGCTAAAATGTTGAAATGGGGGCACAAAAAGAAAGAAAGAAGCAAGCAAAGCAACAGCTGCTCCTCTGCTACCTCCACCTCCTTCCACCACTATTCTCTCTCTCTCTCTCTCTCCTTTCTTTCTTTCTTTCTCCATTAACACTCCACCTCCACCTCTCGCTCACGTGATTCATCCATTCCTAGGGTTTGCTCATCTTCTTCGATGATTCTGATTTGACGTCTTACTCCACCGACAAACATCCCTGATCCGCCCAAATTCCCACCAGATCCGACCAACTGCCTCCCTCCCCAACGCCTATCGCGCTGCAATTTGCCTCGGTATTCGTGCTTACGGTTAATCGGTTTTACGTCACGTTGAAAGCGTTTGAAATGATTTTGACTTCCGTACAGGTTAGTCAAAAGATTCTCACTCAGTAGCGTGAGGTTGAAAATCGAAATAGGAGATAAGTTTTATATTCTTATATTCGTCTGGATCTCTTTACTTGAAACTGGAGTGATTTCATGAGAATTTGGTTGATTGATTTTACGTTACGAGGCTTGGTGACGTAGCATTTGAAGACGGAATCGTAAATCGTAAATCCGGCGACTGCAGGTGGAATAATGGGGGATTTGTAAGTTATTTAGCTTGTATTTGGGGATGGATGATATTTGTTGGTTGAATAATTGAGTAGCAAAAATGAATGTTTCACCGGCGATGAGATGTTCTCCCGGGAGGGAGTTAAGAGGTGGTAATCATAAACGAGGGTTTAGTCTGGAAAGTGGAATAGTTTTCAAAGAGAGGGATGATGATCTGGCTTTATTCAATGAGATGCAGAGCAAAGAGAGTGACAGTTTCTTGCTGCAGTCTAATGATGATTTTGAAGACAGTTTTGGTAATTTCTTAAACTTTTTTTATTCATGTGATATACACTATACAGAATAGCCTACATTTATATGTAAGTTAATTGAATCTGTGTGAATTATGTTTTTGTTTTACTGATTTATATGTGATCAAACAGCTGTATATGTAGACAACCAGACATAAACTTAAGGGTGTCAAATGTTAATTGTGTAGCGTTGACGGATAGGTGAGGTGAGTTGTTAAACCTGAACACGACCCATATATTTATTTGTTGTCAAAAACATCCACCCTAATCCAGTTGTACTTAAAAACCATGTAAACGAAAACCGGTTAACTTACTTTTCTAAACGTGTCAAACGGGTTGACAAGTAGTAATCGAGTCGTAAACATGTCGACTTCTTAGTTTAAAAAAGCAATCCAAGCGTGAGGCGCCCACATGCGAGAGAAGCATTGCTTTAATGGTGTGAAGCGACATGTGTACATGAGCGCAAAACCTCTGGTACATGGCATATTTTGTGCCTGGGGGAGGCTGTAAATATAGTTTTTTATGTTGTATATAGAAGTTATTTATATCTTAAAACGTATATAGAGGTTATTTATATATAAGTTTTGTGTACGTGATGATTGTATAAAAATATTATAGAAATACCTTATGTCTTGTGTATATGGTGTGTGTGCCTTTGCCTATACCTCGACTCCAGGGACCCTATCGCCTCGCAATTTTGTAAAGCAAGGTTAATTTGTTCGTGGGCTGTAATAAATGAGATAAGCACATCCACGGCACACAACCCGTTTGTCAAACGGGATAGATAAGACATTATTTTTGTTTCATATCGGAAATTACCACCCTACCTGAACCCTTTTCACATTTTGGGAAGAAAAAAATAGATTTTGCTACTTATTATCGCTGACACATGCTTGTTTTGTTGGCTAATTGCAATTTTGCAGTGACCAAGTTACGGCATTTTTCAGATCACAAGCATGGAATAAACATTGCTGCTCGAGGAGAAAGCAGCGACCTCCTCAATTCAGGAGAGGAAAAGAATGATTATGAATGGTTTGGAGTCATTTACTTCTAATGTTGCTTATTATATTAAGTTAACTACTCATTAATTTTTATACTAATTTCCTTTTTTGTGAATGAAGGTTAATAACTCCTCCTGATACCCCTTTGTTTGCCTCAATGGATGATGAGACGCCTCAAGTTATTCATCCACAGAGGGGTAGACCTCGAGCTCAACCCATTTCAATCTCCAGATCATCAACAGTAAGTCGTTAATGTTGGTTATACTTCTAATTAATAGGCAGTGTTTGGTACAAAGGAATCAGAGAATGAATGGAGTGGTTCATACCGTCTGAATTAAGGGTGTAAATGAGCCGAGCCCAAGTTCTCGTAAGCTCTAGCTTGGTAAGTAGTTTTTTCAGGCTTGAGTTCGGCTCGGGATTGGCTCGCATATTATTAATTAATTATTTTATTATTTTGTTTTTATACATCTGTAACTATTTATATATATAATTATAATTTTTATATAACATATTATTAGTTACTTTTATCATAATTATATATAATAATTATTATGTAAACATATATTTCATATATTAACTAAACAATATATAAATAGCACGCTCGTAAATCCTCGCGAGTCTAGTCTAGTTCGATATGTGAACTTCGAACTCGAGCCCGTTTATTAAGTGAGGATAGGCTTGAGCTTGGCATCAAGCTCATTTAAGCTAGCGAGCCGAGCTCGAGTGGCTCAACTCATTTACGCCTCTGATCAGAATGAAAACAAGTTGTTTGTTGTATTCCTTCCAATTTGCTGATTTTCAACGCATGCACATAAGCTGTTTTTTCTTCTTCTAGCTCCTTCATGGAATGGAATAATTTAAAACAACATTGCTTTTTTTGTTCAACTTTTAGTACCTTATTGATAAAAAAAATTATTTTCCAAAACAAATACAAACAATAATTTTCTTTTAATTTTATTTGATAGTTTCTTGATCATTTAGTTGGTTTTATTCCTTCTTTCTTTTTTGCAAATTTGTTTTTTGATAATATATTTGTTGAACTATGCGCTTACTAAACCTAATGTTTTATATTTACATATAAATATAAAATGAAATATTAATTTAAAAAAATAATTAGTTGTATTGTATCTCACAATTGTATTTAATAGTAATTTACATCAAAACAAAGTTTTTCATTTGTTTACCAAAATATTAAAGCATAGTAATTTACATCAAAACAAAGTTTTTCATTTGTTTACCAAAATATTAAAGCATACCAGACAATATATTAGAATGATCATTCTGTTCCTATCGGCCAACCAAATATGATAACGGAATGGAGTACTCGGTGTGTTACCATGCTCATTGCATTACCATGTCCATTTCATTCTTTTGTCATTCCATTCAGTCCAACCAAAATCATTATACACTAATGTGTTCGTATTTAGTTGTAATTCACTAGTCCTTTTTAACGCATGTAATGACAGTAATGTATACTTGAATACTTGATTATAGATGGAGAAGAGTCACAGAAGCAGTAGAGGTAGTCCAAGCCCAAATCGCTTGAGCCCATCTCCACGTTCTCATGAACCCACATTTCAACCTAGAAACCGGGCCACATCAGCACCTAGTTCTAGCCCACCAGCTACCCGTAGGCCAGTCACTGGATCGAGAAGACCATCTTCCCCATCCAGCAAACCTTCCTCACCACCTCCACGCGCTTCTCCACAAACTTCAAGAAGATTAAGTACCGGTTCTACTGGTACTATGAAGGGTATTTCAGGAAATTCAGCTTCACCAAAAGTAATGGCATGGCAGGTAAATATTCCCGGTTTTTCCACTGAAGCACCACCAAATCTCAGGACTTCTTTAGCTGACCGGCCCGCATCTTACCAACGTGGGTCCTCACCTGCTTCTAGAAATGGGAGAAAATCAAAGTCACCTACTGCTTCTAGAAGCTTGAGCATGAGCTCATCTCGTAGTAAAGGTTCAGTTACATCTTCTGCTGATGATGATGTTGAATCTCTACCGTACATTACTGTTGACGGGTCACAACGGTCAAGTTCAAAGAGAGTGGGCGGGGTTAGGAACAATAACTACAATAATAGTTATAATAAAGTTCCTTCTCCCCAAAAGCCAAGCAGACCGGTTCCTTCTAGCTCTGCACCAAAAAGATCCTTTGACATGGCACTTCGGCAAATGGTAATTAACTATCTTTAGTGTTCTTTTTGGTGCAAACCATACAAAATAGAAATGAACGTTACACTTATTTTGTCTCCAGATTCTTGTAAACAACTGTTAGGCGTAAAATGGAAACCGACTTGCAAGTTATTACCGATTTAACAGCCAACCTTATTCTAACTGATTTTACCTGTTAATTGCTGTTGTGACACTGATGGATGTGATGCCAGCCACCGTATCATATGCCACATATGTAAAATGTGCTCAACTTACAAAAAATAAAAGTAGATTTATTTAAAAGTATAGAAAATGACCTTTTTAATTTTTTTTTTCTAAAAATAATTATAAAATGTCACATCAGATATTCACTAAAATGACAAACCAGATGGCCCATCTTCATCAACATTGTTTTTTAAATAAGCAAAAAAATGACTTGCCACCACGTTGAACAGGAAATCCGTTGCTAAAATCAATAATAAATTGCAACATGGAAATTAAAGGCAAGTTGGTTTTTATTTTAAACTAAATTTATAGTATCCTAAAATCAGGAAAAAGGGCAAACTTCGTCTCTTTTTCCTTTTGTAATTTCTTAGTAGTAATTCTTTTGAACTATTAGAACTATTTTTGTTATTCAAGCCTTCAACACAATATATGAGGAGACGACACTGTTCATTTTCTAAATTATTTTGTGTAGGATCACAGAAAAGGTCCTCAAAATATGTTCAGACCACTGCTCTCGAGTGTCCCTACTTCCAACTTTTATGCTGGAAAATCAAGTCCTGCTTGGAATTCTTCAGTAACAACTAGTAGTAATGCAAGTTCTGATTTAGGCGCTAGTGGGCCCCATGACATTGAAGAAGATGAACTAAACGATGACGATGCAACCAGTGGAGTTACAAACATCCCAGATTCTAGTTATGATCATGAGGTAATATTCATGCTTGAAAATCCCGATTCTAAAAATGAAGATACAACAAATGAAATCCATGATATTTCACCATATGAAGATAGTTTTGAAGATCATGTGCAGCATGATACTGCAAATCATTTCAACGGCCAAGATGATGTGTTAGTTTGTTCAAGATGTGGTTGTGAGTTCTCTATTATGACTCAAACAGAAGATGAAATTGAACTTTGTCTAATTTGCCAAAAGTCGACATCATCTTTGACCATCAGTGATACTGTAACAAGTGTGGTCGCTGTGGCTAGTTCCGAAGCAGAGTCGGCTATGTCAGATAAAGATAATGAATTATTCAACACAAGGAAGCCTCAGTCAACCGTACTCAAAGATGAATCTTCAGAGTTGACGTGTAAAGAATCACAATCTGAGCAACTTGAAGATTTAGTCAAGGATGGCAAAGATGAATCTTCAGAGTTAACCTGTAAGGGAGAATCACAATCTGAGCATCTTCAAGATTTAGTCAAGGATGGCAAAGATGAATATTCAGAGTTGATCTGTAAGGGAGAATCGCAGTCTGAGCAACTTGAAGATTTAGTTAGGGATGGTGGGGAACGTGAACAGAGCCAACTCGATCATGACATAATAAGTCAACCAATTTTAAGTTGTAACGACACAAGGGGAGAACAAATTCAACATGCTGTTGACTTGCCGAAGTCAAAAGTTGACTCTGTAGAAACCGAAGCTATTTCAACAGTGCTGCTTAAAAGGTCGAGTAGTATTATAAAGGGGCCTGTTACTCGAAGTGGGACTTTTTCAGCCAGTAGCATTTCCTATGATGCTCTTTCATATATGTCCGCTTCATCTTCCGTTGACTTTGGGCCTCGTTTGCAGAGACAACTGAGTAGCAGGAAATCTGACATAGAAAATTACAAATATGACCCTATGAACGTAAAACACCAACGCAGTATATCATCTTTATCCGGAACTTCTAGTCATGCCTTCCATCCTTCTAGCGTTGGAACAAGCACACTTGATTCATTTGAGGTACCCGTTGTCCGTGCTGAGAGAGATGTTGCTGACTCAGCATCTGTGGGCCCTCAAGAAAATCCGTGTGAAAACGACACATGCACTGAAAATGTTGATTCACGGGAAGTACTGTTACCTGAACTTTTAAATGATGAAGAGCCTGCTTCGTCTCAGAAAGTTGAAGATTTGGCAGAAGATACTAATTCTTTAACTACTTGTGCTGTTGAGGAAGGTACAAGTCTGGCTCCGGGTGTTGATAGCACTGATGTGACAGAAGTTCAATTGAGTGCTTTATCAGAAGGAGAAGTTGATCACACTTGTTCATCTTCTCCGGCTTCACAGTGTCATTCTACTCAACATTCTGAGAGCAGCATAGAAGAATTTCAGGACCCTCATGTTTCAGCTGCAGTCCATAAAGATATGGCCATTTCTGCCACGGATTTGAATACGTTAAATCATTCAAGCAGCATCACTGGTAAGTGTGTGTATAAGTATAACAAACAAACAAACATACCCGGTAAAATCCCCCTCAATAGTAGGGTCTTATGTGTCATCAGTCTTTTTTCGCATTCTCCTTTGCCATTTGATATATTGAAGTCAGAGGTGGCAAGATGGGCTGGGTGGGTTGACCAGCAAAAGTTTTTGCTCATTGTTTCTAACTAGTTGATGCATTAACTATGATTACAGTAATAAATATATGTTTATAAAATAAGACGGATGTGATAAGCATTAAAAATACACTTTGGGTGATTTTTAAGCCATTCAACCCGTTTCCCATTTAGCTAAACTTTTTTTACGTAACCCATTTGGCACTATGGTATTTCGATATTTTACTGATAGTAAAACACTTGCATTAAACTATGCGATGAGTCAAACTTCTTATGTATGATGCATACTGACATTAAGTTTACTATGTCAGAAGAATCAATGGTGTTGGTTGAAGGCCAAGGAGGAACAAAGGGAAAAAGCTTGACACTAGAAGAAGCAACCGACACGATACTTTTTTGCAGCTCAATCGTTCATAGTTTAGCCTATGAGGCTGCAAATATAGCGATGGAGAAAGAAAGCTCGTCAGAACCTTCCGGAGATAATGATTATTGGCCGCTTGTGCCGGCTGTCCCTAAAAGTCATTCAGGTAGAAAAGATCTTCAGAGCAGAAAAACAAGCAAACGGTCAAAAAAATCGCGAAAGATCCGGAAAAAAACAATGGAAGAAGACACCGTGAAAACTCCTAATAGCATAAACTCAGGTGAGGAAACAGACTTGCCGAAAACCCGTATTATTCATTCTAATAATAAAGAGAACACGAAACCGCCAATACTTGAAGCTAAATGCAATTGCAGAATAATGTGATGAGAGAATGTGGTTGAATTTCTAATGATGATTTTGATCTTTAATAATTTTTGGATCTTGATGGTGTAAGTATTGTAAAGTTATTTAGTTGGTTAGAGCCATGGTGATGGTTCATATTTTTGTTGTCTAAGTGGTTTGTATTGGTGTCATATATAGAAAAAAGCAGAGCTAAAGTACCTAGCAGTTGCTGATTGTTGTTTGAATGTGAAGGTTTGATTGTGTCTAGAATATTTTGTAACTTTGAGAAGATTGAAAATATATGACCATTTATTTTATGTTTGTGCTTGCTCTCAAAAAGTATGTTTCTTCCAAAACCTAGTTTGGTCAGTGTTCTTAAACCAGATCAGATCGACCGGATGTTAAAAAAGTAGGGTTAGAAACGAGTCAAGTTGCTCATTATTGGGTCATTAAAGTTCGAATTGAGCTGAGCTCAAGAAAGCCCGAGCCTAGCTCAAGCTTAAGATGAGGATCGTTTGATAAACCAAGTTGCTCATTATTGGATCATTAAAGTTCGAATTGAGCTGAGCTCAAGAAAGCCCGAGCCTAGCTCAAGCTTAAGATGAGGATCGTTTGATAAACGACATTTATTTGGAGTCTTATTAGGTCTGTGAGTCATGAAAGGGTATTTAGCATAAAGGTATCTTGTGTTTATTCTTATCCAAGTAGTGCAAGTTTAAATTTATTATTAATACAATGGAATTTTGAATTTGAATAGGAAACTTTTAGTGTCTAGTTTGGCCACAAGATTTTGTTGTTTTGACAGTTTATACCCCTTAAAGTTTTATTATATTATATATATAACAATCAAATTTCATAGATTAATAGTATTCTTTAGGTTTCTATTACTTTTGCCACAAGCTATTCATATTTTAACTTTGAACACCACAATTTAGTTTAGGTTCTTTTTGTTTGGCCACCAAAATTTAGTTTAGGTTTTATTTTTGGCCACAAACTTTTGGCATTTTAACTTTGGCCATCTAAAGTTTAGTGTTTTAAACTTTGACCATAAAGTTTAGGGTTTTTAACTTTGGCAATATGTTTTTTATGGTTTTATATTTTACCACTAAAGTTATTGACTTTTACGTTTTATACCCTTTAACTTTTCTACTTTCGTCTTTTAGTATATATATATTTTTTATAGTTTTATACTATGGCCGCGAAACTTTTAGACTTTTACGTTTTATTTCTCTTAACTTTTCTATTTTCGTTTTTAGTATATTTTTGACTTTGGCCATAATTTTGTTTATAGTTTTATACTTTGATTACGAAACTTTTAGACTTTATGTTTTATAACCCTTAAATTTTTGAATTTTGTTTTTAGTATAATTTTTATACTTTTACACTTTGACCATTGTTTTTAATTTTGAACACAAAGTTTAGGGTTTTTAACTTTGGTCATATCTTTTTTATGGTTTTATATTTTACCATGAAAATTTTAGACTTTGACGTTTTATACCCCTTAAGTTTTCTACTTTCGTCTTTTAGTATACTTTTTGTAGTTTTATACTATGACCATGAAACTTTTAGACTCTTACATTTTATATCCCTTAACTTTTCTATTTTCATTTTTAGTATATTTTCGACTTTGGCCATTAATTTTTTTTTAATAGTTTTATACTTTGATCACGAAACTTTTAGACTTTACGTTTTATACCCCTTAACTTTTCTACTTTTGTTTTTTAGTATAATTTTTATACTTTTACACTTTGACCATGAAATTTTTAGATTTTTACCTTTTATACCCATTCCCTTAACTTTTCTACTTTAGTTTTTAGTATACTTTTAGAGTTTTTAAATTTGGTCATGACTTTTTTATAGTTTTATATTTTGATCACGTTAAAACATTTTTTACTTAAACTGACGGATAAATGGGTGGTCCGCCGCAAAGCGCGGACGGGTCACCATCTTGTTTTATAAGTGAATAATTGATGGATTGTGTTTATTCTTATCCAAGTAGTGTAGGTTTAATGAATAATTAATGGATTTCAATAGTAAGTTTTGCAGTTCAAAAAAAGTTTTAGCATGTAAACTTGAAAAGAACCTATCATTTATATGAATATAACTTTATTCATATAATTTCATAATAAGTATTATTTTATATACATGTTATTAGAAAATTAATAATGTGTAATATATTTATATGTAGAGAAAGATTCAAGTAAGAAGTTTCATTAGGATAAGAAGTCTAAGAAGTTATTTTAGCCGTTTAAAAAATCGACATTTTTTATTAACTTCCCCCCTATTCTTTTTAAACCTTTTTAACTTTATAAACCTTAAAGTTTTATTTATTAATAAAATTAAACTTACTTAAACAAACATAAACGAACACAAATAAATGAACATAAACGAAAGCTCATGAACATAAATCAACGAATGAGACATGTGTTCATGTTCGTTTATTTAATTAAATGAACAGAAAATAAAGTTCGTGTTCGTTCATTTATTAAATAAACGAACATAAACAAATTCCCGTCAAATGATTTTATAAATTATTCACTAAATGTTCGGTTCGTTTAAAGAAATAACAGTAATCCGACGTTGGCAATTAATAATTTATACCCGTACGTGTACGGTGAATTTAATTTTAGTATCAAAATATATTCATTAAACTATAAATAAAGTATGTTATTATTTTTTATGGCGTAAATTCCTTTTTGAGTAGACAAGTGCACATGGGTCATCAAAATCATGAGTAGTAATATAGACAATGCATATGGCCGTATAGCATATTATATAAAAATATCTTATTTAATTTGGAATACCTTTTAAAAGTTTCTAAGCTTTAGATAAATGAGTTTTAAGTCATTTTAAAATTTTTCATTCTAAAACAGAATATGAAACTTTATTTATAGTCTTAAAGAAAAAATATTTTTTATGTTTTGTAATATTATGTTAAAAAAATGTTATTTGTGTTTTGAATTCCTAAATTTTGTAAGATAAAATCAAATGTTGATAAGACTTAACCCATAACCTATTTTATGGGAGGTTATTATACTTCTCTTAAGGTGCTCAATGGATCTAAAGACTAGTGGATATGGAATGTTGGGCCGGAAATGGTTGTTGACTTGTTGGTTTTAATCGGTCATTGGTGTAACAGAATATATCGATTCTAGACGAAGACGCACAAATAACAATAAAGAGCACACAAATATAGATTTTTACGTGATTCGGTCAGTGAGACAGATATCCACAGGCTGCAACCATGAATATTTTATTAAGCACATTACAATGATTACAATATATATAAACGATATATATATAGAGAGAACAAGTACTGTAAAATATAGTCAATCGTCGTTCAAAAGAAAAAAATTAAAAGCTCTTAAGAAGACATTTTGATGGTTAAGATATATTACCACATAATTAAAAGGTTGAAAGTTCAAACCCTATAAAGATATAAGTGCGGTGTACTTTTATCCTAGAAAATCTAAGAATTGTTATTAAAAAAAACTTACCGCTAAAATCAAGACAGTCTCTAAGAATCTTTAAACATTAGCGAGTGTGTATAAAACTATTCTCCTTTAAACACTTTAAAAGAATGTCACCATTTTATGTGCAAGATAATGAGCCTATTCATGTGGTCATATACCACGTTACCTTTTAGGAAAATTTTCAGGGTCTTGACTTACATGAATGACGTTTTTTTTTAACAGTTAAATTACCACATCTTTTATTTTACAGAACTTAAATCTATAATCTTTTTTATTAGAAACTCATCACTTCAACATTAAGCTATCCCCTTACCCTTAAGGACATAAACAACTTCAATCCAAAACATGTTTATTGTTATTATTATTATTTTTTTTGAACGGCAAAAACATGTTTATTGTTACTTTCATGTGCCAAAACAACTTCACTGAAGACAGTACTTTTGTATAGCCATTCTAACATTCAATCAAGATATTAAGATTTCATGGTTTGATTAATAAATAATATATAGTAGATTTATGGCCTTCTCGTGATTAGTTAGGTATGCTACCATTTAAGAAAGGGCCTCGTTTTCATAGTTTGTCTTCGATTATTGAAAAAGTAAGCCGCCCGTATTGAGATTCCTTCTTATCCAAACTAAACTTCTTACAATAACCTCACCCTAAACACCATATACAACTTACTTTTACGAATATAATAAGAGTAATTTATAGCAACTGTTTTAAGTCTCCATCTTTAACACACTTGATTAAAAAAAAGTATAATATATATTAATTTATTTGGATATTGTATAATCAGATTATCATAAGAACGCCATGTGTAAACTCTAAAAGAAAACGGATTCTAAGTGTAACAAACTATATATACAAGAACTCATAAATAGTGACAAACCCAAGCCTCATGGGTTTATATCATGAACCTTGAAAATAGGACCTGATTTTTTATCCGTTTTAGACTCTCAAAACCGTTGAGTCGCACATGCTTATAAATTAAAGATATTCATATCCAAGTAGTTGAGATGCGTCTATAAAATTTGCTTCGTCTAAAGTTGAGAGTTCGAGTCCCTATAAAAACGAATATAGTGCAATTTAGTTGGGTAGCTAGAAGTGTTATAACACATGGTCTTGTAGCATACTGGTATGGTAATTGTTGATCCATAAAAGTGGTAAGAGTTTAAATACTTCCAAGTGCAAGGTTAGTGGTATTTGATGAAAAAATTTGCTTTAAAAAAAAGTAAGAACTTCATAGTTAAGCGTGTTCGAGTGACAACAATCTAGAGATTGGTGACCTCCCTGAAAAGTTTTCACCCGGACAACAAAAAAACAAATTTGTGAGCTCCTAGTGGAAAACACTAGAATAGTAGAATATTAGAATTATTGTGTAAATTTATGCCAATGATCCTCGGTCAAATCCAAGTGGTTAAAATAAGGCACACAAATACATTAAAATTTGAAGAGGTTTTCTTATCTATTGTGGGTTTATTCCTAAAGGTGATTTTCGATTCCTCTACTCAAAGAATTGAGATGATCTGGTAAGCTAGTTACTGTCAGTGATCCAATTTTATCTTAAAAAAATTAAGTACTATAATTTACATAAAAAGAATCTATTTTTTTTTTTTTTTTTTTTTTGAACGGCCAACGAATGCCCCGGAAAACCCGGGAACTATTTACACCAGATGAGCTCATTCCAGGGAAAATCCACCTCCGCGAGCGGCCGGGTGGTAAAACCTGGGAGCTCAGGGATCGAACTTGTGACCTTTCAGCCCCAAGTCTCCCCTCATCGCCAATGCCCCTTCCAAAATGCTGCCCGTAAGAATCGAACCTGTGTCTCAAGTAGAGAACACAGGCTTCCTACCACTACACCACAATGGAAATTGCAGATTCATGGAAATAAAGATTTACCTTAATTTTTTGGAAATGGATTTACCTTAATTTTAGTAACGTCATAGTGGTCCACTCGCACTTTCATGGAAATAAATGCTGATGAGACCTTCCAAAAAGTTGTAGGGTATGATACCCTACCAAAGTCATTAAAAAACAATCCTTTAGTAAATATAAACCAAATTTAATGTCTTATAACACTTAATAGCTATAAGCCTATAATTAAAGGAAGAATCGATTGTTTATGTTCGTCTATTATTAAATGTGTTTTGCGAACGGTTTACGAATATGTAATGAACGAAGATTCTTGTTTGTGTTTATTTGTTAAGGAATTGAACTTGTTTATAAACACAACTAAACATGTGTTATGTCAAAAATATAAAAATCAACCTTCTTAATTCCAAACGCCAGACAAAATCATCTTAAATTTTATGGTTATTTAATGTGTTAAAAACTCATATTGATAGATTTCAATTTTTTTTAACAACAATTTTTATTCACACCAAAGACCCGACTAGCAAGGAGCTAGAAAAGGCACGGCCAAAAAGAGACACCAAATACATTTCAATTCCTTTTAATTTTATTTCTCTTTAACAAAATCACATCAATATTATAATTTCTATTCCAACGGACTTAATGAATCTGTCGCCCGAAATTTATCCCAATCCTTTAAGATTTATGATATGTGACATAGTAGGTCCGAATTTAAGTTTAGGTAATATCATATTAAAAAAAGGGATACTAGTTTCTATGTCGGGTACAGAGTCGTTTGTTATCCGTCAAAATCGTTGTTACAAATCAAACAAAATAACTCAACCCAGAAGAAAATTCCAATGGGTGCGATAGAGCCCATTTAGCCATAAATCCACATCAGTTGTCTCATACCATGCAATAGTTTTAGTCCGTGACAATCATATTTCCGCGTCAGATAAGAGACGATATTTCCGAACCTTTCGAAATAGTCTTCCCATCATCCTCTCTCACGGAATTTTAACAACTCACTAAAATACTGACCTCCCAATGTGTTGAAGTAAATAAGTTTCCCAAATTAACCTTCCTGAGAAAACTACATAGTGTACCTTTAGAAGAGACCCATGTACCACTCTCCTGAGTGCATCAACCATCCATGTGAAATATTTCAGAAAACAACACTTATATAATTTTTTATATATGACACTCTTATCTAATCCTAACTGCCCACGTGCCTTGCATGCCCCACAACCCAATACTTACCGTTACATGGACAACTATATTTTAAAAACCAGATCCAGGATGTTAGTCATAAGCTTGGCCAGTGTTAAAACAGTTTTACCAATTTTAAATTGTTAAAAAGTTATTAATATGTAAAAAAGATTAAATTATGGTTTTGGGCATTGGGGATTGATTCATTTAGCAATATTAGTCTAAAAAGAAAATCTTTTAGCAAACCAACGGTTAAACGCTATTGTTTTATTCTATAACGGTTTCAGCCTTTAAAACTAAAGCGATCCAATTTAGGTGCTAACTATTACTCACGTGTATCTCACACGAGGGATATTTTAGTTATTTGTTTTAAAACCAAATACTCTCCTTATTTGTATAAAGTACAATGCATAATACCGTATATAAAACTAAATAAAAAAGTAAATACAAATATAAACCGATTCGAGTTTCGCTCATTTACAAAGCAGTCCTCGCTTGACTCGGCCTGTTTGCAACTGTGTTGTTGTTGAGATTAGACCGTAGACCGTATATATATACTGGACCTTCAAGTGCATCACATTTTGCCTCAAGGTGTGAACGCATCTTTAGGATTTTCACTTGTGTCTCCTACTATAAAACAATTACTAAGGATAGTCATTCCTTATAAACTACTTTAAGTTTCATTCCACCGTCAATATGGGATAAGTTCCATATTTTGCCATCTATTTTCATCTTTTAACAACTCTAAAGTCTAAACACCCAACTTCTAAGTAATATCTTATTTTGGTTCTTTCATTGTAAAAACAAACATAAAAGTTAGATGGCTGAACAAGGCTTATAACTATCTCAAATCCCCAATACCCAAATGAGTCTTTCTAAGACGAAATTACAACCGTCAATATTAGATTTAGCATTTCAAACCTAATTCATCCAAAAACATATCAAGAAATAAACTCACCGCTTCAAAAACTCAGATGTTAAATTACTATAAAAAAAAACAAAAAAGTTATTTGAAAAACCTTTCAAAAAGTTGTCTAATTTAACTATAACCTGTTTACAAATTACAACCCACCAATTCATTTAACCTGGTATGTTTACAATTTAGTGATTTACAGTTTACAACTGTAGAAACTAGAATATATTATTAATTCCACTCAACCATCATCACGAAGAACACTAGAACAGAGAGAGTACCACAGTATATAATAATTGGGGTCACTGAATCGCTTCCCAAGATTTGAAGGAGATAGTTTTACAATTAAAGTTTCCAACTTTCTATGTCAAAAGATTTGATTTTTACTATTGTCTGCATCAGGAATTCATCCTACTTTAACCATGATTCAAAAAACTTAATTAATAATAATTTCTCGTTTTACCCCCACCCCACCTCACTCTGTGATGGATCAGATCTCTGGGGTATCTTCATTATTATTATATTACCACCTGCAACTCTCAAAATCAATGGCTGCTTTCAAGGTTTTATTCTCTGCATATTTGTTACTTTCATACTTCATAAAAGAAGTTCAAGAATCTATACCCGTTACCGTTAAATCCTCTGTTTCTCGGCTCTTTTGCAGCTGATATTGGTGCGCACATTCACCGTACTTCCATTTCTGCTTCTTTTGGATCTCGGTGCTCCGCTTTTTCTCTGAGTAATTTCATCGAACACCTTACCTGCAAGTGTGAAACATTGCTAATACTATGAATGGTATAGTAGATTCTTGATAAATAATCTGTTAGAACTTAGAAATGGTTAGAGATTAGGCAAAAGTTCATTTCAGTTTGCTGGATTCAGTTGGGTGTTCATCTGTTTCTCTGAGTAATTTCATCAAACACCTTGCCTACAAGTGTTGTGATAGATCAAAAGTTACAGATTAGGCAAAAGTTCATTTGAGTTTGCTGTTACAATAGTGATTTGGCCAAGATGAGGTCAATAGAAGATAAGGGTTGCTTGAATCATGTGTCAGCTCATGACACTTCAGGTGGCGGTATGAACCGCGGTGGCCACCGCACTGCTCTAGGCAAACCGACACCATCGAAATGGGATGATGCCCAGAAATGGCTGGTCAAGCTGTCTAGAGGAGGCGAAAAGAGTCACTCAAACAGCGAGGAGCCGCGTGATTCGAATGCCGATGATCGAAGATTAATCGCCCCGGTTCCCAAAAAGGAGTACCCAAGCAGTGAAGATGAAGAGGGAGGTGATGGAATCATGGTCCATTATTCAGGAATTGAAACGAAAAAAGTCAACTGTGATGAGTCAATGTGGAGATCTAATGAGAATTCAGGATCAGTTGCTAGATCAGTTTGTGTTAGGGATATGGGAACTGAAATGACACCTATGGCTAGCCAGGAGCCTTCAAGAGCAGCTACTCCGGTTCCAGCCACGACCCCGGCTGCACGCAGCCCTATAGCCTCGGGTTCCTCAACTCCGGTTAGACCGTGTGTGAACAATGGACGCACGGTTGATGTTGGTGGGACCACGACCACCAGGTTCAATCGGGAAAGGGTGGAACCTAATGGTGAAAATGTGGTTGAAAGTAAGATTGTAGATCAAGATTCTAAGCTGAATCCTCTTGAAACCCGGGCACTGGCTTGGGATGAAGCCGAACGCGCAAAATACATGGCAAGGTGATAACTTTTTTACAACCATGTTGTTAAATTCGTGTGTTTTGCGTAAAAAGACTTGATTCGTATTCATTTAGATCGTTTCAATTTAGTGTCTTGATTGTTAGGCGAGTAATGAACTTCTTGGTCGGAAGGTCATCATAAGATTTTGTTCTACTCACTGCAACTAGGGATCCAATTCATGATTTTCTAAAAAAAACTTACCTTTTATATATAAAAAGTTGACAACTTTTTGTGACCAGGGGTCAATGTAGCCTGTTTATCATCCCTTGGTTCCGCTCTGTTTGGATGTGAACATAAACTGATTATCACCAGTGTTTTGATAAAAAACTGATTTGATTTTGACTTTTTGATTATATAAGGTCAAAGTTATCATACTGATTGTTGAGATGAATGTAGAACTACTTAATGGTTCCCATAGATTTATGTAGCTATTATTCTTCAAATTGTAATAATCACTTTGAAAAATCGCACATCCAAACACCCCCTAAACTCGTTGAAAGAGAAATGATCTTCGAAGGTAGTGAGTACATGGTACATGATGGGTTGAGATTATCGGTTTTTGTTTTCGGTTGGTAGGTACAAGCGTGAAGAAGTGAAAATACAAGCTTGGGAGAATCATGAAACGAGGAAAGCCGAAATGGAAATGAAAAGAATGGAGGTACATTTTGTCATTTTGATCTTTTTGCTTACTGGTTGATTTGGGTTATGTTATATGTGTAACGGATCAAATGGGTTTAGTTGAAGGTTTAACTAAAAAGGAAACTGTATGAAAGTCATTTGAAGTGTATACAAATGATTAAAAACCCCTAATACACTTTTTAGAAAAAAGAAAAGGTAACATTTTTTTGTAATGATATAGTTATAGTGATCATATTTTCCACTTTCTAACTCTCAATGATGTGTTTGAGATTGCTTATTAAAACTGATTATATATGTTTATTGCGGTTTTGGCATAACAATAAGCTGCTTTCATGGTGTTTGGGAATGGGTACCCAATATGCTTATTTGGTTATTTTGCCATAAACCCGTTTTGACCCGTTAGACCGGTCCATTTTGTTAAATCTTGATTAGGCAAAGGCGGAAAGATTGAAATCTCGAGCACAAGAGAAGTATACAAACAAACTTGCATCAACACGAAGGATTGCTGAAGAAAAACGAGCAAAAGCTGAGGTGAATTTGAACGAACACGCAGTAAAAACATCTGAAAAAGCGGATTACATAAGAAGAACAGGGCACCTTCCATCTTCTTTCTCAGTTAGACTTCCTTCTACTTCTTGCTGCTGGTAATTAATATTGCAAGTGTATTTAGATCACTTTGTTGTAGCTGTATCTGTTAGAATTCAAGAATTTATATTTTTATGGACTGCTTTTTTGCTTTTATGATATTGGCAGATGTGGTAAGTGTTTTTAATCTTGTATGAAGTCGTAAAAATAGTGGAGGTCTCATGTTTGAATCCAGTTTTCCACTGGTGGCCACCTGCCCCAGCGGTCAGCAAGATATTGGTGAAGAAGAAGAATAACAAACTATACATTTTCTAGAATTTAATTTAATTTTTTTTTTTTTGAGGGAGAGATATAGCTAACGGAAATGATTTTTTCAATATTAAATGGTAATCAATGAATTTTCAATATTAAATGGTAATCAATGAAAATGATTTTTTCAGTATTTCCAGGGTGTTTGATTCGAGTATTAAATGGTAATAAATGAAATAAAAATGAGAACTGGAGGATCAGATGTTGATGGGTGAGTGCCATGAAAGGTGTCTCTAACCTTGAAGTTTTTTTGTTTTTTCCTTTTTTTTTAAAGCTAACTTAAACTCGTCTACACTACTATAAAAATCGTCAACTATTGAATCTTGATTTTAGTTCAAGAGACTTTGTCTCTTACAATTAGACTACAACCCATGGTTTTTTATGAGTTATTTTTATTTTAATAAACATCTTATGGCCCCAACCAATCATCATGTGCCAACTCATTTGGGATGTTTTTGAAGCCTTGTCAAGCCACACCACAAGGTATGGTTGCCTTGTGGCTTGGAGAAGCCACCGAAAAATTAACTTTTTTTTTTTTTAACATCTTTTAATAAACAAACAACTTTTATATAAAAAAACACTAGCATTACGAAATCAAACGATTACAATACTTGAAATTAAAAAAAAAAAACACGAATACAATGTAAAAAAAAACAACTAAAAGTTGCAATCCCATCCGTATTCCTCCGCGATTTCTCTTTTTTGTTCAAGAACAAGCGGTAGGAATTGAGGATCAACATCATTATGCGGTTTCATAAATATCTCGAGATCACGTGCTTTTTTCTCTTGTCGTTCACGTGCTTGTTTGAACTCGATCACTCGACGTTGAGCCTCCATTGTAGTTTTCACCGCATCGTACATCGCTTGCTTCTTTCCAAAGGTTTCGTCCCGAAGCTTTGCCTTAAGCTCCCTTTCTTTGATCCAATTGCTTTGAAAATCCGACATCATTTCCAACGCCTTTTCCGATGCCGAACTTCTTGCGGTGGACGAAGACTCGCCCAACTTCTTTTTCCCTTTATTTTTTGGGTATGTAGGGGTCGAGTCTTCATTGAGATCGGGCAATTGAGTCGATCCAACATCATTTGAAGTTGTGTAGTCCCCCGACTCGGACGTCTTCGTCCTTTTACCCGGTTCCGGTATTTCACCATGTACATTCTCAACCGGTGCCCACTTGGGATGGTCTTTTATCTCGACCCAACACGCCAAATGAGAAAACCCATTTTTCTCGTATATTTGTTTATACAAGTTTTGGGCTTTCACCAAAATGTCCCCATCCGCACACCCACTTGCCCAAGTATTTTTCTTTAAAAAAAAAAAAGTTAATAAATATATATATATATATACATATATCAAGTTAGAAAAAAAATAAATGTATTTTTACCGTTTGAATGTAAAGGGCGTTGAAGTTCGACAACTTTGTGTTTAACTTCTTCCACTTTGAGCTTAGTTGGTCCCTAGATCGCCCACTAGGTGCACCCATCAAACCGTCAAAGTGGGCAAGAACTTTAGCCCAAAACGAATCGCGGGATTGTTGATCCGCTTTTTTCCCATCTTCACTACAATGAATATAAGCTTTTGTCAAGTTAAGCTCTTCCTCCGACGTCCAAGTTTTACATTTTGCTCTCCCCGGAAATTTAGCTTTCGTCTTCGTAATTACTTGGACGTCTTCGTCCATCACCTCGATCTCCTCTTCTTCAACCGCATGTTCTTCCTCTTCTTCTCCTCCTTCTTCTTCAACTTCTTCTTCGGACTCGGAATCGATTTGACGACGTGGCTCTCGAAATTGCTTGTTTTGGTACATGACGTTAGACGGGTATTGGGAAGAATGTGGGGGAAATAACTCCCCTTGAGCCCCATAACGACCGGGTAGGAGATCGATTAACGAATGTTGAGAAGGGTGTGGTGCGAAAAAAGCCGGTTGTGATTGCGGTGGAGGATTTGCGTTGGAGGCTTGACCGGTATTACGAACCTTCGGTTTGTATTTTTTGGTGGGAGCGGTGGATTTTTTCGTGGTAGCGGGTGATTTCTTCTTTGATCGATCCATGGTGAGTAGAATATAAAATATGTGAAAGAGGGAGAAGATAGGTGAAGAAGATGGTGTAAAAATGTTATAAAAAAAAAATAGTTGGGTGTGTATATATAGAAAAATTTTGGTAGAGAGAATTGTTTGTGAAATGGGAGTATGAGGTGTGGTTTATAAAATAGTTGGGTGTGTATATATAGAAAAATTAGAAAAAAAAAAAGGGTAAAGAGCCGTTGGGCTCAACGGTCAAAATAACGGCTATTTTCTAGCCGGCTCTCGACGGCATGGAGGAACCGGACAAGAAAGAAAATGGGGAGCCATGGGGGGGAGCCGCCCTTGGCGGTATGGTTGCCGGGTGGAGCCGGCCGGCTCCCTTTGGAACCGGGGGCGGTAACCCTCACCATACCGCCTCCCCTTAGTAACCTTCTCCTAAATTTTTACAATTCATCACGCTTTGAATAGAGACTGTAGTATGTCCGAAGACTGCTTCAAACCGCTTTAGTAAGTGTAATATTTGCTCCGAATGAGACATATTTGGTTTTTGGCTTCCATTTGAAGAGTTTCTTTTTTAACTTTCATAATAATGGGTTCCCGATGTTTAACTATGTTGATATTCGCCCCAATCCGCATCACATCTAACTAAATGGAAATACACCCATATTACATTGTGAACTACCAGCCATGTTTTTAACTTCAATGTCAAAAAGCTTACTTTTGTCAAGATTGACTTTTAATCCCTATGTAAGATTAAAAGATCTAGGATTCTAGTTATGTTTTGGGATTTGATAGTAGCAAGTCTTGATGAATATCAAGTTGTCAGAATATAGTAAGTTTGATATACTATGCTTGCCATTTGGATATCTGGTTCTATGAAATATATTTATATCACACGTCCAATGGCGAATCTTGAAAGAAAATCCTGAGGGGGCAGAGTTCAAAAATTCTATAGAGGGAGCGATACGCAACACATTCGAGGGGGCAATATATATATAAATGCTTGTACATAAAATCGTAAAAATATGTACTTATGGACGGGTATCCGAGGGGGCGGTCGCCCCCTCCCGCCTCTTCTAAGCTTCCCCCTTGCACACGTCATTCTCATGACCACAAGTAATGCGTCCATTGCGATGATAAAAAGGAAGGGAGAAAGCGGGTCACTTTGTCGTACTCTCCTTTACATTTGTGACTTCTTTGTTAGAGTACGATTGATGAAATCAGATATATAAAACACTTATCAAAGGTTTTTTTCAGAATATATTTCAAGTAACTTAAAACTTTTTTTTTTACATTTGTGAACCAAAACTGAAATTCATTTATTACTAAACGACCATCTAATGTGTTATATTAGATAGGAATGCACTTTGTTCTCAAAGAGTGCTAGTAATTTTTTCCTTGTACTTTTTGCTAAATTTTTTGTCACAACTTTATAAATACACCCTATTAGAATAAACTGACTACTATGTAGTATGATGGTTTACAACTAATTATTTGTGATTTGGTCATCCCCAATAAGGACAATGGTGGTTTGGAGTTTAGTACCTTAATGCTATGAAGTTGACTCTTCATTATAAATGGCGATGGAGAATTTTAAATAATCATGATCCCTTATGGGCCCGAACAATTAAAAAAATCCATGGTAGTTCTATTGATTTGGGGTCCTCAATTAAGGGTGGTGGGGTCTTGCAGCGTATTTGTGCATGTATAATGAAGTTGCGTGTAGATAATATTAACCTATTCTTCAGTGATCCAGATGAAAGTAGGTGGGTCTTGTTGATTTTTGTTAGATTTGTGGTTGAATATTAATATTCTCACTACTAAGTTTCAGTGGTTATTTTATTTTGAAAAAGACAAATATTGTTCTATTGCTAATAAGTGGAGTGATAACGACTGGAATTGGCAATGGCGTCGAATGCCTAGGGGTGGTGACGAGTTTTCTTCTCACTTATGTGAACTGATGGATTTGCTGCAAGGCGTCTCTCTCTCGGACGAGGATGACACCTGGTCCTATTGCGTCTCGAAAATCAAACAAAGTTCTCGGTTAAAGGTGCAAGGAGGATAATTGATTGTGCTACTCTTCCTTCTCATCCTCAACCTATAAGATGGAACAAATTTGTTCTGAAAAAAAAGTAAACATGTTGGCGTGAAAGGTTTTGCTCGATATACTTCATTCAAGATTTAATCTAGGTAAAAAAGAAAAAAAGACTTGGTATTCCTTCCATAATATGCCTTCTTTGTGTCATTGATGTAAAGTCTCAGAATTTAGTTGTTGCTTGATTGGATTTGGGTTTTATTTTACCAGATCATCGATCCGAATACTCTAATGGATCTATTAGATTCTTCCCGGCTTAATCCAAAGAAGATGTCGTTGTTGGAGGCTATTTGTTTTACCACATGGTTGGTTCTTTTATGATTTATGAACATCTACATCTTCCATTCGTCATCTGTAAATATCATGTACAGTAATTGAGTTGAAAGAAAGGGGTTGATTTCTCGTCCATCATCTTTAGATTTCATTCCCTCATCAATCATTAAGCAAAACAAAAATTATCCCAGACTTTTTTTGGTTTCAAAACTTACTTTTAGATAGATATTTTTCCTTTAAAGGAAAGTCGTGTTGAAAATTTTTGGCATCTCCAGAGAAGAAAACAAATTTTACCATATACAAAGAGCAATATATAACCTTTTTTGTCAAAAGCATTTCCAATGAAAACCCATTTTGAAGGTCTAACAGCAAACTTATATTTAGAGTTTAAATTTGCAGCAAAACATAAATCCACATATTAAAAGACACACGACTTCTAAAAAACAAAGATCTAGCAACATTTAATAACAATAGATGTAGGCAGGGGCGGACCCACTAAGGGGTCAGGGGTAGCGCCCGCTACCCCTGAACTTTTACCCCGACGTGCAATTTTTTTTTTTATAGGTTTTCGGTTTTTCGCGACCCCTGAAACGAATTTTTCGCGACCCCTGGAAGAAATTTTATGGCTTTTACTTAAAAATATGATCAAAAGTCTCTTAAAAATATGATTAAAAGCCCCTTAACTACCTAAAAAAAAATTCCGGGGGCGCTGCCCCCGAACCCCCGTTAGTCCCCGCTACCCCTGATATTCTTTCCTGGATCCGCCACTGGATGTAGGAGAACCGTTCGTAATTTAAATAAAATAAATACTTTTATATTATGGTACGATTACAACAAAAGAAATCTAATCTATTACAATACAAAGAAAATAAAGTTCTACTCCTATCAATACTATTACAAGGAAATAAAGAAGTTACAATACAGGGAAATAAATGAATTACAATACGATTACAAGAAATAAAGAAATTACAATTACAATAAATGAGATAAATAGACAATCAAATACAATGATTAAAGTTTAATAGGTTTGATAAAATGAAATAAGAGTTTAAAAAGGTTTTAAGAATTTGGAGATGGAGACAGAAAGATAAAAGGTTGTATTAAAATCTTGAAAACATAGAAATCGAAGAAAGAAAACAAAGTTTTTGACGAAGGATTCGGGTCAAAACCCGGGTCCCTTAAAACAAATTCCGGGTCTACCGAAGATCCGTTTTGTTTTCGATGGTACAATTGCCTAAACCGTATTGTACGGACGGGATAACTCTAAGCTTGAAAATACCTTCGAGTTCTTGAAGTTCTTGACGAACAAGATGAATATTGGAAGAAGAGAGAGAGAGAGCAGAGAAGAGAGAAAAAATTATGTGTGAATTCTAGTGTGTTTAGCCTCAACTAATGATGCTGTATTTATAGTGGTGGGAGTGACTTGTTGAGCACATAAAAATAATTCGAAGTCAAACTTTGCATTAAACGTCTTTAATGCAAATTAATTTCTAATTAACGCGGAATTACCTTAATTAGCTCAAAACGCGTCCACAACTGTTAATCCGGAAGTACTCCGTGTAACAACTGTTTTCTGGTTGAACTGGCGCTTCCGGACCGACCTTCTGCTTGAATTTCAACAGGAACTACTGTTCAGGTTGAACTCTGTTCCGCCCGGTTCAACTATTCCGCTTGGTCCCATCCGCTCGAACTTCAACCGGAACCAACTTCCGGTTGAACTCAAAACAATAAGGCGGTTCTCAAGCGGCTCGCGGCGATACGAAGTGCAAAGTCATACGCCCACGCGGACGCGCGCGTGTGTGTGCGAGTTATAAAGCACTTTTGGTTTCATCCCCCAACCAATGTGGGATGAGTTTCATTCCATACTTGACATTTTTCTTTCTTATTTTCGCAGCTTCACTTGCTGCGAGATCTCAACTTTAAGCTTCGATATCTTATTTTTACATGCGTGTGCGAGTTAGGGGTGCTTCGCACCCCTTAAGGTCCAAGGGATGCAAAACTGAAATCGATATCCAACCTATATATAAAAAACCCAATGATAAACCCGTGATGGACAAAACACATAGATTTAGCAGTAAGATTAGAAAGTTTACGACCGTTCTAAAAATAAAAGAGAATAAGTAAAATTTGAAGTGGCAAAATGTTAAAAAGTGAAACTTAAAGGATACGAAATATGACATTTTAAAAAATTATTGGCCATCACGCGTACAAAAACAAAAGGGATCCAATTCTGATAATCAACATCAAGGCCCGTATCTTGTTTACCCCCAAATCTCTAGAACCACCGCTCGGAGTTCTGCCGCCGCTCGTATAACCGCCGGTAGGTTTCCGGCTACCCGATAAGTCATCACGCGAAGGGAAGGAAACGAACTACTTGATGGCTAGAAGCTTCTAGGTTCCATTCTTTTGTTTCCCCTCTTCTTTATCGTACTACTCGATTTCTAGGGTTTTATAATTGATCCGAATCTGGTAAAATTGAGAAACTGGATTCAGTTATACATTGATTTTGTATCGTTTTGTTTGATTTATGTGTCACTGGTTTTCGATCTGTGCGTGTTGACCTAGAATTGCGCATAGTTTTTTGTTCGTTTCGAAAAAAAGTAGTAAGGATCGAAGACGCCTAAAATTGGGGGCTAGGGTTAGGGTTTGGGTTTTAGAGGGGTGGAGTTCTGACCTGTTCTGTTCTGTTTGATACATGAACAAGTATATGGCGGCAGGAAGACATGGGGGATACCGTGATAATGAATTTAGGGAAAGTGAATCTGATTATGATGTCTCTAAGAGGGAATTTTCTTATCCCAAAGGGGAGTATGACCGTGTAAAGAATGGTGGTAGCCAGGGTTATGATAGGGGTAAGAATCAGGTTCGGGCTAGGGTTAGGCATAGGGATGTTAAAGATAGAGAATTGGTGAATGGTGGGGGTTACCGTTCTGCATCTAGGAGTTTTTCAGGCGGAAGTGGTGAAGGTGGCGGTTTGAGGCGTAGTGATCACCGGCTCGGAGTTGGGGATAGGGAACCTGGTGAGCTGTCTAGTGAGAGTGGCTCTGATGAAGCTGTTGATTCAGAAATTCGTGGTAAGAATAGCGAGGGTTTAAAGATAGAAAACAGTTCTGAGTCTTACAATAGTAAAAAGAGGAAATTTTCACCTATTGTTTGGGACAGAGATGACAAGGAAGCTAGTAACTCATCTATGGCTAGATCTTCACCAGCACATATCGTTCTACCTCCTCCACCTCCATTGCCTCCATTGCCTAAATCCTACCGTAAATCACCTAACATTGTTCCTTTAGCTGTTGCACCGAATTCTTCTATAGAAAGTAATAAGATTCAGTCTTCAGGTAACACTCCAATTGATATTGGAAAGCATGATTCCCCTGGATTTGAACCCCACACTGGGAAGCATGATTCTCCTGTATTTGAACCCCATGTTGGTTTATCTTCAATTGCACAGGAAGAGCATGTTAATCAGGATGTGGGGCCACCGGAAGAAGATTACATGCCCACACGGACAATTAGATCCTCTCGATGGGCCAATGATGCCGACTCTCCACCTGATGAAGGTGAACTTTCTGATGATAACAGGATCCAGCAGAGGAAAGAATCTTTACTTGGGTCTGCTGAAATTAGATCAATAAAGCAGTCATCAAGTCCAGAAGCTGGGGATTATTATAGGGAAAGCTCTGAACGAATCAGAGGACGATCATCTGAGTCTGATGAAGCACGTATGAATGATTTTTCTGACAATGACTTGGAGAGGAACGAGTACATGGATATAGAAGATGAACACAGAAAAGATGGTGTTGATCTTAGCCAATCAGAGTCTGATTCAGATTATGGAGATGAACCTCAAGGTACACCAGAGGCTGGTGGGCCTCCTCAAAGAAGTGTGAATATGCTGCAAGGTTGTAGAAGTGTTGATGAGTTTGAGAGATTGAACAAGATAGATGAAGGAACTTATGGGGTTGTTTACAGGGCCAAAGATAAAAAAACAGGAGAAATTGTTGCTTTAAAAAAGGTAAAAATGGAGAAAGAAAGAGAAGGGTTTCCTTTGACTTCTTTGAGGGAGATAAACATTCTTCTTTCATTTCATCATCCCTCAATTGTGGATGTGAAGGAAGTGGTAGTTGGGAGCAATCTTGATAGTATTTTTATGGTAATGGAATACATGGAACATGATCTTAAAGCACTAATGGAGACTATGAAACAACCGTTTAGCCAGAGTGAAGTTAAATGTCTAATGCTCCAGCTTTTTGAGGGAACAAAATACCTTCATGACAATTGGGTCCTTCATCGTGATTTAAAAACCTCAAATTTACTTTTGAACAATCGAGGTGAGCTCAAGATATGTGACTTTGGTTTGTCTCGTCAATATGGGAGTCCTCTAAAACCATATACTCATTTGGTGGTTACTCTTTGGTACAGGTGAGCAGCTAACACCTGTGCAATATTTATTTTTATTAAATTTGAATACCAGTTGCATATTTTACCCCATTATTGACGCTTTATTGAATACCAGTTGCATATTTTACCCCGTTATTGACGCTTTATTGAATACCAGTTGCATATTTTACCCCATTATTAACGCTTTAATGGCAAAATGTATCTGATTTTCCTATTTAGTCGCAATAATCATGATTAGATTTGTACCAGGAGCTCGAATTAATTAAGGAACCATGATTAAATAATATGATTGGTATTGGTGTATTCTGCTATCATATTAAATGATATGTTTGCTTTTATAATCTTATTTGGTGGTTTAATACTCTCTCAGGGCACCGGAACTTCTGCTGGGAACAAAACTATATTCCACTGCAATTGACATGTGGTCATTGGGTTGTATCATGGCCGAATTGTTGTCTAAGCAACCATTATTTAATGGGAAGACAGAGTTCGACCAGCTTGACAAGGTAAGCTGGCGTATGGCTGTATTTTATTGTACTATCAAACATTTAGTAACTTTGAGCTCTTATAATGACAGATATTTAAAACACTTGGCACACCAAATGAGACTATTTGGCCTGGGTACTCAAAACTTCCTGGAGTCAAGGTGAACTTTGTCAAGCACCAGTAAGTGTGAACTTTCTTGTATTTATTCTTAAATGTAAACAAGAAGTTCACATTTTCTTATTTTGCTAATGTTTTCCCAGGCTTCCAGCTTTGGGTGATTTTCTGGTCTGCGTTTCTAGCTTCTGTTGGTGACAACTTTATATACATTCTAAATTCTCTTGGTTTTATTTACTATTTTGCATTTTTTGTAGGTATAATTTATTGCGGAGAAAGTTTCCAGCTACATCTTTTACTGGATCTCCTGTTCTGTCTGATGCTGGATTTGATTTGCTGAATAAACTTCTAACCTATGACCCTGAGAAGGTATTATTTTTTAATTGGACAATTTTAGGTGGTTATGAAGTTTCATTCTTTTATATCGACATGAAATGTAATTTATATATTTTTTTAAATTTCTGGAATATGCATAGAGGATAACAGCCGAAGCAGCTCTGAACCATGAGTGGTTCCGTGAAGTTCCTCTTCCAAAGTCTAAAGATTTTATGCCCACTTTTCCAGCTCAGCATGCTCAGGACAGGTATCTTAACTGTAGATTTCAGAACTTCGATGTAAATATCAATGACTAATTGCATAGAAGATAACTGACTCTCTTAAATTTCTATTCTGGTTAGTAAACGTGATTTATCTCCTAAAAAAGGTACAAACATCTAAGAAGTTTTTTTTTATATCCAAGGTATTAGATATTTAGATTGCAAATTGTTTACATTCTTGGTAAGTAATTCATTTGTAGCTAACAAAAATCCCATTTTTTCTTTGGATAGGTGGGTATACCTAAATTTTTAGGAAAGATAAAACTATTTTACCCATAATAAAACTTTGAGGAAAGTCAGTTATCTTTCTATGCACTATGCAGTTAGCACTTAGCACATAAACGAATCTTAATGTTCTGGAATTGTAAGGATTTATTTATTTGGCTACTTCAGGCGAACACGGAGAGTAATGAAAAGTCCTGATCCCTTAGAGGAGCAGCGCAGGAAGGAGTTGCAACAAGCTGAGTTCGGGACAGGTGGCTTATTTGGATAGGATAAAGAGTTTGTATCTCTGATTTCAATTTTATGATGTACTAAAAATTGAATTTGTTGAGGTGAGAGTCCGTGTGCTGAGGTGGCATTGACAACAATGGTCTGCAATGATTATCGTCAATGCTGTTTTTTAGCAGACGCTCTTCATCATCGTGGAGTTGACTTCTGCGTTGATTCTCAACTTGATACACAGCAGGTTGACTTCTTTGTGCAACATGCTAGTTTTTACTAGTTGTTCTTTTGGAACTTGTGTATGTAACATATTTTAGTTGGTTACTGTAAAACAGTTCAGGGAATTGGATTTAATTCCATATAAGTTTTTTCTTCTTATATTTTGTTTTATCTTTCTTCTTTTTTAATCTTTGCAAGAAATTGTCAGTGTGGCATGGAGTTGGCATTCTTAGCTTTTCATTGATGGAGCATATTATCAGAAATTATGCTATTCCAAGACAGTGTCATATTAACATGGAGTTCCCATTGCTTAAAAATTTGAAGTAAGTTTTTATCAAGTGTTAGCTAATTCTTTTGAGTTATTTTTCTTCTATTGAGCGGTGTTTAATTTTATTCTAGTTAATATTTTGTTTCATTATATCTAGAAACCGAGTGAGAGTTTTTTTTAAGCTTCACAAATTTATGTGATTAGAGACGGGTCTCCACATATTTTTTCTAAGGTTTGCAGATTTATTCTAGTTAATATTTTGTTTTTCTAAGCTTCATAAGTAATTAATAATTAATGAATGATTAGGTTCCCTCCGAGTTGGTTCCCTTCTTAGTGTTCTTGTTTATCAGTTTTCTTGCTAAAGCAATTTAGTGGATAGTTATAAATTGAGATTAGGGGTTGATGTTTAGGTGGATGTGTTGACTTTGGGAGAGTCTACATCTTGAATCGTAGGAAGTAGGAACTATCTTGTACTTTCCTTTGTTTTTTCCCTATATATAAATTCTAGCTTGCTTCATGGTATCAGAGCATAATGTTTTTGGTGTGTTTATCATCACAAAAAAGAAGAAATATTAGTTTATTGTTTTACACGAGTATGTATTTTTTATTTAGTCTTATTGTTTATCAGTATTATTGTTAAAAAAATTTAAGATAATAAAAGATAGAGCTTAGGGGTGGAGTAGGCACTAGGGATGTCTGAAAAATTGAACCAGAAGGGTAAACTCTAAACCTCAAACTTATAACTTCAGGGTGGGGTAGATAGGTGGAGAAAGCACAAGCTGAAGGGCTTGTGACAACTAAGTGCAATAAAAATATATAATAGACAGAAAACTAATAATTTAATAAGAATATATAAAAGTCCAATACAGTTTAATTTAAATCAAAGTGAAAATATACAAAAAGTTATTATTTTTTTCATTCCACGCCTTCATGTAGAGAAATTTGGCAAGGGAGATGGCCATAAAAGGAACGGTAGGTCAAAAAAAGGAATCATTATGTCTTGACCCGCTCAAATTTTCATTGCCATAGTGCTAGCCTTCAAGAATGGAAGGGATGATTCATGTAGAGATCCTGCACGAGCCTATAACATTTTCAATTTCATAGTACAAAATTAATTAAAGATACCCTGTTCAACTCCCTTCTAAGCCTGTAGAAGTGTAGAGAAGAGAGGAATCATCGAGGAACTTGTTACTTTCTAAATGCCATGTTATTGTGCTTCTGCTCTTCTGCCTGACATGGTAGTCAATCAATAGTCTTTGTTGGCAGGGCTTGACTTTTCGACTAGTATAAGTTTATGGATACCAATCTTGAATCTTGATGTCCTTCCTCCTTTTTTGAAGTTTTTTGATTGAGTCTCTCTACTGACTTACAAATTCATTCATGCGTAGTTTTTTGTATAGAAGGTATAGGTCAAGAATAGGGAAGGCCTCATTTTGGGAAGACACCTCGAAAGTGACCATGCAAATCACTTGTAGTATGGAAGGGACGTTTTGTTGTTGGTAAATTTTGAAGTTAGAAAACTTGAAATTATAAGCAAAATAGCTAGAAGTGTAGTTGAGTATTCGACGTTGGTTTTTGTGTTGAGTTTAAAACCACATAATAGGAATCTTAATGGGTAATTTTTAACCATATAACATGCGATGGGGTCTGTGTAACGAGAATCTGAAAGGAATGCTATGGGGAAAGGGATATAGTTATATGATCAGGTTTCGAAGTGGGATTACCGAACCCCTTCTGAGCTTCCCATACATGGCCCATTGCCAGCCCTATTAGGCATAGAAAGAGATTGAGTCTGTAGACTTTGGGAGATCCCCGCCTGATGTAGAAGTCAGGGATTCTTTGATTAAGATGACCCATGTTTGATGGTTAAACCGGGAATAAGAAGTGTCTTTTTTTTTGTTGCATGATTGCCAGTGTTATTTCTTTATCTGTCCCATGAATGAAGTATGGAAATCTTAAAGATTTGTTTTTCTTGTATGCTTTTGAGTTTAACGGTGTGGAAGATGTAAGGTTTTTGATGATGAACTTTTATGACATATCTGCAATTGTCACTGCAGTATGAAAAGCAAGTTGGTTGTGGAGGTCACCCTGTGCAGCCTGGAACATTTATAATTTTCATGTGTATTTCCATTATTCAGGTACTCTTTGTCCATTCAAGTTATTATAACTTCACATCCCTATGCCTAGAAGCGAAGTTTCCACCATATTATATTCGTTTAAGCCGCTTCATCTTAATATGCTGGGATTTTGCGTACTTACTTTTATTAGGAAACCTGCCATTCGTTATTGTCTTTGAATTAAAGGTGGCAAAATGAGCGGGTTGGGCAGGTTTGGTAATGTGTCAAAACATGTAAATTTGGTATGGTTACTGGTGGGTTTAGTCGAAACTCTATTTGTGGAAACAGTGTTTATTTTTCCATAAATAATAAGGGTGTCAAATATGGCTCAGAATGTTCTGTTTTAAAGGTTTTATGCTTTGATAATGTTACATGTTGAACAATTTTGACCTGTTAGGTCCTGTATGAACTCTATCCGACTCATTCAAAGCTAACTTTTGCTTCCTGTAAAGTCTGAAACATAGGTATATCTTTATCAGGAGAACATTTATAAAGGGGTCTAAGGTATTTTAGGTTTACATGATATATAGATAGTTCTCTAACATTGAATTTCCACTCTGATTTTTTTTAAACTAAATTTAGTTTGTAGTGTAATAAATGAATTCTTATGATAAAGCGATGATTTTCTGTAAGTTTAGTCTTTATTTCAACATGTTTTAGGCACAATCAATTGTGCCTGCAGTTTAGGAGGAAGATTCTTGTGGCATGGACTAGCCATTTTGTTGTGGGTAAATGTTTTGCATGTGATTTATTCACCCTTTGCTTACTGTTTGATCCAAAAGCTATGTTGTATCTTGTATGTACTGAGAGGTGGCTAAATGGTAAATATATATAGAACAGGACATGCGGTTTTACCAGGATCGATGGGTCAAAACAGTTGGTGTTTTTTCTTTTTCTTGCATATAGTTAAGGCTCACTGTGTGTTTAACAATGGCTGCTTTACAAGGCGTAGTGTCTTGCTTACATTTTTTGTGATTTTTGACCCCCATAGCCTGTTCATCTGGTATCCATTATTACTGACTTTATAAATGCACATGTTCGACCCGTTAGAGTCAAAGCATGACCCATATTAAAACTGTAGTTGCAACCTCTACTTGCGAGGCTGCAGGTGTTTGATGCATGTATTCTGTCGTATCCAACCTATATTGTATCTTGCAAGTACAGAGAAGTGCCTAAATGGGCGGGTTCGTTAAAGCGTCAAAATCTGCACTTTTGTAGAACGGGTAAAAACGAGAGATGAAGTTTGTGTAACAGGTGGTTTTGCAGGACCAAGTCAAAACAGGTAAAGTGGGTTTGGGTAGTAATTGGTTCTGTGGTTCTCAACAACATATTGGTTCTGAAAAGTGCATTTTCTCTACATTTTTAGTGATTATCTTCATCTGATTTCTGTTATTATAACGAACTATATAAATCTATCTGTTTGACCTGTTAGAGTGAAAGCACTACCCAAGTTGGACTTGTAAATTTGTGAAATTGCAACTTCTACCTGTGAGGATGCAGGAGCTTGATACCAGAGGTTCTGTTGTATCCATGATCCATCTAGTGCTTTCTACTGGTAGATGTAGATTGTAGTGTTTGGTTTAAAGCTAATTTATTTTGATGACGGGATAAATAGGACCCTTTTTTGAGCTTCGATGGTCAGTTGAGCTTGCCTAAATCGGCTTTTTAGCTTTCTATTAGATCTTAATAGGAACAAAACATGTTATGTTTTTTCGATGGGGGTATCCGTCTTTTGATTTAGTTCCGAAGCGTTAGCAGACCATTTTACCTGTTAAGATAGTCCCTTGGTCAAAATGGGTCAAGAACTCGTGTGTATTTTTCTAGGCGGTTAGGATAGGTTGAAAGAAAACAGATTTGAATTGCAGGTTAGAATAAGCATTTACGCCACAGCCATCGCTTGTTCCCTTTACCACTGTGTTGGTGCCTCTTCTAGACTTTGTTGGTGCTACCGTAAACAGGTTCTTAGTGCCCTCTTGTATTCGCGGCTGTTAGTTCTATCACAAAGAACATTTTTAGTTGAAGTTAACAATCTGTCGATATTTGAGATGTATTCTATTTATGAAAACTTGGTTGATTAACGTTCTAATGACTATTCTAGGAAGTAAAGAATGTGCATGTGTAAGAGAACTCACAATGACTTCTTTATCCTTATCATTATAATTTAACTAAAAATCATCACTCCTTGTCTCCTTATATTTAACTCTTGTTTTTCAAAAACCATTTACATCCTACTCTTTATTCATGAAAGGAGGGAATGTGGTTAGTATATGGTGTTGTATTGTATTTGGTAAATTTACCAATATACTATACACATCTTAAATTTAGATCGTAAATTTTAAAGATGAGTGTTTTAAAGAATGGGATGGAGGAGTGATTTTGATTATTTTTTTTACATTTACCCTAAAATATAAAGATAAGGGGCATAATGCCAAAGCCATTGTGAATGCTCTAAGACACTACTAGAAGTAAGGTTTTAATTTATAGAGTAAATTACACAGAAGGTCCTTTATGTTTTATCCTGATTTCGAATTACGACCTTTAAGTAAAGTTGTTACACCCGACATCCTTTATGTTTTTAACTTTTTTCATAAAAGGTCCTTTATCACTAACGGTGTTAAAAACTATCATTAAGTCAGGGGCACTTTAGTCATTTCAAAAAATCTTTTAATAAAACATTAAAATCCGAAAAAATAAAAAAAAATCTAGCATGTATTTATATAAAATAGAAATAGAATAGAAATACCCAATATGGAAACAATTGTTCATCCACCATCGAATTCCAATGGCGACACTGAGACGCCTACAATCAAATTCCATTTCTTCAATCCCTCTATCAAAAGTCAAAACTTGCATATATCCCTTACATCAGTCAATGTTCTAATCTTCAATTAACCTAGTCTAATATAATTTGCCACAACTAAGTAATTCAAACTTAGGGTTCCGATTAGTGTCATCTCTGTTCTTGAGCATGTGTTCAACTACGATCTTAGGCCTGTGATACGTATCCAAATATCGCACAAGTGTGGTACACTAATTTGACAACTGAAGAGTGGCTCCAAAGATATGTATGAGGTCAATTATTTACTTGTTAAGCTTCACTCTTCGGCCGCGACGCCGTTTCTTCTTATCCACCGGCGGCAGAGAAAGCAGCGAGAGCAGGAAACCGTTATGGTTCGTGTGGCCACCGCAGACGGAGGAGTTCTAGATTTTCCGGCGAGGAGAATCGACGTCGTAGATTTTAGCGAGACATACCATTGGTCGTCTTCCTGCCACTACTAGAAGTAATCGGAGTCGGAGATGTCACCTGATTTGGAGTCGCCGCCGAAGACGTAGGAGACATGATTATCAATGAGTTGTTTGGGGGTTGGATAATGGCGTGGAAGATGGGCCGTTCTTCTCCTTCTGGGTTTTTTAATATTAGTTTTTTTTTTTGGATTTTAATGTTTTATTAAAAGATTTTGTAAATGACTAAAGTGTCCTCGACTTAAAGATTGTTTTTAACACCGTTAGTGATAAAGGACTTTCTATGAAACAAGTTGAAAACATAAAGGATGTCGGGTGTAACAACTTTACTTAAAGGACCTAATTCGAAATCAGGGTAAGACATAAAGGACCTTCTCTGTAATTTACTCTAATTTATATCATAGAAAATCATGGTCCGTCCGTACACTCCATATCAAATCAAGTCATATATAACCAGAAAGATCAAGAAAAAAGAATTTGCTACAAAATGTGATCGCTTAGAGCATTTACAGCAGGTTCTCTATCCTCATCCTTATAATTTATACTTTTATTATTACTTTTTCTCTCTCTTCCACTCACAACTATAATTAAATAATATTTTTTATATCATTATCATTACATTTTCTTTCTCTTTCATTCTCTAAATTTTAGCAAATCACCAAACTATTTGTCAAATATATAGATTTTATAAACTTTTTCTCTCTCCTTTACTCACAACCACTCATAACCAAACCTTAAATTATACAGATTTACTACACTCACATAACTTTTAAGGAACTTACCGTGAATGCTCTTATAAGTGTATGTTTTGTAGGAAACACACTTTAGAATCATGAGATTTTATTTTACAAACATTTTTACTTCTCTATGAAAATCATTTTGTGAAATTTATATATTCTTTTAAACGGCTTAAATTACATATTTTTTATCACCAGCAAGATTTGAACTCATACAACATGCTAGATCTTATCCCCCATCATGATTATATATTAGATGGAAGAGAATCAGAGATGGGTAATACTTAATGGAAGGGTCTCTAAATGATAGCTCGGTAAAACATGGCCTTCCAGTTAAATCATGAATAATGCTTTTGAACGTAAACCAAAGGGGAATGGAGACGGACAATCAATAATTGTCGTCTACGACAAAATGACCCGCCCACCTGTTGTGGCGAGAAATCACATTTGAAAGTAGAAAACACAAAAATCAAATAAGTTTTTAGCTTTAGCTCTAAAATTATAAAGTTTCTAGACTTATATGAGTCTTAATATCAAATATCTATTACAGAAACGGATGATAATTGCATAGGTATACACTCTTTTATTAATTAGTATTATTAGTATTATGTTGAGAACCGTGATAATCTAATACTAATAAAAGATTACATCTTTGCCACATGTCATTACCATATCCATTCTCATCATAATTTTCCCACTTCTCTCTCCTATTAAATATCAGTTATCTTTCTTATTAAATACTAGGATTTTAAAAATTAAATTATATAACTAAATATCATAAATATAAATTTTCTTATTTTAGTAATTTGTTAAAACTTAATAAATTATATTAAAATTTTAATTATATTTTATTCAAATATAATTTGATAATTATCAAATCCTCATTATCTGTAATTAGTTGAATTTTAAATATGGAAGATGATAGGTTTGACTATACAACTCACTTCTCTCTTAGAAAAATTTCATTACCAACCAAATACGAAATTCGATTCCATATTTGCTTTTGTAACATAGTCATTGTTTGAATTTACATATGACATGAAAATAATATAAAATAATTATTTTATAGTAGCAAATAGCAAATGATATAGTATGAAAGTTTAATATTAATGTTAGTTGGAGTAAGGTTCTATTTTCTTGAAATGTTTTAAATTTATAAGTTTCTTCTACTATGTGTTTTTTCGTCAATTCGAGTACTATTTCTTTTTAAATATATGTATTTTTTTATTTGCTTCCCTTCCCCTCCTTTGTTATTTTGTCTATAACCAGATTTTCCATACAATTTACCAACTTTAGTCATTTTCATGTCATATATTATGTGGAGAGCATGTTTGATCAAGTATGTAAATGAAAAGTTGTTTAGATGTGAACCCAAAACATAATACTTTTCAACAAACATCTGAATTATTGGGTTTATTTTATTTTGACAATCTTTTATAGAATGCTACATATTATTTGTCCCTAGAAAATATGCTTTTACTTTTTGTCCGTAATAGTTTGAAAAAAATCAGATAATTTTGGTATGGAATTGCAATCAACTAAAGAGTTTAAAAAAAACTTATGAATCTATCTCTTAGTACTCCTCGTAGTTGATGGTTATTTTTTACAGTGGCATCTACTGAAATAACTTTTTACTTGAATCTTTAATGTGAATTATGAATTGAATTTTTAACGGTTAAACCCGTGTGATACACGGGTTCTATTCTAGTCATATAATACATGTATTATCCTTTCTCAGTTTAGTAAAGATAAAAAAAAAATATAGATAAACAATTATAGACGATTAGTACATTGAATAAAATGTGAGTGACTATAAAAATACAAAACAACTTTAAACAAATTTAGTGAAACACTTGAGAACATTAACGATTACCAAAAAAAAAAAACATATTTATCCATAAAATTTAAAGATTTAAAAAAACCCTTTACATCTTATTTCTTATCCAGAAAATAACACATGAATTGGTATATTTACCAATTCTTTATCCTTATCCCTTAAAATTTAATGATAAATTTTAAATATAAATATGCTAATTTAGAAGGGAATATAGACACATCTTATATTCCCTTGAAAATTAAAGAATAAGATGTAATATAAAGAAGTTATTGTGAATTCTTTAGCATTTACAACCTATACGCCATCCGCATAGCAATAATTCATAACTAAAAAACTCTACTTTCTAAATTTATATGTCATTTTCTAAAATCCCACATATCGCATTCATATATCTATTCATATTCAATTAAATAATACCTCTTGATCATATTTTTCTATTTCTAGTATGTATTCACCTAGTCACACACACTTATAAATAATATAAACTAATAGACTTGTGGGAAAGAGGGGGGGGGGGGGGTCGAATAGTGCATATTATTAAATTTTGGGGTGAGTTTGATTTCCCTAAATTTATCAAGATGAGGTATGGTTTATTTTCTACTACTTTTTCTCTTTCTATTACTCACGCAGTCACACAGACTTACAAATAATATTAATTAATAGACTTTTGGGAGGGGGGGGGGGAGTGAATAGTGCATATTAAATTTTGGGGTGAGTTTGATTTCCCCCAAATTTATCGAGATGATGTATGAGGATGGAAAATGTAATGAAGTGACTTTTAAACTTAACTTTTTATTGTTTTTCCTTAAAGTTCAAAAATTTGGTGTAGAATAGGGCATGAGAACCTATTACCTATCTATTAACAAATTACAATTTCGATGAATAATATCGCAATAGTAAAATCCCTATTTACGATTTTTTTTCTCTTTCTGCTACATTGTTTTTTCTTTTTGATTTTTAAAGTGTTTTCGTTGTTTCGTTTTTTTACTTCTTTAACACATGAAAACATATTTTCCTTTAGTGGCAACGTGCTTGTCGATTTCAATAATTAGTGTTATCCCCACTTCACGGAACACACACATCTCAAGACCTAGTAAAGAATAGAGTAAATTGCCATTTTCGTCCCTGTAGTTTGCTCAAAATTTACAATTCAATCCAATAGTTAAAAAATTGCCAATTTCGTTTTGTGGTTTGCAAAAATTGCCAATTCAGTCCAAAACAATAAATTTTTTTGGACTGAATTGGCATTTTTTGCAAAATCACAAGGACGAAATTGACAAACTTTTACAATATTTTGGACTGAATTGGTAATTATTTTAAACCACAGGGACGAAATTGACAAATTTTAAACTATTGAACTGAATTGATAATTTTAAGAAAACACAGGGACGAAAATGGCAATTTACTCTAAAGAATATAAAGAAAAGAAAACATGTAATCTATATATCTGAAATTTTAATGAATTGAATTAAATTTTAATTTAGTGACTTATACTTGGCGATTAATTTTTCATGAATATTACGTAACGTTGAATGGATTTTTGTATAATGAAGCATCGGTTTGACTTTAAATTTGGAATTAACCCAAAAGGCAAAACGTCATAATTGCTTAACGGTAAGTTGTAATTCTTCCCCCTATTAGTATACAAAATTACAACATCAGTCCTCCATCACCAAAGAAACTTCCAATATAGAGCCACCCATTTGCTTGTTTTATTATTATTATTATTTTTTTATAACCAATCAAATAGTTGCCTAGATAGAGTAGTACTCTAGTAGTAGTAGTAGAGGGTTTGGGTTTTTTCTTGTGAAGATTGTAGTTCGATTCTCAATAGGCTAACATTTTAGTTGGCGGTACACGATGATGATCAGGAAATCCGGGATAAGGTTTAAGTGTAAAAACGATATTGGGATATAGATAGTGGTTTGAACTCTTTAACTAGATCTTTGGTCAGAGCGTCGGTTGGTTGCCTTCTATAACGTTTTGAACGAGGGTGTCGCTTGCTGGTTTTACGAGTCCGGTAATACTTTTTATTTGATGTTTTTAAAATACTTTATGCTTACTTTAAAGAGACAGTTTGGTCCCTGTTGATTTTTTATTAACTTCCTCCAATTTTTTAAACCATCATAACTTTTAAAATACTTTATGCTTATCTTTAAAACGCGTACAATGTTGCTATATATAAAAAGAAAAAAAATTACTCTTTTGATTTGACACAATAACGCAACAGTTCGCACATTTTTGACACAATATGACACAATGATCTGAACATGACACAATGACGAGTGTTTGACACAATGATCTGAACATTTTTATCACAATATGACACAATAATCTGAACATTTTGACACACTTATCTGTGTTCAAATCATTGTGTCAAATCGAAAGAGTATTTTTTTTAATTGTACGCTTGTTTTATGGTGTATTTTTTTAAAAAAGATAATGTCGTATGTAAAAGTTATGAAAGTTTTAAAAAATGAGGAACTTGATAAAAAAGTCAAAAATGGTCTTCAATCTTTTTTTTTCTTTCTAATTCCACACATAAAAAACTTTTGACCATTGATTTTAATTTAATTGAATATTCAATGAATAAGATAACTTGTTAGTCTTTTATTAAAATGTAACTTCTTACATTAACTCCACTCCTTTACTTTTTACTTTCATAATTCATAGAACCATATAGGTAAAATAAAAATAAAGAAGCGTGTATTTTTTTATATATAATTTATCATTAAGTGATTAATATTTATGGATGCTTTAATTTATATACATGATTTTCAAACTTTGATCAAAGTGTAGTGACATTATCGTCCGAATATTTAAACTTTGAACAAGAAAGTCAAAGGGACAATGAGACAAAGTCAACTGTCATATTCAAACATTAATAGTCATATTCAATTAACACTTGGACGAACTCTATGTGAAATAAACTTTAAATGCAAATTATCTGTCCTTTTTTTTTCTTTTCAAGATTTAAAATTATAATTTTTTAATTGGACTTTATCAGTTCACCATCAACTATGCCCTTAAAAACTAAAAAACAGACAATAATGATGTAGTTATGTTAGACTTGATCGGAGGGGAAGCCGTAGTCAATTTTAAAAAAAAAATTGTCTTTTTAAATTTGAGAATCAATTGGTTTTGAGAACCCTTGAGAATTATTCGAGCCACAAATTTTAGGGGGAGCACCCAATTTAATAGAGGAGATTTTCTTATATATAACTAGTGGCTCAAAATGGTTATAAAAATTTCTCAAAACCAATTGGTTCTCAAATAATCCCTCAAACTTAAGTAATATCATAATAATATCTTTATAGTTAATAAATTATATAAAAGATGAACTTATTAGCAATTTTATAGCTACTATTATGTCATTTGTCACCAGTATATCAAAATCATCACATAAACTATAACATTACCTTCTAATGCGGTTAGAAAGTGGCATAGATAGTTGTTGATGTATGTTTTTTTTTAAAGCAAGAAAATTTATTATAGAAATAGTGAGAAGTTAGGAAGAAAACATACAAGAGTATAACTAGAGGAAATACAACGCATTAACGGACCAATGGGGTCAATTTAAATCAAACATTTTGCCCTGATGCTCAATCCAAAGAAAAGAGGACGCCTTTATATCTTCCAAAATTCTCGTTGCGTGGGTGTTATGATTCTGGAACACCTTTCCATTTCTTGCAAGCCATATGAACCACAATATGCATGAAGCAATTGCTAAGAGGGTATTGTGGACGACGGAGCCTCCCCTATGTCGGACAGAATTTCCAGAAGCTTTGCGACTGAACTAGAAGTATCAAAATTGAAACCACACCAATTCCTGATCTCGTTCCAAACTTGCATAGAGAAAGGGCATGAAAGGCACATGTTGATGTATGGCTAATGTTTGTTGGCTTCTTTTTTTGTTAAATATCATTTATTTTGTTTTGATAACTAATCAAAGATTTGGGCAATGCGCAGCTGGTTAGAGCTTGGTTCACCTTCATTTGTCGCCCCGGTTCCATTCTCATGACCCCCCCCCCCCCTCACTCAACAAGAAAAAGAAAAGAAAAAAAACTGGTTCAACTAGTTTTTATTTTTATCATGTTTTTTTTAATGTTTAATTTTACCGGTTGATTTAACAATGAGACATTTTAGTATTTAACGTTGGGGTGATGTTTTGTTACATTTGCCTTTTTTCGTATTCCGATGTTATGTCTGCATTTTGAAAATTCAAATACAAATCTAATTCTTTAGTACTTTTTTTTAGTTCGCCCAGATTTTTTAATTTATGTTGCGATTTACTTTTCATTTATGGTCCCGCTTATAATGTGCATATATAATGTATATATGTGTGAGCTCTTGGGGGAAAAGAGTAAAATTGCACTAATTTTAATGTTATTTTACTAATTTCGTGAAAATAACGTTATAAGTGATGGACGATTAATCATGCATCATGTGGTGAAGTTGATAGACGGAAGACATGTGCTACATGCACCAATCTGTCGTTATCCCGAGTAATTGAGTGTTATGTGTCTTATGTCAAAGGTTTGATGTAAAACTACGGAGCCGGAGATCTCACTGGAAGTAAAATCTTTATTCCTACGGGGTAGAAGTAAAACTGTCTAAATTTTACCATTCTCAGACCCTATTCTAGCTTTGTTATTTGTGGGGTTTATTTAGTATGATGACGATAATGATTTACTTTTCATTTAACTTCGGATTTTATAAGATTATATTATTAATTTTTTTTTATCTATCCGGTTCAAATAAATATTATTTATCACGTCAACCAAAAACTAAAAATATTTATTATTAAATCCGAGAACGAGAGTCAAGAAACATCCACCAAGCACAAGGAAAGAATCATGGCGGCTTGGTCTTTCTTGCTAGGTGGGTTTCAAGATATTTTCTTCTCAACCCCCACCCCCATCCCTTTCACACCCAATTTTCTTTCTATCAAATTCCCAATATTTTCTTTCAGTTTTGTTCTTGATTACTATTTTCCAATCTTTCCTACTCTATATTGATTCCTTTTTTCTTTTCAGTTATTCCCTTTCAAGTTTGCTAAAAGAAAGTGTGAAAAGAAGTAAAGCAGGATTCTTGTGGTGTGGTGAGCATACTTTTTATCCATCTGTCCAGCTCACAGGTGATAAAAAGCTATTTTTTTTAACATAAAACCTAGGTTATTTCGGGAGATTTGCTCATTATCTCTACTTTCAAGTCCCAAGATTGTTAAATTTCAAGTGGGTTTTTGGTGTTAAATCAAAAGCCGGAAGCTTTCCCACTTAGGGTTTTGATTCATAAAAAAAGGAGGAAAATTAAACTGATGTGGGAGATTTTGAAGAAAGGGACATTGATGGTGTTTGAGGGAGCTTGTTTGAGTTTGACCCAGATTGGTGGATTTCTACTTTAGAGTTCAGATTTGTTTTTGTGTATTTGGTGTGTATTATCATAGAACTGTGAAAGGGGTTTGCTTTCTTTCATACCTTGGAACAGTTTTTTTTTATGATTTGGATTTTAGGGTTTCCACTATTTTCTTGCTTGGTTGTTTGCAATACAAGACATGATCAAGCAAATTCTCAGTAAGGTTTCCAGGAAACAATCCAAATCTTCAAAAAATCAAGAATCTTCAGGTACCCAAAACCCTAATCCAACCTCTTCAAGTTCAAAAAGAAGTGATTTAGCAAGTGGGAATTCAAGAAAGCTTCAGAATTCTGATATTTCAGCCCCATTAAGCACCAGATTCAACCCAAATGATACAAATTTTCGTAATGGTGGTCCTGTAAGTGTTTCTTATGAATCTTTACCAAGCTTTAGAGATGTACCAAGCACTGAAAAACAGAGTTTGTTCATAAAGAAAGTAATTATGTGTTCTGTGATCTTTGATTTCACTGACCCTACAAAGAACCTCAAAGAAAAGGAGATAAAGCGGCAAACTTTATTAGAATTAGTCGATTTCGTGGCGTCTGGCAATGTTAAATTCACAGAATCTGTTATGCAAGAGTTTGTGAAAATGGTTTCTGCAAATTTGTTTAGAGAGCTCACACCTCAACCACGTGACTGCAAAATCTTGGAATCTTATGACGTAGAAGAAGAAGAACCATCAATGGATCCATCATGGCCTCATTTGCAAATTGTTTATGAACTTTTACTTAGGTTTATCGCATCACCAGAAGTCGATGCAAAAATTGCAAAAAAGTTCATTGATCATTACTTTGTTCTCAAGTTATTAGATTTGTTTGATTCTGAAGATCCTCGAGAACGTGAGTATTTGAAGACGATTCTTCATAGGGTTTATGGTAAATTTATGGTTCATCGCCCTTTTATCAGGAAATCTATGAACAATATCTTCTACAGATTTGTGTTAGAGACTGAGAAACATAACGGGATTGCTGAACTCTTGGAGATTTTAGGAAGTATTATCAACGGGTTTGCTTTGCC
>JBCNJP010000018.1:17904647-17923013 GCA_039602395.1 Deinandra increscens subsp. villosa | reverse complement strand
GTAAAACACTACTAGAAGTAAGGTTTTAATTTAAATCATAGAAAATCATGGTTCGTCCGTACACTCTTCATGATTTTTCAATTTCCAAATTTAAAATTTAACTCCATATCAAATCAAGTCATGTATAACCAGAGAGATCAAGAAAAAAGAATTTGCTACAAAATGTGATCTCTTATGAGTTTATATTCTATAGGAAACAAATTTTTTAAGATCATGAGATTTTATTTTACAAACATTTTTTATTTCTCTTATGAAAATCATTTTGTGAAATTTGTATATAATATTTTGAACGGCTTAAATTTCATACTTTTTATCTCCAACAAGATTCGAACTTAAACATCTTTTATATATTAGATGGAAGAGATGGGTAAAATTTTTAACGGAAGGGTCTCTAAAGGATAGCTTGGTAAAATCATGGGCTTTCCGAATCATGAATAATGCTTTTGAACGTAAACCAAAGGGGAATGGAGACGGACACTCAATGATTATATAAATATACAAAACAAATTGAAGGTGAATAGTATAGTTTTAGTTTCTTCGAAATTGACCACAACTCTTTACTTTTGTTGACAGTTTTAGTCCTCATCTTGGTACACGCGTACACTTACTTTTTAACACTCTTTTTTCTTATTGGCAGAAAGAGGAGGTGGCCTCCGGTTTTTATTTTTTCTGTGTACTCTTTAAAGCCTTAAAGAGATAGATTCCTCTATCTTGAAATTGCTGAACCACTTTTGTTTACGCCTTAAAGAGAGAGAGTTCCTCTCTCTTGAAATTGTTGAACCACTTTCTTCTTGAAATCTCTGGCCCCTTGAAATCGCCGGCAACGAGGGTTTGGTAATCAGGATCTATTGTGTGACGGTGGCTCGGTGGTGCCGCCGTTTTTTCGTCGGTGACTTGGTGACCGTCTGACGTCGTCGCCACCGGTGACGTCGCCTCGATGGTTTCATGGATGGTGGCCGCCGGTTTTGCCTTGGCGACCGTCGCTGTGACGTCGTCGCCGCCGGTGCCGTCGCCTCGATAGTTTCGTCGATGGTGGCCGCCGGTTTTTTGTAGTCTGTGTCCGGATCTTAGTAAAGATCTTGGCTCCGGATATGAGCGGTGTTCTTCATATTGGTCCTTAGCTTCAGGGCTTCCGATCGGCTATGATAATATGTGGATTTGAGCTTATCATTGTGGGTTTTTCACCAAGGGTAAGCCAAATTTTAGTTGTTTATACTTGGACTAATTGTCCATCTTCAATCGAAGAACTATTGATGTTCATGATGAAATCTGATGGGAATGAAATGGGGGCAGACGGTGAAGGCGACGGAGGCCCGTTGGTGTTTGGGTGTGGGTAGTTGGCCGATTGGGTGAAATAACACATGGGATGTTTTTAAATTTTTTTGTTTCTGCTTGGTGGCCACCGATGTCGGTGTGTCGCCCCACTTAAGGTTTGGTGGTGTGCTATCTGATTGGTTTGGTTGGTGCTTGATCTGAGTTTTGGCGCTGTGATGATCCATCTAGGGTCTGAGCTATGGCTGCTTCTAATCTGATTTTTATGTTGGGCCTAATACACGGTATAGTTCATGTCGGTTTATTGATCTACGGCTGTGATGATTAGAATAAGTAATTTGGCGAGGCAATAGCCATGGGTTTTTGCAGCCATAGACTATATAATCTGAGCCTTCTTATTGACATTCAGTTTGTGAAAATTTTGTTTTCGACCTTTGATTTCTGGATTTTTTAACTCTGAGTTGATTTGCTTAATCGATTTCAATACTATATTTAACTTTAAGATTATATGGTTAATCTTACGGGTTGTTTGAGGTTATATATGATTTACATAAGCAAACAACAATGGAATTTTTATGAGTTTCAAAACTTTCACACACTTCGGTAAATCGTATACTACTCAACTAAAGAAGAAGTCTGCTTGAATGTAAAGGAAATGAATTTCCTTCGACCTAAAGGCTAACTGGACTCTTAAACAAATTTTCATACACATTATTAATATAATTGTGATTTATATGATATTTTTTATTTATTTTTATGTTACAGAATCACATAAATTTATGAATTAATAATTCATAATCAACTCATATACTTGAGTTTTACTTTTAAGTTTGCTTACCAGTCTCCTTTTAACTTAACTAAGACTTCTAATTTTGCAAAATAGTTAATATTTACCTAAAATCCCATCATATACAAAAGGAAAATATAGGAAAGGTTTTAAAAGGACAAGCAAAGTATTAATAAAATCCCACACAATGTCATATTAAAGAAAATTTACATGGCAATGTTGAAAGCAAAATAGAAATAGAAAATGTTAGAAAAACCATCTGCATACAATTTATGTCGAAACACACAAAACGTTAAAAAAAGAATGTGTTTTAGGTATGTGTTAAACGGCGAATTCGAGCTATATTATTATTGATATTTAAATGCAAATTATTTATATAGGCTAAGCTTGCAACTGACAATGATAATGAAATGCCAACCGTATCACTCTCTTTTGTTCCATGTTTCTGTGATGTTATGTAAACAACAAACTAAAAGTACGTAACTCCTCACCCCTATTTTGTATGCTTCACTATCGTTTCGTTCTTCGTCTTTGGTGGTACATATGTTGTTTGCTGTTTCGGCTTCATCCTAGATCCATATGTTTATGCGTACAGTTAGTTTTACGTTTACTTACCTTTGAAAATGCCACTTCAAGTTTTTCATATACAGTTTTACATTTACTTACCTTTGAGGTTGCCAATTCAAATTATTCACATACGATAAGTAAACGAATTCAACCCCGCAGCAACGCGCGTGGGGAACATCAATCGTCCCCTTAGTCTAGCTAACTGGGACAACTTCTTTTGGTACAGGGCGGTGCACATATCTAATGTAATCTGATGAACTCACTCGAACTTGCTTCTGTATTTTGGAACCCTTTTGTAACAAGCACCGTACTTTAGTTTAGTATATTTTCACCGAATTGCTTAGGAAGGTCATCATATCACCAGCACTCTAGCACTTACAAATCGCTTACTAAGCCCCGCAGCAACGCGCGGAAGGGGTCGCCCATCTTGTTGTTGTCTATGAGAAAATGACCCGTCCGCTTGGCGTAGCGAGAAATTGTATTTGAAAGTAGAAAAGACAAAAAGCAAATAAGTTTATATAGCTTTACCTCCTAAATTATAAAGTTTCTAACTTATATGAGTCTTAGGTTGTGTTTGGTAGCTGAAAAGCTAGCTGCTAGCTGATAAATTATAAGCTAGCTGATAAAAAATAACGTTTGGTAAAAACTAGCTGCTAAACTAGCTGAAAAATATAAAATAACATAGAAGTACATGTCATAAATGTAAATAAAGATATTTATTTATAAGTTGGGGAAATATAAAACTGGAAATATTATGAAAGATAGTTGAAATACTACTCCAACTAGTTTTTCAAAAGCTAGCTTATAAGCTAGCTTTTTAACGTTACCAAACGGGGCTTTTAAAAAAAAGCTAGCTTATTAAAAAAAGCTCCGTTTGGTAACGTCAAAAAACTAACTTATAAGATAGCTTATGACACGCCAAACACGACCTTAATATCAAATATCTACCTATGTAAATATGTAATATACAGAAACGGATGATAATTGCATAGGTATACACTCTTTTATTAATTATTATTATATTATGTTGATAACCGTGATAATCATATAATACATGTATTATCCTTTCTCAGTTTAGTAAAGATGAAAAAAAATAAAATTTTATAGATAAACAATTATAGACGATTAATACATTGAATAAAATGTGAGTGACTATAAAAATACAAAACAACTTTAAATGACGTTAGTGAAACACTTGAGAATATTAACGATCATAAAATATAGCAAAAAACATATTTATTCATAAAATTTAAAGATTTTTAAAAGACCCTTTACATCTTATTTCTTATCCAAAAAATAACACATGGATTGGTATATAGACACATCTTATATTCCCTTGAAAATTAAAGGATAAGATGTAATATAAAAAAGTTATTGTGAATTTTTAGCATTTACAACCTCATACGCCAACCGCATAGCAATAATTCATAACAAAAAAACTCTACTTTTTAAATTTATATATCATTTTCTAAAATCCCACATATCGCATTCCTATATCTATTCATATTCAATTAAATAATACCTCTTGATCATATTTTTTCTATTACTCACCTAGTCACACACACTTATAAATAATATAAACTAATAGACTTGTGGGAAAGAGGGGGGGGGGGGGGGGGTCGAATAGTGCATATTATTAAATTTTAAGGTGAGTTTGATTTCCCCCAAATTTATCAAGATGAGGTATGGTTTATTTCTATTAATTTTTCTTTTTCTATTACTCACGCAGTCACACACACTTACAAATAATACTAAGTAATAGACTTTTGGGAAGGGGGGGGGGGGGGGGGGGATGAATAGTGCATATTAAATTTTGGGATGAGCTTGATTTCCCCTAAATTTTATTAAATTTTGGGGTGAGCTTGATTTTCCCCTAAATTTTATTAAATTTTGGGGTGAGCTTGATTCCCCTAAATTTATCGAGATGATGTATGGGGATGGAGAATGTAATGAAGTGACTTTTAAACTTAACCTTTTATTGTTTTTCCTTAAAGTTTAAAAATATGGTGTAGAATAGGGCATGAGAACATATTACCTATCTATTAACAGATTACAACTTCGATGAATAATATCGCAATAATAAAAGCACTATTAAGATGTTTTTCTCTTTCTACTACAGTGTTTTTTCTTTTTGTTTTTTAAAGTGTTTTCGCTGTTTCGTTTTTTACCTCTTTAATACATGAAAACATATTTTCTTTTAGTGGCAACGCGCTTTTCGATTTCAGTAATTAGTGTTATCCCCGCTTCACGGAACACACGCATCTCAATACCTACCTAGTAAAGAATATAAAGAAAAGAAAACATGTAATCTATATATCTGAAATTCTAATGAATTAAATTAAATTTTAATTTAGTGACTTATACTTGGCGATTAATTTTTCATGAATATTACGTAACGTTGAATGGATTTTTGTATAATGAAGCCTCGGTTTGACTTTGAATTTGGAATCAACTCAAAAGGCAAAATGTCATAATTGCTTAACGGTAAGTTGTAATTCTTCCCCCTATTAGTATACAAAATTACAACATCAGTCCTCCATCACCAAAGAAACTTCCAATATAGAGCCACCAATTTGCTTGTTTTATTATTATTATTATTTTTTTTTATAACCAATCAAATAGTTGCCTAGATAGGGACATAGAGTAGTACTCTAGTAGTAGTAGTAGAGGGTTTGGGTTTTTTTTCTTGTGAAGATTGTAGTTCGATTCTCAATAGGCTGACATTTTAGTTAGCCGGTCCACGATGATGATGATCAGGAAATCCGGGATAAGCATTAAGTGTAAAAACGATATTGGGATATAGATAATGGTTTGAACTCTTTAACTTGATCTTTGGTCAGAGCGTCGGTTGGTTGCCTTCTATAACGTTTTGGACGAGGTTGTCGCTTGCTGGTTTTACGAGTCCGGTGATACTTTATGCTTACTTTAGAGATGTTCAAATAAGAAGTTTGGTCTGGGTATAAATGCTAAGATTATTAAGCCGTTACATCTCAATCTAATTAAAAGAAAAGAGACAGTTTGGTCCACTAGTTGGCTTTTTATTAACTTCCTCCAACTTTTGTAAACCATCATAACTTTTACATACGACATTATTTTTATAAAAAGACTACACAATAAAAACGAGTGTTTCTTTTATCTTTAAAACGCGTACAGTGTTGCTATATATAAAATAAAAATAAATTACTCTTTCGATTTGACACAATAACGCAACAGTTCGCACATTTGACTATGACACAATGATCTGAACATGACACATGACGAGTATTTGACACAATGATCTGAACATTTTTGTCACAATATGACACAATAATCTGAACATTTTAACACAATTATCTGTGTTCAAATCATTGTGTCAAATCGAAAGAGTATTTTTTTTAATTGTACATATAACATAACAATATTGTACGCGTTTTAAAGCTAAAAACGCTTGTTTTATGGTGTATTTTTTATAAAATATATTGTCGTATGTAAAAGTTATGAAAATTTAAAAAAATGGGGAACTTGATAAAAAAAAAGTCAAAAATGGTCTTCCATCTTTTTTTTCTTTCTAATTCCACACATAAAAAACTTTTGACCATTGATTATAATTTAATTGAATATTCAGAGGCTAAGATAACTTCTTAGTTTTTTTTAATCAAAATGTAACTTCTTACATTAACCATTTAACCCCACTCCTTTACTTTATACTTTCATAATTCATAGAACCATATAGGTAAAATAATAATAGGTAAAATAATAATAAAGAAGCGTGTATTTTTTATATATATAATTTATCATCAAGTGATTAATATTTATGGATGCTTTAATTTATATACATGATTTTCAAACTTTGATCAAAGTGTAGTGACATTATCGTCCGAATATTTAAACTTTGAACAAGAAAGTCAAAGGGACAATGAGACAAAGTCAACTATCATATTCAAACATTAATAGTCATATTCAATTAACACTTGGACGAACTCTATGTGAAATAAACTTTAAACGCAAACTATCTGTCCTTTTTTTTTCTTTTCAAGATTTAAATTTATAATTTTTTAATTGGACTTTACCAGTTCACCATCAACTATACCCTTAAAAACTAAAAACAGACAATAATGATGTAGTTATGTTAGACTTGATCGGAGGGGAAACCGTAGTCAACATCTTTATTGCTACGTATATTTTATTATTCTAAAACCCTATTTTAGCTTTGCTATTTGTGAGATTTATTTAGTATGATGACGATAATGATTTACTTTTCATTTAACTTCGGATTTTATAAGATTATATTATTAATTTTTTTTTATCTATCCGGTTCAAATAAATATTATTTATCACGTCAACCAAAAACTAAAAATATTTATTATTAAATCCGAGAACGAGAGTCAAGAAACATCCACCAAGCACAAGGAAAGAATCATGGCGGCTTGGTCTTTCTTGCTAGGTGGGTTTCAAGATATTTTCTTCTCAACCCCCACCCCCATCCCTTTCACACCCAATTTTCTTTCTATCAAATTCCCAATATTTTCTTTCAGTTTTGTTCTTGATTACTATTTTCCAATCTTTCCTACTCTATATTGATTCCTTTTTTCTTTTCAGTTATTCCCTTTCAAGTTTGCTAAAAGAAAGTGTGAAAAGAAGTAAAGCAGGATTCTTGTGGTGTGGTGAGCATACTTTTTATCCATCTGTCCAGCTCACAGGTGATAAAAAGCTATTTTTTTTAACATAAAACCTAGGTTATTTCGGGAGATTTGCTCATTATCTCTACTTTCAAGTCCCAAGATTGTTAAATTTCAAGTGGGTTTTTGGTGTTAAATCAAAAGCCGGAAGCTTTCCCACTTAGGGTTTTGATTCATAAAAAAAGGAGGAAAATTAAACTGATGTGGGAGATTTTGAAGAAAGGGACATTGATGGTGTTTGAGGGAGCTTGTTTGAGTTTGACCCAGATTGGTGGATTTCTACTTTAGAGTTCAGATTTGTTTTTGTGTATTTGGTGTGTATTATCATAGAACTGTGAAAGGGGTTTGCTTTCTTTCATACCTTGGAACAGTTTTTTTTTATGATTTGGATTTTAGGGTTTCCACTATTTTCTTGCTTGGTTGTTTGCAATACAAGACATGATCAAGCAAATTCTCAGTAAGGTTTCCAGGAAACAATCCAAATCTTCAAAAAATCAAGAATCTTCAGGTACCCAAAACCCTAATCCAACCTCTTCAAGTTCAAAAAGAAGTGATTTAGCAAGTGGGAATTCAAGAAAGCTTCAGAATTCTGATATTTCAGCCCCATTAAGCACCAGATTCAACCCAAATGATACAAATTTTCGTAATGGTGGTCCTGTAAGTGTTTCTTATGAATCTTTACCAAGCTTTAGAGATGTACCAAGCACTGAAAAACAGAGTTTGTTCATAAAGAAAGTAATTATGTGTTCTGTGATCTTTGATTTCACTGACCCTACAAAGAACCTCAAAGAAAAGGAGATAAAGCGGCAAACTTTATTAGAATTAGTCGATTTCGTGGCGTCTGGCAATGTTAAATTCACAGAATCTGTTATGCAAGAGTTTGTGAAAATGGTTTCTGCAAATTTGTTTAGAGAGCTCACACCTCAACCACGTGACTGCAAAATCTTGGAATCTTATGACGTAGAAGAAGAAGAACCATCAATGGATCCATCATGGCCTCATTTGCAAATTGTTTATGAACTTTTACTTAGGTTTATCGCGTCACCAGAAGTCGATGCAAAAATTGCAAAAAAGTTTATTGATCATTACTTTGTTCTCAAGTTATTAGATTTGTTTGATTCTGAAGATCCTCGAGAACGTGAGTATTTGAAGACGATTCTTCATAGGGTTTATGGTAAATTTATGGTTCATCGCCCTTTTATCAGGAAATCTATGAACAATATCTTCTACAGATTTGTTTTAGAGACTGAGAAACATAACGGGATTGCTGAACTCTTGGAGATTTTAGGAAGTATTATCAACGGGTTTGCTTTGCCTTTGAAGGAAGAACACAAATTGTTTCTTTCTAGGGCTTTGATCCCTTTGCATAAACCTAAATGTTTAGCAATGTATCATCAGCAATTATCGTATTGTATTACACAGTTTGTTGAAAAAGATTGCAAATTGGCTGATATGGTAATAAGGGGTTTATTAAAGTATTGGCCGGTTACAAACAGTTCAAAAGAAATTATGTTTTTAGGTGAGTTGGAGGAGGTTCTAGAAGCAACACAACAGCCAGAGTTTCAGCGGTGTATGGTGCCTTTATTTAAGCAAATAGCCCGCTGCTTGAGCAGTTCACATTTTCAGGTAATTTTATTATTCTTTGAATTTATTAGTTTTTAAAATAGGGTGCGGTTTATCTATTATATACACATTAATATTTTCGTATATGACATAATTAGTAGTCTGACCAAGTAAGATGCTTTTGTATCCATGATTATAGTTAGAATTATATTTTATTGTTGTTGCGAATTGAGATAGATGAATACACAGTGATATGGTTCTCCTCATAGGGAATTTTTGGATGTAGGTTTTCATAAAATTTTTGCCTACTTGACGAGTTAAATAGTTGGTTGCTTAGAGTAAGGGATAGTTTGGTAATTGTACACTTATCTCAATAGTTAATTTTCTTAGTTTCTTGCCACAATTTCTCACACATTTCTTCAAATCTGATATCTTTGACCCTAAATAATCACTTGATTAGACATCTATAGGACGAAACTATCTTTCCAACTCTCTTAGGAGTTCTGGTCCTGTCTCTGTTTCCTTTCTCTTACGCTGATAAATGGGAGTCATTAGTAATACCTAAAACATGATAATGCTAAATGACAAAAACAAACATGAACCATTATGGTCTCGAACTTCATGAATATTGCTTTTAACTCCTGTTTTGTTGCACAAAAGTTTAGCAAAAACAAATTATAGAGGTTTGACAAACCGTTGAAGATCGTCCTTTATCAGATCACTCGGTTTCTCTTTTGACAAAAAAGAACACAGCGTCACAGCCATTGGTTTATGTTTAACTGTTGATTTGGTATTTCCATCACCTTTCTTTTGTTCCCATTGCTATATCAAGATTTCAAGAAATCTAGAAGTTGGTTACTTTTTTGTAAAAAAGTTCAGAAGACCATTTTCATCTAACCCACTCGACCCCACTCTTTGAGTAGGATTTTTTAGATATGTTTGTTTGTATGCATTGCTTATGAATTAGAAGAAGTGAGGACTAAGCTAGTAGAATTAGCAATTAGCTTGTAAAATCCATTCAGCACACTTTGAGTTTAGTCTGGCCATCCTAATCATTTTAACCATTTAATCTTATACATGGCATGAGAAGATATAAAGAACTGATATACCTCAGGTAAATTTGGAGATAGGACCCACAAAGCTCATAATTGTGGAAATTATTGTTGAGTTATATTAATCTATACCAATTCTTGGGGGTAGTTTTGGTTCGCTTATTTGAGGAGCTTATCAGCTTACCGGGTTCTCAATACACAATAACCCTTATGATTTCCCAAACACTTTATCTGCTTTTTAGGCTTGATAAGCTGTTTTTTTAACCCTTGAGGAGGAGCCTTTTGGTTAAAAGCTATAAGCTTTTATAAATAGGCTAATCCAAACACCCCTTTATTTTGTGGGTCCTGTCTTCGTTGTTCTTCGAAGGTAAATGGGGCCGACATTTGTATTCTTCACCGTGTAAATGGGATTCATAAAAGAATTTAAAATGGCATCTGACTTGTTTAACACATATATATTGATTTTTGACAATTTTACCCTCACACAATAAGAGGCGTCGGCGTGAGGGTAAAACTGTCAGAGGCTAAATATTTATGCCTTGCATATCGCTTTTGATGAGGTACAAATCACCCCCTTTAACCAGTAGATCCTTTTAAATTGCTCTATAATATACACTTCATAAGTTCTGCTTTGAATTACTCTTAGTTACATGAACATAGCAAAACAGACTTAAGATTGAACACCTTAGAGGTATTATGTTTTCATTTCTTGCTAAAACTGATAGGCCCTATAGATTCGCATGTGTTGATTCTGGTGTTGAAGATTATAGATAAATGATGATACTGAGATCCTCATTTACCAGCAAAAAAGAAATTCAAGCTTTATGATGTTGTGTTTAAGCGTTGATTTGGTATTTCCTGATTATCATGTATGAATTCTTCTGCCAATTATTTGTTCTAGTAACTCTAGTAAGATCTCTTGAATGATGGTAATAAGATCCTCATTTACCATAAATATATTGAGGGTAATTCTTGAAAACATTTCAAAAATTTGTTATCTTGAAGGGTAGATTTGGTATTTCCTCATGACCATTTGTGTATTCTTGGTCAAATGCTTGGTCCAATGGCTCATTGTAATTCAAGATTTCTTGAATCCCCCGTAGGGGTGTAAAATGAGCGGAGCCGAGCAAGCTCATATAAGCTAGAGTTCGACTCGTGAATAAATTTTCAAGCTCGGGGCTCGACTCATTTATATGTATTTATCATTGTATTTATATGAATATATAATTACTATCCAAACTATGGACCATTGGCCGATAATAATCCGTACTAACAATTTGACCGGTGGCAATCCCAAACTTTCACTTTCATAACCAAGAGCAATCCTGCTCTAACAAAAAGTTTAACTCCGTTGGCTTAGGATGACTTGAAAATCATCAAGCATTACTGCCCACATCAATGTCAAGTCATTAGAAACAAACAAAGTCGCCCTTTTTGTTAGATTGGGATTGTTTTTGGCTAGGAAAGTGAAAGTTGGGACTGTCACTAGTTAAATTGTTAGTACGGGTTATTATCGACCAATGGTCCATACTTTGGATTATAAAATTCAATTTGTCTATAATAATATTGACTATGTAGTTATATTTATATTTATATTAGTATATAAAATATCATATTTATATAAATAGCAGTCTCTTTTAGGTTTGTGTGCCTAAATGAGCTCCAATTTAGACATGAGGGCGCTTGATTTGTTTACATCTCTACCAACCCCAAAACCCATATATACAACTGATTTTTTGAGCTCAAATCATTGAATACTTCAATTTCATTTAATACCAGGTGGCAGAAAGAGCTCTTTTCTTTTGGAACAACGATCACATTGAGAATTTGATCAGACAAAACCGCAAGGTAATATTACCAATAATCTTTCCTGCACTTGAAAGAAACGGGAGATATCACTGGAATCAAGCTGTGCATAGTTTGACTTTAAACGTTCGAAAAATCTTCTTTGACCTAGACCCTGAATTGTTCAATGAGTGTTTACTTAATTTCCAAGAAGAAGAGGCGAAGGAAGAAAAAATCAAAGCTAGACGTGAAGCGACCTGGAAAAGATTAGAAGAAATTGCTGCAGATAAAGCTTCAAGTAATGAAGCTGTTCTTGTGAATTAGGAGTCGGGTTTGCGCAGAAACGGTTAAAGATTCAAACTTTTGTAATTCCAATCAGAAAAGCTACAAAGTTCTTGTAAATTTCTGCTGTTCTTTGTGTTGTAGGATGACAATATGTTAAGTTTAGTATTGATAAACCAGCTAAAGAAAGAAATGCATTTTGAGCAAGTTTCTGGTATTTATGCTATGTTCCATCAGTTTTTTTTTTTTTATTTGGTAATAATTTTTAGCAAATTGAAGTTATATAAACAAATATTAGCAAAGTAAGAGTATTATTATTTTTATTTTGCCTTGATTTTATCTAATTTTTTTAATATACAATATTATATGCTATGCAATTATTTAGGCTTGAGATTATGATTAAATTTTAGTTTTACACGTCATTATTTTGAGAAAATAAAACTAAAAACCCATAATACCTCCATTAGGTTTTGTTCTAATGGCATTCGATTATGATGGATTACTTTTAGTTATGAAGTTGTGAATTCGAGTTCTCAGCTACTTGGTTTTACCACTCAGCCTTAAGTGGAGGTGGGTTTTACCCGAGATTGAAGATTGGGTGTTTCGGTTATTCAAGCATCCGTGAGTGTATGGCTATTCGCTCTGTACTCCTGATGTGGGATAACTCTGGGTGGGTGATCAAACAAATATTTGTTATCATTACTCAATATAATATTGTCTTCTTTTTTGGTTTTGCTGATTATATAAGCGGTGATTTTTGGTGGCTTTTTGATGTTTATGGAAGGCTCAAAACAAAACAAGCGAATCTAGGAGAGAGTACGGATAAGAATCAATCTTCACATAATTAATCAGACTGAAGGAAGATAGCTCCAACAACAACAATGGAGGTTTGTGTTTATCTGAAAATGAAATCACACGCAACGATACCTTGATACGTAGTTATAGATTGTTAGAAATTCTGTTAAAAAGTTGTGACTTAGTTAGTCATAGTTACTAAAATAGAGGGGTCAATTATGTCAAATTGTAATAGTTGATTTGTAGCCATGTATAGCTAAGGACTTGTGATGATCTGGGTATGCGATGAATAATATAAATTTCTTATCTCTCAGTTCTCTGGTTCTTCTTTCTCATAGATTAACTCAATCCCAAGATCAATTCTTCTTTATTTGATCTTCGATCGTTAATCGGAGTTCATCCATCGCAAGATCGTGAACTCATATTAGCAATTCGTATCATACCTTCAATAAACTACTAACATCTTACCACACTCAACGATTCTCACTTAATCCGACACTCGTTTTCCTCACAATCACGAACTCGAAGGCGGCCGAATCAAGGAACGAGATTAATGGTGGTTCAAGCGAAAGGAAAACGAGGAATGCAGGAGCGTCAATTCCAACCTCTAAATCATATATATGTTAGAATAAAATTAAGTCTTTATTAGAAGTTATGGGTGTAAAGTGTAATTTCAATATTAGCTTAGGGGTTAAAGTAGAAATAGTTTGTTAATTTCTGATTACCGTTAATCTCTTTGTATAAAAAACGGGTCATTGTAAACCAGCTGCGAATCATCAATAGAATTCTTCTTTCTCTGTCAATTTGTTCAGCAAGATCGATTCTGATATTAATTTGGTATCAGAGCCTTGCTTTCAATCTTGCGATCATCATCGAACAAATTGTTCGCTCTGTGATCAGATCTCAAGTCAAAATCAAAGGGGATCTTGCATCCTCTTTTCGGTGATTTCTCAAAATTCACCGATTCATCTCATCGCCGCGTAGGTCGCCGCGAAGACCTCTATCTCCAAGAAGACCGGTGACAGAAGGAAGAATGTCAGGTGTAGGAGGTGGAGGAAATCAGGTTGTTCGAGAGAATTTCACCACGATTCCGTTGCAATGCCCGATTTTGAATCAATCGAACTACTCAGTTTGGGCGATCAAGATGAAGGCGATTTTTAATGTACATGGTTTGTGGGACATTGTATCACCGGAAGAAGGTGCTACAGTGGACAAGAAGAAGGACAACGCAGCTATCGCCTATTTGCTTCAGTCATTACCGGAAGAGTTGATTTTACAGGTTGGAGATTTGACTTCTGCGAAGGAAATTTGGGAAGCAATAAGAACCAGGTATGTTGGGGTTGAAAGAGTAATGAAGGCGAGGTTACAAACACTAAAATCGGAATACGATGCCCTGAAGATGAAGGATGCTGAGTCCATTGATGACTTTGCAGGGAAATTAAGCGGCATAGCCTCAAGATCATCAAATCTGGGAGCCCCAATCAAAGACTCGATTCTGGTAAGAAAACTCTTGGATAGTGTTCCTGAAAAATTCATTCATATAGTAGCCTCTATCGAACAATTCGTAGATCTTGATAATGCAGTTTATCAAGAAATTGTTGGTAGGTTAAAAGCCTTTGAGGAAAGGGTTTCCTCAAAGTCAAAAGTAACAACTGAAAAGGAAGAAAAGTTGTTACTATCTTATTCTGAATGGCAAGCAAGAAATAAAGAAGCTAAAAGTAAGAATAAGAAATGGGAAAGGAATGGTAAGAATGGCAGGGCTACTAATGAACCAATAAAGGGGCAATATAGGAATAAGGGAAATGGGAACTATGGTTCAAATAAGGCTGTGAACAGTGAAATCAAGAAGAAGGATAAATCTAGTATAAAATGCTTTAAATGTGACAAGTTTGGGCACTATGCAAGTGAATGTGCCAAACTTAAGGAGAAAGAAAATGAGGTACACTTGACCTATGAAGATGATGATGAACCAGCCTTGTTACTGATCTCTGAAGGAGAAGTTGATAAAAGTCAGATCCTCTTGAATGAGTTGAAGGTGGATCCTTCAAGATACTCATTGGAAGAAGGAAGCAATGAACTGTGGTACCTAGACAATGGTGCCTCTAACCACATGTCAGGAAATATGTCACATTTTTCAGTCTTGGACCAAAGCATGACAGGTAAGGTAAATTTTGGTGATGGTTCTAGTGTGCAGATTGCAGGAAAGGGGTCTATCTTGCTGGAAGGAAACAAGCAAGAACAGAAACTACTTACTGAAGTTTACTACATACCAAGTCTAAAAAGCAATATAATGAGCCTTGGTCAGTTGACTGAAGGAGGATGTGAAGTGAATATGAAGGGTGACAAGTTGTGGGTTAGAGAATGTTCAGGCAGGTTGTTGATGAAAGTAAGCAGGTCACCAAATAGACTTTATAAGATAGCTCTTAAGACTGGATCACCTAAGTGTTTTCATGCAAAAATGGAGGATCCAGCATGGCTATGGCATGGCAGGTTAGGACACACAAACTTTCAGAATTTGGATGATATAACTAGGAAAGAAATGGTAGAGGGGGTGCCTAGGATAAAGCACATATCACAGGTATGTGAAGCATGTATGGTTGGCAAGCAATCTAGACATCCTTTTCCAAAGGAATCAGAATATAGAGCAAGCAAACCATTGGAGCTAGTATCAGTTGATCTTTGTGGTCCAATCTCTCCAACTACAGAAGGAGGTAACAAATACTTTATGCTATTAGTTGATGATTTTTCAAGATATAGTTGGGTATATATGTTAAATTCTAAAGATCAGGCCTTAGAGTTCTTTAAGTATTTTAGAGTGAAAGTAGAAGGGCAGATTGGCTACAAAGTCAGGTGTTTAAAGTCTGACAGGGGGGGTGAATTCACCTCAAGGGAATTTGCTGATTATTGTGCTCTCAATGGGATCAAGAGACTCTTAACTGCTCCCTATTCCCCTCAACAGAATGGAACTGTTGAAAGGAGGAATAGGAGTATAATGAATATGACAAGGTCTATACTAAAAGCTATGGGAATGCCTTTAAAGTACTGGGCTGAGGCTGTTAGACACTCAGTCTATGTGCTAAATAGGTTGCCCACAAAAGCCTTGAAGGATGTCACACCATTTCAGGCCTTAAGAGGAAATAAGCCTAGTTTAAGTCATTTGAAAGTTTTTGGGTGTGTCGGCCATGTAAAGGATGTGTTCCCAGGACTGAAGAAGTTGGATGACAGGAGCCACATGATGGTCTATTTAGGAGTTCCTGAAGGAACTAAGGGGTATAGGATGTTAGATGTGCAGAAGGGTAGAATAGTCATTTCCAGGGATGTAAAGTTCCAGGAGAATAGAAAATGGAATTGGGATAGTAGCTATCTACCTACTGAACTAGACATAAGTCATACTCCTATAGAAGCATCACAAAGCACTCAAGAAGTAACTCTTGAGCAGCAAAATCCTACTAGTCCTGTAAGTCATGATGATGAAGGGACAGATGATGAGTTTGAGGAAGATGATTTTGATGTGCATCTACATGACACTCAACAGAATCAGGGACAACCAGAGTCTAGTGTAAGGAGGTCAAAGAGAGTTTCAGTTACTCCTTTGAGATTGAATGACTATGTGCTGGAGAAAAAGAAAAATTCCAAAACCACCCAAGAAAGGCAAGCCGAACATCAGGCAGAATTGATGTTAGCCCAAGAGGAAGAGCCTATTACATTTGAAGAGGCTGTTAAGCATGATGAATGGAAATTTGCAATGAAGGAAGAGTTAGAGTCCATTGAAAAAAATAGAACCTGGACTTTAGTTGACCCTCCAAAGGGGTGTCACCCAATTGGTTTGAAATGGGTGTTTAAAATTAAAAGGAATGCAACTGGTGAGGTGACTAAGTACAAAGCTAGGCTTGTGGCAAAGGGTTATGTCCAGCAAATGGGAATTGATTATGAAGAAGCCTTTGCTCCTGTAGCAAGAATTGAAACAATAAGATTGATTCTTGCTCATGCAGCTAAAATGGGATGGTCAGTTTTCCATTTAGATGTAAAAGCAGCCTTCTTGCATGGGGAGTTGCAAGAAGTAGTTTATGTAAAGCAACCTCAGGGAAGTATCAAGAAAGGGTCTGAAAGGAAGGTTTACAGGCTCTCAAAGGCTTTGTATGGTTTAAAGCAAGCTCCAAGGGCTTGGAATCTAAAATTGAATCAGGTTTTAAAGGGACTTGGTTTTAAAAGGTGTCAACTGGAACAGGCTGTCTACACAAGAAAAACAGGTAACTCTATGCTTATTATTGCTGTTTATGTTGATGACTTGTTGGTTGCAGGAACAGATCAGAAGGAAGTGGACCAGTTTAAGAGGCAAATGCAAGTTAACTTTGAAATGACAGACATGGGACTGCTATGTTATTACCTTGGGATTGAAGTGCAGCAAAGGAAGGATGGGATTGTTCTAAAGCAAGCTGCTTATGCAAAGAAAGTGGTTGAACTGGCAGGGTTGAAGGGTTGTAATGAAACAAAGGTGCCAATGGAACCAGGAGTCAAATTGAAGTAAAGAAGTGGGAGGTGAGGATGTGGAAGCTTCAAGCTATAGGAGACTTGTGGGTTCTTTAAGGTATCTAACACAGACCAGACCTGATTTAGCTTATGCAGTTGGATATGTTAGTAGATATATGCAGTCTCCAAAACAGGCTCACATGAAGGCTATAAAACACTTAGTCAGGTATGTAAGTGGTACACTGGAGTATGGTCTGTTTTATGAGAAAGGAACAGGTGATGGCAAGATCATAGGTTACTCAGACAGTAATCATGCCATGGATATGGATGATGGCAAAAGTACATCAGGAAATGCATTCTATTATAACAAATCACTGATTTCCTGGCAGTCACAGAAGCAAAGGACAGTGGCATTAAGTTCCTGTGAAGCTGAGTTCATGGCAGCTACATATGCTGCATGCCAGGCTCTTTGGTTGTCAAGGTTATTAGAAGAAATAACTGGGTTAGAACAAAAGAAAGTACAGTTGTTTGTTGATAACAAATCTGCCATAGCTTTGATGAGGAACCCAGTCTTCCATGGGAGATCAAAGCATATACATTTGAGGTTTCATTTTATCAGAGAATGTATTGAAAATGGACAAATAATTGTAGATTTTGTGGGCTCTGATAAACAGAAGGCAGATATATTGACAAAGCCATTGGCTAGAAACAAGTTCAATGAGATGAGACTTCTACTTGGGGTCAAAGAACACAAAGAGGAACAAGATAAAAACAGGATTTCAACACATTAGTATGTTTATATCCTATGGGATCAATGGCATATGATGTTAATGTTGATTTGTTGTTTTTGATTGTTCTGTGTGTTTTAGATGAAGAATTCAATGAGCTGGTTGAATTTGGAATATTGAAATTAAGGGGGAGTAATGTTAGAATAAGATTAATCTCTTTATTAGAAGTTATGGGTGTAAAGTGTAATTTCAATATTAGCTTAGGGGTTAAAGTAGAAATAGTTTGTTAATTTCTGATTACCGTTAATCTCTTTGTATATAAGACCCAACGGGTCATTGTAACCAGCTGCTAATCATCAATAGAATTCTTCTTTCTTGTCAATTTGTTCAGCAAGATCGATTCTGAT
>JBCNJP010000018.1:17858087-17904147 GCA_039602395.1 Deinandra increscens subsp. villosa | reverse complement strand
TACCATTCTCAGACCCTATTCTAGCTTTGTTATTTGTGGGGTTTATTTAGTATGATGACGATAATGATTTACTTTTCATTTAACTTCGGATTTTATAAGATTATATTATTAATTTTTTTTTATCTATCCGGTTCAAATAAATATTATTTATCACGTCAACCAAAAACTAAAAATATTTATTATTAAATCCGAGAACGAGAGTCAAGAAACATCCACCAAGCACAAGGAAAGAATCATGGCGGCTTGGTCTTTCTTGCTAGGTGGGTTTCAAGATATTTTCTTCTCAACCCCCACCCCCATCCCTTTCACACCCAATTTTCTTTCTATCACATTCCCAATATTTTCTTTCAGTTTTGTTCTTGATTACTATTTTCCAATCTTTCCTACTCTATATTGATTCCTTTTTTCTTTTCAGTTATTCCCTTTCAAGTTTGCTAAAAGAAAGTGTGAAAAGAAGTAAAGCAGGATTCTTGTGGTGTGGTGAGCATACTTTTTATCCATCTGTCCAGCTCACAGGTGATAAAAAGCTATTTTTTTTAACATAAAACCTAGGTTATTTCGGGAGATTTGCTCATTATCTCTACTTTCAAGTCCCAAGATTGTTAAATTTCAAGTGGGTTTTTGGTGTTAAATCAAAAGCCGGAAGCTTTCCCACTTAGGGTTTTGATTCATAAAAAAAGGAGGAAAATTAAACTGATGTGGGAGATTTTGAAGAAAGGGACATTGATGGTGTTTGAGGGAGCTTGTTTGAGTCTGACCCAGATTGGTGGATTTCTACTTTAGAGTTCAGATTTGTTTTTGTGTATTTGGTGTGTATTATCATAGAACTGTGAAAGGGGTTTGCTTTCTTTCATACCTTGGAACAGTTTTTTTTTATGATTTGGATTTTAGGGTTTCCACTATTTTCTTGCTTGGTTGTTTGCAATACAAGACATGATCAAGCAAATTCTCAGTAAGGTTTCCAGGAAACAATCCAAATCTTCAAAAAATCAAGAATCTTCAGGTACCCAAAACCCTAATCCAACCTCTTCAAGTTCAAAAAGAAGTGATTTAGCAAGTGGGAATTCAAGAAAGCTTCAGAATTCTGATATTTCAGCCCCATTAAGCACCAGATTCAACCCAAATGATACAAATTTTCGTAATGGTGGTCCTGTAAGTGTTTCTTATGAATCTTTACCAAGCTTTAGAGATGTACCAAGCACTGAAAAACAGAGTTTGTTCATAAAGAAAGTAATTATGTGTTCTGTGATCTTTGATTTCACTGACCCTACAAAGAACCTCAAAGAAAAGGAGATAAAGCGGCAAACTTTATTAGAATTAGTCGATTTCGTGGCGTCTGGCAATGTTAAATTCACAGAATCTGTTATGCAAGAGTTTGTGAAAATGGTTTCTGCAAATTTGTTTAGAGAGCTCACACCTCAACCACGTGACTGCAAAATCTTGGAATCTTATGACGTAGAAGAAGAAGAACCATCAATGGATCCATCATGGCCCCATTTGCAAATTGTTTATGAACTTTTACTTAGGTTTATCGCATCACCAGAAGTCGATGCAAAAATTGCAAAAAAGTTCATTGATCATTACTTTGTTCTCAAGTTATTAGATTTGTTTGATTCTGAAGATCCTCGAGAACGTGAGTATTTGAAGACGATTCTTCATAGGGTTTATGGTAAATTTATGGTTCATCGCCCTTTTATCAGGAAATCTATGAACAATATCTTCTACAGATTTGTGTTAGAGACTGAGAAACATAACGGGATTGCTGAACTCTTGGAGATTTTAGGAAGTATTATCAACGGGTTTGCTTTGCCTTTGAAGGAAGAACACAAATTGTTTCTTTCTAGGGCTTTAATCCCTTTGCATAAACCTAAATGTTTAGCAATGTATCATCAGCAATTATCGTATTGTATTACACAGTTTGTTGAAAAAGATTGCAAATTGGCTGATATGGTAATAAGGGGTTTATTAAAGTATTGGCCGGTTACAAACAGTTCAAAAGAAATTATGTTTTTAGGTGAGTTGGAGGAGGTTCTAGAAGCAACACAACAGCCAGAGTTTCAGCGGTGTATGGTGCCTTTATTTAAGCAAATAGCCCGCTGCTTGAGCAGTTCACATTTTCAGGTAATTTTGTTATTCTTTGAATTTATTAGTTTTTAAAATACGGTGCGGTTTATTTATTGTATACACATTATTATTTTCGTATATGATATAATTAGTAGTCTGACAAAGTAAGATGCTTTTGTGATTTGCTTACATCCATGATTATTGTTAGAATTTCATTTTATTGTTGTTGCGAATTGAGGTAGATGAATACAAAGTGATATGGTTCTCCTCATAGGGAGTTTTTGGATGTAGGTTTTCATAAAAAAATTGCCTACTTGAAGTGGTAGATACTTGGTTGCTTAGAGTAAGGGATAATTTTGTAATTATAAACTTATCTCAATAGTTAATTTTCTTAGTTTCTTGCCACAATTTCTCACACATTTGTTCAAATCTGATATATTTGACCCTAAATAATCACTTGGTTAGAATTTTAGAAGACGAAACTATCTTTCCAACTGTCTTAGGAGTTGTGGTCCTGTATCTGTTTTCTTTCTCTTATGGTGCTAAATGGGAGTCATTAGAAATACCCAAAAAATGATAATGCTAAATGACGAAAACAAACATGAACCATTATGGTTCAAACTTCATGAATATTGCTTTTAACTCCTGTGTTGCTACACAAAATTTTAGCAAAAACAAATTATAGAGGTTTAACAAACCGTTGAAGATCGTCCTTTATCAAATCCCTCAGTTTCTCTTTTGACAAAAAAGAACACAGCTATTGGTTTATGTTTAAATGTTGATTTGTATATCCATCACCTTTGAGTTATTTTGTTCCCATTGCCATATCAAGTTTTCAAGAAATCTAGAAGTTGGTTACTTTTTGTAAAAAAGATCAGAAGACCATTTTCTATATGAAGTTGTGATTTTTCTGTATAATCTAGATCAGTATCAGGCTATATAATCTGACACTCATTCTCATTTATGTAATCAATTCACACAACTTTAGAGATAGAGGTACTGTTTGCTCTCATCTCACCCACTCGACCTCACTGTTTGAGTGGGATTTTTTAGATATGTTTGTTTGTTTTTTTGTATGTATTGCTTTATGAATTAAAAGATGTGAGGAATAAGCTAGTAGGGTTAGCAATTAGCTTGTAAAATCCATTGAGCACACTTCGAGTTTAGTCCGGGCATCCTAATCATTTTAACCATTTAATCTTATACATGGTATGAGAAGATAGAAAGAACTGATATACCTCCGGTAAATTTGGAGATAGGACCCACAAAGCTCATAATTGTGGAAATTATTGTTGAATATTGTTGAATTATATTAATCTATACCTATTCCTGGGCGTAGTTTTGGTTTGCTTTTTTGAGGAGCTTATCAGCTTACGGGGTTCTCAATACACAATAATCCTTATGATTTCCCAAACACTTTATCGACTTTTTAGGCTTGATAAGCTGTTTTTTTAACCCTTGAGGAGGAGCCTTTTGGTAAAAAGCTATAAGCTTTTTTATAAGCTAACCCTTACACCCCTTTATTTTGTGGGTCTTGTCTTCATTGTTCTTCGAAGGTTTATGGGACCGACATTTGTACTCTTCACCATGTAAATCGGATCCGTAAAAGAATTTAAAATGGCACGTGACTTGTGCACCACACATATATTGATTCTTGACAATTTTACCCTCGTACAAATGTACAATAAGAGGTGTGGGCTTAAGGGTAAAACTGTCTGAGGCTAAATATTTATGCCTTGGATATTGCTTTTGATGAGGTACAAATCACCCCCTTTAACCAGTAGATGCTTTTAAATAGCTCTATGAATTCACACATCATAAGTTCTGCTTTGATTTACTCTTAGTTACATGAACATAGCAAAACAGACTTAAGATTGAACAATTTAGAGGTAATATGTTTTCCTTTCTTGTTAAAACTGATAGACCCTATAGACAATAATCGAGCTCCCTATTTTTTCGTCATTTGTTGATTCTGGTGTTGAAAATTATAGTTTAATGACACGAGATCCTCGTTTACCAGCAAAAAAGAAATTGAAGCTTTATGATGTGTTTAAGGGTTGATTTGGTATTTCAATTCTTTGTTCTAGTAACTCTATTAAGATCTCTTGAATGATGCTAGATCTTCACTTACAATAAATATATTGTCAAGGGTAATTCTTGAAAACATTTCAAAGCTTTGTTATCTTGAAGGGTAGATTTGGTATTTCCTCATGACCATTTGTGTATTCTTGGTCAAATACTTGGTCCAATGGCTCATTGTCATTCAAGATTTCTTGAATTCCCTGTAGGGGAGTGAATGAGAAGAGCCGGGCGTAAGCTTGTATAAGCTCGAGTCGACTCGTGAATAAAATTTCAAGCTCGGGGCTCGACTCATTTATATGTATTTATCATTGTATTTATCATTGTATTTAATTACTATCCAAACTATGGACCATTGGCCGATAATAATCCGTACTAACAATTTGACCGGTGGCAATCCCAAACTTTCACTTTCATAACCAAGAGCAATCCTGCTCTAACAAAAAATTTTTCTCCGTTGGCTTATGATGACTTGAAAATCATCAAGCATTATTCCCACATCAATGTCAAGTCATTAGAAACAAACAAAGTCGCCCTTTTTGTTAGATTGGGATTGTTTTTGGCTAGGAAAGTGAAAGTTGGGACTGTCACTAGTTAAATTGTTAGTACGGGTTATTATCGACCAATGGTCCATACTTTGGATTATAAAATTCAATTTGTCTATAATAATATTGACTATGTAATTATATTTATATTAGTATATAAAATATCATATTTATATAAATAGCAGTCTCTTTTACGTTTGTGAGCCTAAATGAGCTCCAATTTAGACATGAGGGGCTTGATTTGTTTACATCTCTACCAACCCCAAAACCCAAATATACAACTGATTTTTTGAGCTCAAATCATTGAATACTTCAATTTTCATTTAATATCAGGTGGCAGAAAGAGCTCTTTTCTTTTGGAACAACGATCACATTGAGAATTTGATCAGACAAAACCGCAAGGTAATATTACCAATAATCTTTCCTGCACTTGAAAGAAACGGGAGATACCACTGGAACCAAGCTGTGCATAGTTTGACTTTAAATGTTCGAAAAATCTTCTTTGACCTTGACCCTGAATTGTTCAACGAGTGTTTACTTAATTTCCAAGAAGAAGAGGCGAAGGAAGAAAAAATCAAAGCTAGACGTGAAGCGACCTGGAAAAGATTAGAAGAAATTGCTGCAGATAAAGCTTCAAGTAATGAAGCTGTTCTTGTGAATTAGGAGTCGGGTTTGCGCAGAAACGGTTAAAGATTCAAACTTTTGTAATTCCAATCAGAAAAGCTACAAAGTTCTTGTAAATTTCTGCTGTTCTTTGTGTTGTAGGATGACAATATGTTAAGTTTAGTATTGATAAACCAGCTAAAGAAAGAAATGCATTTTGAGCAAGTTTCTGGCTTTTATGCTATGTTCCATCAGTTTTTTTTATTTGGTAATAATTTTTAGCAAATTGAAGTTATATAAATTTATTGTAATAACCTTCATTTAAATAATAATATGAAGAGTTACATAAGCGGGAAATACACATGACATCAAGTTGTCATGCCGGGAAGTAAGAGTATTATTATTTTTATTTTGCCTTGATTTTATCTAATTTTTTTAATATACAATATTATATGCTATGCAATTATTTAGGCTTGAGATTATGATTAAATTTTAGTTTTACACGTCATTATTTTGAGAAAATAAAACTAAAAACCCATAATACCTCCATTAGGTTTTGTTCTAATGGCATTCGATTATGATGGATTACTTTTAGTTATGAAGTTGGGAATTCGAGTTCTCAGCTATTTGGTTTTACCACTCAGCCTTAAGTGGAGGTGGGTTTTACCCGAGATTGGAGATTGGGTGTTTCGATTATTCAAGCATCCGTGAGTGTATGGCTATTCGCTCTGCACTCCTGGATGTGGGATAACTCTGGGTGGGTGATCAAACAAATATTTGTTATCATTACTCAATATAATATTGTCTTCTTTTTTGGTTTTGCTGATTATATAAGCGGTGATTTTTGGTGGCTTTTTGATGTTTATGGAAGGCTCAAAACAAAACAAGCGAATCTAGGAGAGAGTACAGATAAGAATCAATCTTCACATAATTAATCAGACTGAAGGAAGATAGCTCCAACAACAACAATGGAGGTTTGTGTTTCTCTGAAAATGAAATCACACGCAACGATACCTTCAATAAACTACTAACATCTTACTCTGGTTCCACCCATGTAGTAGATTGACCCAGTAATATCTGAATTAACTAAAATTCAAGGTGGAAGCAATCCGACACTCGTTTTCCTCACAATCACGAACTCGAAGGCGGCCGAATGAGATTAATGGTGGTTCAAGCGAAAGGAAAACGAGGAATGCAGGAGCGTCAATTCCAACCTCTAAATCATATATAGAGGTTACTTATATCTAAATATGTGATGATAGAATATATGAAATGTTATATAACCCTATCGCCTCAGTGCGCTTGCAGATTTTTAAAACCAAGTTTTGATCACAACTGAAAGGCACTAATGATATCAATGTGTCTAAAGACTCTTTAAATACAGATAAAAGAACTAAAAGGTTTCAGTATCTTATTAGACTTACCTTGTAAACCGCTAATTGCTTCCACCTTGAATTTTAGTTAATTCAGATATTACTGGGTCAATCTACTACATGGGTGGAACCAGAGTAAGGTCAAGACTCAAGAGGTCCATTGACCCGTCACCAAAATTTGTTCATAAATAATCTCTGTTATAAACTTCGACCCATTTAACTTGAACTAATTTCAAAAGTAAATGGATGAAATCGTGTTGTTCTTACCACTAGGGGTGTTCATAAACCGTTGAAACCGTTTGCCGGTTAGAAATATGCATGGTTCGGTTAACAGTTCTGCTTTGACGGTTTACGGCTTAGAACTTGGAAGCAGGGTTGAACATTATAATTTAGTTTTTGCATTTGTTTCAGAAACATGAGCGTATGTATATCAGTAAATGTATTATATTCATAAACCATCTTTATTGTTTTTAGAGAACTAATATAAAATTATGTTTTTAAACAAAAAAATTTGGTTCAAAACTGTCAAATCGCTAAATCAGCTCCTCCGGCTGACTGCTGATCCAACCAACCCGCTCTGTCTGAATTGTCTTTTTTAAAAATCGTAGTTAGCTGTTCAGCCCAATTTTTTTGTCAAAACCGGCCGAACCATACCGTAAATGCCCCTCCTAACCAGCTGTCAGTTACCTGTCATTGACAGGGTCAAAAGCTGAATGTCAAGGAGAAAGAAGCATATGTGGATTTCACTATACCAGGTTACAATGAAGATACCAAAAACCAGGTTTTGCACCACCCAGAAATTCTCTGAGTACTTTTTCTTTAAATCCGTGTTCGATAGACCGATACTTGCCATTCATTGTCAATAGTACATAATCTTGTTACCCTTCAAAGCTCGAATAATTACTTGCTTCACACATACAAATGTAATACGAGATTAGGAATTTATTCTTTTGTATAGTTGGTAAAAGCGGCAAATTTTGAGGCCCCAAAACACTTCGAGGCACAGGCAGCATCATTCTTTTTTTATTAACTGTGGGAACTCATCGTTGGATAATTCACAAGAACCTACCAATAGCTTGCTAACTAATGGGGATAGATAAAAACTCAGGCAGTTTGTAACTTTATTGGGTACCATCATTCTTGAGGCTCATGATTCTTGTTTTTAGCTGGCACTAGTTTTGAAGCTGTTTTTTCCCCTGCTAGCCAGCCTGAAAATTTCTTTCAAATCAACATCACGAGGTGCAATCCTGCTTGGGAGTTCCCATTTAGAATAGTACAATAATCGAGCCAGAGCTAGCTCGATTGTGGCCAATCCAAATCCGAAACTCGGACACCCTCGCCTCCCACTTGCAAACGGTAAAAACCGAAAATCTTGACCTCTAAACTTCTCGGGGTCATTCACCAGAGCTAGCTCGATTACACCCGTTGAGGCTACATTTCTGCATTGACTATTTGACTCTAGGCGGGGCTGGAGGGTGTAAACCGCATAGTTCCTTTATTGCAGATTTTAGGTAATGAAAATAGTGAAGGTGGCTATTGTGTGGTTATTTTTATTTACATTTTGATATAAATTTTAATCAATAAGAAGCCATCACATAGCCTTACCATGCTGACCGGTTAGGAGGCAATAAACAGTCGACCATCTATCTAGTCGTCCGTTTAGCCATCCAGGTACGCGCTGATTTCATTGGAGTTTCCGTGGCGCATAGCCGGTGAGTGTTTGTCGTGGATGAAGGCAGCCATTAATCGGCACAACTTGGCCTTTACTAAAGCTACCAGTCAAGCTCGGGCTCGAGCTCGATATATAAAGCTCGGGTTTGAGCTCATTTATTAAACGAGCCCTATTATAAAGCTTGAGCTCGTTAAGGCTCGACTCGTTTCGAGTTTTTTATCGAGTCGATCTTAAGTAGTTCACGAGCGGCTTGGCTCATTTACACCCCTAGTTAGAATAATATAAAATTTTACTCATATTTAACATTAAGGTATACTTAATAAATAAGTAACCGGTTGCAATACATGACACAATTTTTATGAGCCCTAGATTTTTGTAACCGTTTGAGTTCTTTCTTGTTTATTTTACCGTTTAAACTTTCTTCCCCTTATGTATTTACGTTATGGATATATGCCTAAAATATAATTACTTATATACTGTTTTATTAGTTATATCCTTTTTGTTTTATTGATTTTAATACAAACTTATGCTTAAAAATATAAGAATATATACAGAGATATCAATTATATCGTTTCTAAATACAATCTCGTGTAACACACGTGTTTATATACTGGTTTTAAGTAATATGTTTTAATAATTAAAATCCAAATTAACAGTGTCTTAGCAAAAGGTATCTAAAGTAATTTGGACAACAACCGTAAAATAAGATGGAATGATAACAATGATTTCATGGTGACTCAAACAGGTTACCTTTTAACTGAGTGTTCGGATTATGAACATCTATGGCATGCTAACCAAATGAAAATTGATAGATGTATTTTTGGAAGTTTGGAAGCAACTCGCATGATTCTTAGACCATATGTAATGGGCATGGTGGGTGTATTAGCTTAGGTGGACAACGTTTTAAGCTTGTACATCATTTGTGAGGAAGTTTAGCCTTATCTGTATATATATATTTTTTCTCTATCAACCATAATACTACACATCATCTTATATTTTTCAATTAAACTTCAGATTCGCAAGTTGCTCTTAGAGAAACTAGCATGTGGATGATAGTTAGGGCTTGAGATTCTTAAGGTCTCAAAGTTCAAACTTAACTCGAGGGTTTTTTTTCAAGTGGTAGATTACTTCATTGATGGTGTTCTTGGGTAAATCAAGCCTAGAGTGTTAAATCAAGTTTGGACGGCTGTAATCCCGTCTCAGAAAGACTCATTTAGTATTGAAGATTTGATGTAGTTCCAAACGCCTTAAAAAGAAATTAAAACTTCACATCTACATCCACTTTCACAAAACACACAATTATTTATCTTTGTAGTCAGTGACGAAGTTTGAAAGAAAACCCTCAGGGGGCAGGGCTCAAATATTCTATCGAGGGGGCGATAGTCAATACATTAGAGGGGGAAGATACTCAATACATGTAAATTTTTCTACATAAAATTACGAAAATAGGTACCTCTATAGTGATAAAAAAATCTTAACCATTACAAATAATAGATTGAACCAATTTAGGCTAAGAAACCTAACTTTCACGATCTTAAATCACTAGTTTTTTTAAGAATGATATGGTGTGCCACAAACACAATAGGCGCAAAATAAATATCATAGGGATGAATTATTTTCTAGGAAGTTTCAACATGTTGTTAAAAATAAAAGCATGAGTCAACATTAACAAAATGAACAATATTATGATTATGGTGGGGTACGTGTTACAAGTTAAATTCAATATATTCCACTACTAAAAAGTATATAAAAAAATTCAATGAACTAGAGTGGATTTGTACCATGCGCGGTTATTTTTATGTTTCAATGATTAGTTTCAAGTAAATTAAAACTTGTTTATCGGATAAAGACACATATAAAGGAATATTAGCATAAAATATTACTTAAAGCTCACCAAACCAAAAGAACATAAATTAAGAAAGGGTTGCTCCCCATTCATGAAACTTGACAACTACAAGGGGACCTTCCACTTATGAAGTCTATCCAATATTTTATTTGAGTTTTCAAGAAGGGTTTAATAGGATCATTTTCTATATATATATATTTTATAATACATAAAAATGTTTTGTTATCTTCTCATTTATTTATTATATTTATTTGTATCTAATATTTCATTTTAAATACAACAGTAATAATTTAGTTTAAATGACCATAAGCTTATGATCTCACAAATAACAAAAACAATTACATGTATATATATAAACTTCAAAGATTTATATACTTATGCATGTTACATATGATAACTTTTATAAATCTATACGTTCGAGATATTAGAATAGGAAAGTATAAGGAGAGCCATCTTTATTAAAATGACACATGTTTCATGCAGTTACTAGGTCATACATTTATATTTTAGAAATATGCTGCATAAACTATCATACGAAATATAAAACCCTTAAAATAAACTATCATACGAAATATAAAACCCTTAAAACAAAGCCTTATGGCGAAGTGGGCCTGGAGATGGTTTGAGGAGCCCAACTCATTATGGGTTAAGTGTGTGTGGAGCTGTCATAGAGGGGGGAGATTTTCGGGGGTCCTGCCGATTAAAAAAGGGAACGGGGGATTGTGGTGCAGCATTATTAGGATGTTGGAGACTATCAAGGAGGATGGGTTGGATGTGGTGGGCCTGATTCAGAGGAGCCCGTCCGGTGTTAGATGGGGGGGTGATCCTTCGGGGTCCTTCTCCGTCGCCAATGTTCGGGGTTTACTAAATTGGTATAGCCGTCCGATTGGGATTGTCATGCCTTGGAACAAACTTGTTCCAAATAAAGTGAACATTTTGTTTTGGCGTATTTTGAAAGACCGGATCGCTACTAAAGAGGCTCTCTCCAAAAGAAGAATTTCTATTATTGATCCTCGGTGCTTTCTTTGCTTCGAGGAGATTGAGACGGTGTATCATCTTATGTTCGGATGTTCTATGGCGTCTAAAGTGTGGGAGATGGTGGCGGATTGGACCAAAGTCCCTCCAATTTTTGCTTTCGATCTCGGTGATCTCCTTAAGATTGTTGAAGAATCTCGGTTTGATCGGAAGGCGAAGACGATTTTTTTTGCTATCATTTTAGCTTCTTGTTGGTGCATTTGGTGTGCCCGCAATAAAGCTACGTTTGAAGGGGGCAAGTCTAATGCGGTCGTGGTGTTTAAGGACATTAAGTGTACGAGTTTTTTGTGGGTCAAACAAAGGGGTAGATGGTCTAGTTTATCGTGGGAAGAGTGGGATAGATTCTCGATGTAATCCTCATTCTTCTTTCCTGTTTTCCTGTATTGTTTGGTTTTCCCTTTTCCGGCTCCTTGCCGGGGGGTGTGGTAATGTGATTTCGCTGTTCAAAAAAAAAAAAAATATATATATACATAAAGTACAAATTTATGCATTATTATGTTTAACTAAGTTAAGTAATGATTAGTGGTGTTTAATTTATCCTCTTTAACTTATTGATTAAACTAACTTCACAAAACTTTTTGTGGGTTATTCATTCATAAACACAAATAATTAAAACGACTTTGGAACTCGTCTCTCTTCCCTTTCTTGATTACTTTTTTAAACAACAATGATTGATCATTATCAAAAGATAATGAATCTTTAGTCATAAAGTTTGGTGCTTTCTTACTCAATCATGAGTTGTGATAGTTGTCAGAATCTTTGCTTTCAAACTAGTTAGTTTTTATCCTCATCTTTCTTGTTAAAAAACATAATATTATTATACGTGCATGCATCCATATGTATGTGTATATATATACATACATACATTATACATATATATACATCATACCTTTGCTTTGATATGCAATCAAGATGGGAAGACAACCATGTTGTGAGAAAAATGGATTAAGAAGAGGACCATGGACAGTTGATGAAGATCATAAACTCATGACCTTCATCCTCAACAATGGAATTCAATGTTGGCGAATTGTCCCCAAGCTTGCAGGTTTGTTTTGATCTATATATGTTCTTGTAGATCGAAGAACATACTCGATCGAGTGATTTGGATCGAGTTGATTAATTTCTTTGTGTTATTATAGGGTTGATGAGATGTGGAAAGAGTTGTAGATTGAGATGGATTAATTATCTGAGACCTGACCTCAAAAGAGGTGGGTTTACAGAAGCTGAAGAAGATATGATCATTCAACTCCATTCTCGTCTTGGCAATAGGTAACAACTATATGATAGGTTCTTGTGCACATATCTAGCATGAAAGGAGGGGTGTTAATTTCTGACATGATATGAAAGTAATTAATTTTAAAGTTGTTGTATCAAGCTCGTTTAGCAAACATGCCATGTTCTAGTTAAGTTGTTTAATTAATTAAACGAATTGTATTTTGATGGACCTTTTAAATCCACTTAAGTAAACAAGTCAGTTCGTCAACCTGTTTAGTTAAACATGTCAATCTGCCAACATGTTAATGATTTGTTTAACCCATTTGTTACACTGCACCAACTCGTTAACACATTTATAGTTTGATTACAACTTGTGAACCTATTTGACATGTTTAGATAAATGGTTGAACTAGAATGTGTTCAAGTTATACACTTTTAAATTTATTCAAGCTAGTGATGAAATATTTGATACAAATAAAATAAGCATATAGTTCGTGTTTCATTGAACTATCCAATATCTGGCGACCTGACAAAATTGACACTTATATTTAAAAGTATTGTAGCCAGGGGAGAACCCAAGGCTCCTCCATGGGTCACCCGACCTCTGTATATATATACGATTTTATCTCAACCAAACCCATGAAATTTTTATACTGATCCTGAACTCTAAAAAAATTAATCTAGTTTTAAAAAAAATAAATTTTATAAAATTAAACGTATTATCACAAAACTAACTTATAACATTTGAATATTTGATCCAAGATCCAACCACAATGAGCCCAACAATATTAACATTTCTAGCCCAATTACCTAAACCCAATGCCATTACCCAATTAGCTCATCAAATAATTAAAAATCACACGCGCTACTACTTTTGTTATGCGTTTTCAAATTTTAGTTTGTTTTTTTTATCAAGTAACGTGACCCGGCCCGAAGCGAGCTGAACCAATAAAAAAATTGTATATAACGATGGTCGACCGAACCTCAAAAATTTCCGAACCCCATTAAAAAAAATCGTGGGTTCACCACTGATTGTAGCATGTGTGGAAAGTTTCTCATTATTAATGATTCTGTCCATGTTAGGTGGTCGAAAATCGCAGCTCAATTTCCTGGCAGAACAGATAACGAGATAAAAAATCACTGGAATACTCGGATAAAAAAGAAGATGAAGTTTATGGGATTAGACCCTCGGACGCACCATCCAGTCGGACAACTACATCATAATCTTGACCCGAGTGTCAAAAGAGAGAAGGGTGAATCAACTTCTACTTCACATAACGTGTTTAGTAATCACATGATCAAAGAAGAGAAACCCAACATTTCAAACGAAAACATTCCGACAATTGAAGATATTGGATTGATGATGATGTCTCATAATCAACAACTTGAATCTTTGAGCCCTTCATTTGAATTAGAATTCCCACAAAATTGGAATGATATACCAGGATTCCAATGGGATGTCTTCAATGATCCAGGATTGGGTTTTCAATAATTTGTAATTTATTTTATTTAAATAAATAAGATGTTCAACCATGTATTTTAGTGGTTCGAGACTTTGAGTTGTTTACTTATTTTGAAAAAGACTTCTTATTCTGAAAAGAATTTTTTAGAATTTATAAATCGACTCTAACGAACTTATTTGAGTGAATTCATTAAGCGGCGTTGGAACCGGGTCGTCAAATTTTGAACCTTAAATTCTAAAACTAATGACGATCTGAAAGACACACTAACCGGCAAAAAGACAAAATGAGTTGAAAAACACAAAATCTAAAACTGATAAGCTAAACCCTAAATCCTAAAAAGCAATGACAAACTGAAATACACAATGAGCTAGAAAATACAAATTTTATAACATAAAAGCTATAAAAGCTAATGCCTAAAAGCTATGACCGTAGAGTTGATGAGCCATTTTTTTTTTTTTGAACGAAAAATTTGGATCACTGACAGAGACATTACACCACTCACTCAATCATCTCCAATGCCCATCAGGAGGAAACTCACCACTGGTGAGAAAACCCCACGGCCGAACTTGTAACCCCCATTTTTTTATTCTTTTGTTACAAGTGGGACTTGAACCAAAGCTCTATTGATAAGGGGTCATACTGATGAGCCAGTTTCAATGTCGTTGGAATTATTCAATCGGAGTCCGTTTGAGCCGGTTTATGAGTTTTCAAAAATCTTTTTTTTTTCTTGGATTATCTTGTTCAATCGGGTCAACCTGATTGAATTTCGGGTTATTAGGGTCGAGTTTGTCGGGGTTTTTTTTAAATCTCACCCAAAACCCAACCCTACTTAGCTTCAGGTTAGTCGGGTTTTACACACAAATACAAGTGTATGTTTATCATTCTTACAAGTTATTTAATTCAAACATAGAACCATTGGTCATTTGGCTCAATGATATTGGTGATGAGGGGAAGACTTGGGACTGAGAGGTCACAAGTTCGATCTCTGAGCCTGTCAGGTTTTCTACCCGACCTTTAGAGGAGGTGGTTTTTCCTGGGAATTGGCTCAACTGGTGTGTAAATAGTCTTAGTTGAACGTTCAAAAAAAAAATTCAAACATAGAATTTAGAGATTAATTATATTTCCATCCCATCATTGAGAAAAGAGATTGTGGGATTGATTTTGCTAGTTCCCACTAGCTGTATATATATATATATATAATAATATATATACGGTGAGGTTCACTGTTGACATCCACATAAGTGTAGATATGTAGACACCCTATTTCACATGTGAAATTACTTTATTTCACATGTGAAATTTTCTGAACAATGAGAAAAATGAAAAAAAAATAATCATAACCATTAGATCAAAAGATTTAATGGTGAAAAAAAAGTGTCTATGTCTACACTTATGGAGGTGCCTACAATGAACTTTTCACAATATATATATATATTATGGGTTTGTTGTTGTTCAAAAAGATTATTTGAGAAAAATACCCACTAAGAGTAAGAATATGAATAAATATGAGTTGGTTCACCGATTTTTCTAAATTGAATAAAAGTTTATGCAATGACAAGAATAACCCGATTCATATATAACTTTATATAGGAAGTTTTTACGGAACAAAATGGGAAGAGAGGGAGCTAGCACTCTTTTTGATAGGGCCATAGGGGGAATTTATCCGGTTTCAAAACCGGGTTGAAACGGATCTCAACCCTACAAGTCGAGTTGGGTTACATTCGGATTAAAACCAGTTTGACATCAAATCGGTTTGATAACAATTTCGGTTTCCAACCGGATCTTTTACCATCTCGGGTTCAAACACCCCGAGTTGAACTCATGAGTCCTTAGTCAATATATCTAGGCTGGATTTTTGGCCCATGGGCCTCCAAAGCATTTCATTATATTGCATGTATTATATAGAAATAGAAAAAAGATTAAATTTTTTTTTTTCCTATTTTAATAAGCAATTACAATTAGGGACACTTGTTAACACTATATGCATTCTCACACCAAAATTCCCTTCAAAACCACTAATATCCATATTCTACTAAAAAAACATACGCGGATCTCTTATGACCCATTTTCATTTTCATGACCCGAAGTATATACCGACCAACGCTAGAGACATTTGCTTTCAACCCTAGATTCGCTACAGCCACTCTCTTCGTTCTTCTCTTCATAACACCCTTCTTCATCGGATCCATGTTTAACATCTGATTGTCTGCCAAAGTTGAGATTTACAAATTTCTTCTTCGATTTGGACGACTTTTATCGAGGTAAAAGTTGTGTTGTCTTTTAATTTGTTCGATATTTGATTCATCCATATAATTCAAAAAGGGCATAATCATATGATTTCTCATAGGCAAAAAGTAAATTTAGTAATTCGGACAAACAAAAAAAAGATTTAAAGTTATCCTAATTTGGCATTGACCCATGTATGGCAGCTCCAATTGTGGAAACAGTTTAGACAATGACTTCCTTATCTTGCATTCTTGGTTATTCATTTGGCATAATATGAACCTTTTACCCTTATACATCATATTACTTTAAGAATGATCATGTGGAGTCATTAGTAGAACAACCAATGAAAACCAAGATGTTCTTTATTGATGCATTACAACATTGGGATGCAGAGTTCTACGTGAAGGACAATGATGAAATTTATCTAAATATTGGTATACCAGCCTAATAAGCATTTTGTTATAACTGAAATGCTTTTTGTCCTCGGTTGCTCTTGATGCTACTCACATAAATTGTTATTGTTTATGCAGATGTCCTTGGTGTTATTCTTTCAACTCGTTTGAACACACCCCGGGCCTTATTGGGTGTATGAAATCTGGTGGTGTTTTCTCCAAACCGTGCGTTAGATGAAGAACTTATTTCTGTTATTGTTTTCATGTATTCCTTCATCAAAATTTTGATTTCATTAGTTGTCGCGCCTCGTGATATTTTAGAGGATGATAGATGGTATGAACCAGAGTGGTGGAAATTTGGGGATAAAAAATAATTCCTAATAACCTTTTATCACTGCATGTATTAGACAACAATGTTCATGTGTGTATGTTTACCGATGAAATTGAACTTTTTCTACACACAGATATTTCGATATGCGTTTGGGGAAGTATGTGGTGTATCTCGAGCATTGGCTCAGTTGATCTCAATTAACAAGTTAGCATTTACTTTTTATTTTTTCTCTAACACGCCTGTTTTTATGTCATTTGATGTGATTTGTTGACTTTAGTTGTCTTAATCCTCTTCCTACTAGATTAATAAAAAGTGCTTATGCTCACGATGATGTCAATGTTGAATTATGGTTTATTGGCCTTGATGTGAATCATGGTTCAATATGAATGTAACCATGTAGATTGTAGTATCACGTGCTCTAAAAAAGACAATTAGTTATCATAGGACAGATTTTGGGTTTGTTCATTTTGCAGAAAGATTAAGTGGCTATGAAAGCTGTCAAAGATGGTGAAAAATATAAGTCCGGGATAATCATGTAGCACAAGTGCAGTTTGCTTTAGAGGGTGTTGTGGCTACTATTGTTGGTAAGAATTATATCAATTTTACTATTTTAAACTCGTGTAATATACGGGTTCTAACCTATTAAAAAATAAAGCATTTTGCTGAATGTATTTTATAGAAATAGAGAAGAAAAAAAAAACGCATGAAGACAGCAGCTTCTTTTTCTTTTTGTTTCCAGAGCTCTCCAGAAGGACCAAAAATACTTAAAAAAAAACATAAAATATATATCCAGAAAGATAACCTGGGCCCTAAGCCAATATCTCTTCCCTTCTAGATTTTTCTATTCTTATCCTATACTTATATATATACACAAGTGACCCCTGTACATTTTCATCGGTTTTTGTTTTACCAAAAAGCAAATTATAAAAGCATGGCTCAAAGTCAGATGGCCCTCTCATTATTCTCTCAAAGAATCACAACTCCAAAATCAAACCCTTCCTCTTTAGTTTTAGTCCCAAATGCCCACAAAAAGAACCCCAATTTCACCATCACCAAAGCAGAATCTAATAATGGGGATCATTTGCAGAGAGCAAGCATCAAGACTCCACAACAAAAACAACCCATCAATAAAAGACTAGTTCAATCTCCACCATTTGGTAATTTTCATTTCCGAAATAGATATTTTTTTTTTAAACTTTTTACTTGAATTTATGAAATGGTAGGCACAATCTAATAATGGGGATCATTTGAACCGGTGAACCGGCCCAGTCTGGTGGTCTGCAATTTAAAATCTTTTAATTTTTAAAGTTTTGCTTCTTTTTAATCTTATTTATAAATTTATTACTGCTTTTGAAGTTATATTTTGTTTATTTGAGTCTTTATAATTATGTTGATGACATTGCAAATTTATGTCAAATTATAAAGAAGTTTAATATTAGTTATATTATGCTTTTAATTTTTAAATTATTTATTATGTGATACCGTTTTTGAAAATGGTTTGACCATGTTAAGATTCAAAAAACAAACAAGATTCAAAACTAAGAAATCTTTTTGAAAATGGGTATGCATTTCTTTGGCATATTAAGATTCAAAAAACAATCAAGATTCATAACATCCAACTTTTTTCTTGAAATCTAATAAAGGGTATGTATAATTCCTGGATATCATACCAAAACACCAATCAAAATTCAATCTTTTTGGTTGCAGGATTATGGGACAGATTCCCAACAGCAAGAACAGTCCACCAAATGATGGACACAATGGAAAGACTAATGGAGGAGCCACCATCATACGGAGGCGTCAGAAACGGCTCGTGGCGATCTCCGAGTGAGAGTACAGGTAGTTTCAGCAGGGGAAGAACACCATGGGAGATCAAAGAAGGTGTGGAAGATTATAAAATGAGGTTTGACATGCCTGGAATGACCAAAGAAGATGTGAAAGTGTGGGTGGAAGAGAAGATGATGGTTTTGAAAGCAGAGAAATTGAAGAAAGACAACAATGGTGAAAGTGATGGGGAATGGAGTTCTGAGAGCTATGGGAAGTATAGTTTTAGGATTGCATTGCCTGAAAATATACAGTTTGAGAAGATTAAAGCAGAGGTTAAAGATGGGGTTTTGTATGTAACTGTACCTAAAGCCACTCTTTCTTCAAAAATCTTGGACATTAATGTTCAGTGAATCAAGTTGTAGGGGTCAGAGTTGTAATTTTGGGTTTTGTATGCAACTATACCTAAAGGCTAAAGCCATATTTTTTTCAGAGATTTGGGACATTAAGGTGCAATGAATGAAATCTTAGGGACCAGAGTGGCACTACCGGCAATTTTGGGTTTTATATGCAACTTTACTTCAAGGCCTCTTTGATCAAAGATTTTGAACATTAATGTGCAGTGGATGAAATTATATAGAGATTATAGTGGCAAGTTTGGATCTTGTATGTAAATATATACCTAAAGTCCTCTTTCTGTAAAGATTTTGGAATTGCATTAATGTGCAAGTGTGCAACGACTAAAATTGTAGGGATCAGAGTAACAATTTTGGGTTTTGTATGTAACTATTTCAAAAGCAACAAAGATTTTGGACATTGATGTGTAATGGATGAAATAGTAGGGACTAAAGTATCAATTTTCAAAATATTAGAGATTACTCATCTTCCTACTCTAATAAACAATTACAACACTAGAATCATTCTCACACAAATTTTCCCTCACAAATCTACTCCCTAATAAATTTTTTTTTTGGAAATTATATCCCTTATAATCATAATATATTTTTATTTAATTATATTTATGAATTATGACAATTATATATTAGTTTACATCTAATTTTTATTTAAAATTCTTTTTTAAACTATTATTATTTTCATTTAATAAATATTTAAAAAACTTATAAAATAGAGATTTATTTACCTTGTTTTACAAATATAATTGAGCAAATCATATTTAATATTATAATTAATGAATAACTAATATTGTTTTACAAATCCAATCAACATTGTGGATGATACTATTTATAGAGAAATCCGTTAACGATAAAATTTATGTTCTTAATATCCAATATTAAATAGTTTTTCTATCATATCAAATGATTCATGTTCATTCAAATTGGAAATTTTAAACATCATGACTGATACAATTGTATGTTTTCTAATATATACCAAGATAAATATTTTTTTATTGATTTAACATTATAATATTCTGATTATAATTTAGACTTTAAACTTAACAATTAGAATATGTTCATTATAATTTTGATTAAATTTTATATTCACCTAACTTTCTATCGAGACTTAAAGTCTCAAGTTTGTCAAATCATAAGTTAGTGTTAGTCGCTATTCAGGGTTGGATTGTTTTTCTAACAACCATTTTTAAAGATGATCATGTTTATGTTGTATTTTTTTCCAAATATACAAGTAGAGATATGCTCTAAATATTTTTTTATGAAGAAGATAAAGTCACAAATACCATATTATGAATTATAACTTTATTACATGTAATGTAATACGTTATTCGGGTAATAAAACGAGTATGCATGAATTATCAATTATATATATTTTCTAATGATTTAACCCGTATAACCCTTTACCCCCAAAAAAATGATTTAACCCGTATAACATACGGGTTCTATACTAGTATACTTATAAAAACTTTCATGAATAGTAACAATAGTTTTTTCATTGTTTACTCTTTTTTTTTATTTAATTGTCTTTCGGTGGTCTTTATTTTTTTTTTAGACTAAGGTCTTTGGTTTAAGAATTTAATAGGTTCGGTTTTGATTTTAACGTTTAACTTACGTTTGATATTTTTTCATTATTTTTATGTAACTTCAATTGTTTTGTATATCCACATATATCCGACCATAACACGCACTAACCGCTGTCTAGTTACTTCTAGTTTTTACTTTTTTTTACTAGAAAAAGCCACCATGGGAATATGGGCCATAGTATTTAGGCAAATAATTTAGGCCCATAATTTAATAATTTGAATGTCGAATGTTGTATTGGCCCAAGCCCATGATATGTCCTCATTTATAATATGTTATCTTCAGGGGTGTTCAAAAAATCCGTATCCGAAACCGAATCCGAAATATCCGAATTTCCGAATCCGAAAATATCCGAAAATTCGGATATCCGAATTTTCGGATATCCGAAATTCGGATATCCGCATTTTCGGATTCGGATTCGGATGTCAATTTAAAAAAAAATTCGGATATTCGGATATCCGAAAGTATCCGAAATTTTTAATAAAATTATTAAAATATTTATATCTATATAGTATTTATATAAATCTAAATATTATATAAAATTTAAGAAACCCTAAAACTAAACAAAGTTACGCCCAGCTCCCAATTCTCGTCCGGCTCTCCGCACAGGCGCACACCACTCCTCCCTTCCCTTCCGCAATCCGCCGTTCCGCCCTCGCTCAGCCCGTCGCCCGTCGCCTCCTCTCACTCTCAGCCCGTCGCCATCGTCGCCTCCTCTCACTCTCAGCCCGTCGCCACCGTCGCCTCTTCGCCTGGTTGCTCCTCCCATCGTCGATTACGAGGTCTGCAGCTCCTGGGCTCCCGTCTCCGTCGATCTCATCTCTCGCATCTCATCGTCGATTAGACGATTACCAGGTAGTGCAGAGTGCTTTTATTTCTTTTACTTCTTGATTATAATTGTTTGTCTAGTTTAAATTTGGTTAGAACTTTTGGTTGAAGTAGCCCTAGTTTTGATGTTTATTCGGATAAATTTTGATGCCGTTTCTTCATAATTTTGATGTTTGATTAGAATTTTGTTGTTTATTTGAATGAATTCAAGATTGTCCCACCAGGTATAAAGGTATTTGTGGTATGGTTGAGATTGATATGTGATCTTATTAGTAAGAGAATTCATATCTATTTCTCTTATGTTATGAGAAAAAGATGATTGTCCCACCAGGTATAAAGGTATTTGTGGAAATTTACCCCTAGACTTTTACATTGCTGGATTCAAAGTTTCAAAATTCAAAACACAGCTAAATATATTAAGGGTTACCGACAATAAGAGCATAATCTTATTGTTTTAGTCACTTACTACACTAATAGAACTATATTAGACAATAAGAGATAACTTATCTTGATATTTCTTCGTCCTCATTCTCGTCTCTAAAATTTAATCAAAGAATATAATCTTTTACGTTTAGAAAATTCTAACATCTCATTCTTTATATGAAAATTATATTTTCTATATTAATTTTTTACTTTTAATTCCCATATGCTTGACTTGTTTACACCGTTACAAATAAGCATCCAACGAGAGAGGGGATAAAAGTGTAGTCGATCAACGTGGATTATGACCGCTTATACCCTATTTTGACCGCCTATCATCGAGATTAATTGAGTGTGCCTACCCTAGACGGATTACAACAAAATCGCATCGACAACCCAGTATTAAGCGACTCCTCAACGAATACTCGACCGCTACACTGGTTTTCGCAACATTATGCATAAATATGAATTATGAAATGAGTTTGGTAAATGCGTATAAAAATATAACAACTTAATATGAAGGAATAAATTAATTAACATATTTATTTAATATTGATAATTATAAGTAGGTAAGTGGCTAAAAAGAATCGCACGGAATCATGACTTTGTATCGTTGAACTATCCAAAGATTAATTATTTCCAACTGCCCAGATTATTTATTTATATAACATTTTAAACCTTAATATATTAATATATCTTATTATATTAATGCTTATATCATTTTTTTTAATGACTTAACGATAGATTGAATACATAATTAATTTAGGAGAAATAATTTTTAAACCAGATACACATTACTAAATTCCATTTCCACTTATTGTTCACTTTATAAGATTTAAACTTTCACTATTTAGATGAGGATAAATATCAAATAGTATTAGGATCCACGCTTTGCTACATGAGGATAATGTTGATACATAATCGTCTTGTTAAAGCGCAACATAAAGAAAATATAAATATAAAATGACAACGTAATGACGCTCAACAATAAAAAGGTATCGTAAAAAATACAAATGCAAAATAACTACGCAACAACTTTAAATAAAAAGTAAAAAATAATTAATTGAATGATGTCACATAACATGTAACTATGAACCCGTAGACATTGAAGCTATAACACCATTCATAAGCAACTCAAATTTGCTTATAGTTAGAATTGAATTACATGTAAGTAATATATTCATATTATTTTAAGAAAAAAATCAAGTAGATAGATAATAAACTAACTTCTTATTAAAGATTGGCTATCATATAGAAACTACTACTAATAACATGAATACAAAAAGAATAATTATTTAATCTTAAAAAGAAATATACTTTGTAGATTATTATAGATATACAAAAATCGAACTAATAGCACAGAAAAATAAATATCTAGTGACAAATGCTTTAAAAGAGTAACACCATATACAGTCTTTTAACAACTATATAAAAACATGTATGCAATTTTCAACATGTAGTGGAGTTTGTTTTATGACACTTACTAAATTTAGAAAAATACAAAAATAAGGTTTTTAGCTAACAAGTAACAACTATATAAAAACATGTGTTGTTTCGGCATGTGGTCGAGTTAGTTTTATGACACATACTTTAAAAGAATAAAAGAATACGGTTTTTTAACAACTATATGAAAATATGAGTGTGTGTTTTTAGCATGTAGTTGAGTTAGTTGTGAAAATGGTAAATTTAAAAAGACGTCTAGATTTATTTTTTATTATCATATAAGTAGATTTTTAATGTGTAACGACGGATCAATTTCATTAGAATCTCGCCATCTAATTTGCTTGATTTACCTGTTTATATGATGAGTTTGAGACCCTTTAACATGGATTGGTTTGAGTTGTCGAATTAGTAAAATCTAGTTGTAGTAAAAACCAAATGGTAAATAAAAATAAATAATAACAATATTATTTTTATTAAATCAGAACAATACACGATTTTCTTAAAAGAGATTTCGGTCTGTTTTTCCAGGATATGGTGGCTAAAGCAACATGTATTGCCGGAGTTTAGTCGAGTTTTCGGTCGTCTTTAAATAGACATGGGATGGAGTGTTCTCCAAGAACCGGTCTGTGTGAATCCGACCATTTTCGAGTCGCATTCGTGTTCTACATATAAATAATTAGGTCCAAAGTTATGAAAAAAATACATCTTTTTCCTAACAAGTTATTTTGGCTTTCTTCTACAAACTCAATTTCTTACTTTATCACAACAATAGGTGTAGATGTTGGTTGGCTAAATGCCTAAATTGGTAGTTGATGTTGTCCTTTTTGGTTGTATTTTTCATCTACCATCTTGGTAGGTGGTTTTTATGTTCTGTTCTTTATAAAATGGCTGTTAAAATAAAAAGAATCTAAACAATTATTAACTCCCATCATCCTAAACTCAGTTATGTAATATATATATATATACTAGTTTTTGATACCCGTGCGACGCACGGGTAGTTTTTAAAAAAATAAATCCAACAATTTAAATATTATAATAAATGTAATTCGATAATTGAAACCCGTGCATCGTACGGCGGTATTTAAAAAAATCAAAACTAAAATGTACTAATGATTCTTTATATCATCTAAGAATTTTTTTTATTAGAAATATCCAATTAAAAGTTTAAATGGTTCTTCTACAATGAGCCACTTTCACATCCTAGTAAAATATAAAAATGATATAAACATTAGTGTAATCTCTAAAACTTAAGAGAAAATTAAAGTTTGTATCATACCATTTTTCAATTATAAAAACAAACACAAAAACAAAACCATTTGATTATAATCGTGCATTCGTGCATGAATAATCTAAGAGTAGTCATAAGCACCACTCAAGGACACCCTTATGATACATATATTTGGGAATTTGTGTAGCTAAACAATAAAAAAAAGTTATTGATATTAATTATATTGTTATATTTATTTAAGAAATAATTGTTTATAAAAAATAATAAAATTAAGAATGCAATTATAGTGATAATATCTCTATTAAAATTCATAAGAATTGATTTAGTTGTTTGAAATTACAATATTTAAGGCTCATTGGATTTAAAATTGACTTTTTTTTTCCAAATCCAAATCCGTCATTTACGATATATAATTCAATCATTAAATGTGTTTGACTTTTTTTGAAATATAATTAAAGACGTAATTATATAGTTTGTAATTAGACTCTTTCTATTTTTGAATAATCATAACTATATTATGAAAGTCAAATTTCATTTATTGGAAAAAAATTGAGCGGGAAAACTACAAAATGAATTGTTGTGGTAATGCCATGTGGCATCCAATCTTTTCATATATATATTATATAGATATAGATATAGATAGATATAGATATAGATATAGAATAGATATAGATATGAGTGTAATATAAATCACTTACCAATTTCAATTTCCAAGTTGTAATAGATCAAACAAATTAACCAATACGTTAAAAAACCAAAACATGGAAGTGATAAAGGAGGGCTCGTTATGTATGTGTGATAAAGTTAAAGGTTAAAAATAGAAAAAGAAACAAAAGAATACGGGAATCTGTTTTTATTAATTATTTATATCTCTTAGACTAACCCAACGCAACCCAAGTTGTTTCTTTCTCCTATTTGTTAATAGCTTAATATACATCGATTTATAGTTGTTTATTAATTTTATATGTTTATTTATGTAAGAAAAACCTTCAACTTGTAACAAATAGGGTATAATTAATAATAAGAAGAAAAACATGTTATTATTGTTCCATGGTCAGCATAATTTGCCCGGTCTTCTTCATCTCATAAAACTTGTAGTCAATATAAAATGAGTTTTTTTTCTAGAGCAGCCACTTCACCCACTTTAATTCTCTTTCAAAATTTGTAATGCAGACTCATTCTCGGAAATTATGTGACGTGTCTTTTTAATTTTGAAATTACATGCGGGGTTTTTTTTGAAAGTTGCATTATAGATTTTGTACTTTTCAGTTTTCACCAATAGAGTTTTAGGAGTTTAATGTTTCTATTAGTTTTTTCTAAATGACCAATTTTGCCCTTAAATTTATATAAAAAACAAACAACAAATTAAATAAAAACAAAAGCTAACAGAGTTTAATTTGTTTTATAGATTTTTTTGCATTGGCAAGTAATTATGCACTTCGGACAGCAAATCATATATTTTCCAAGGATAAATGCTTAATTATTTGTATTTTATAGGATTTGAATCTTCAACCTAACCTATTAGTTGTAAAATACTTTACTTAACTATGAGGATGTCCCTTCTTGTTGTTGTCGTTTTGCCCGCCTTTGCGTCTTGCTAGGGGGTTTTTATTGAAATTGCCGTTCAAAAAAAAAAACTATGAGGATGTCCCTTAAACTAAGTCTTGTAGAAAATCTTGATGTGAGGATTTTGGTAAATAATTTAGGGTGGCTTACCATGGTAATGAATGTGAATGCTAAGGTACAAGTTTGGTAGCAAAAACTTATGTGCAAACTACCTTCGATATGAAAGTTGAAAGTAATTAAGATGAAAGTTGGAGGTTGAAAGTGATCTGTGCAAATTTCTTCGAGGTGATTAATGGTGGGGGTGTGCGTTCTTCGTAGTAACTGTAAGATGAGAGATAAAATACATAGAACGAGTGTGATTCAAACAAATTAAAAAAGTTAAAATTACACATTTTATCATTTAAATTTTTTAGGGTAAAATGATCATTTATATATAACCAAAAATAACAAAAAGACTTAACATCTATTAGTGAAAATAGCAAAATCTGTTACACAATTTTAAAAAAGGACCGTCTCTTGTAATTTTGAAACTTTTTATAATTTTCTATAAACATTAAGAACAATATTTATAATTTAGTCTAATAAATATATATTTTTTTAAATTTGTAATAAATACAAATCTAATTTTTCTAGAAGAGAGAGCTAACTCACCCACTTTAATTTTACTTTTAAAATTATATATTTATTTATTATAAGATTCAAATTTATAACCATTTAAGATGGATATTCAAAGTTCAGAATTGATATCAACACACACAATTATGAAGAAACTACTCAAAACTTCATTAAGGTTTTAAACTCACAATACATAAATCCTAGTTGAAGTCTAAGACCTATGTGATAAGCCAAACTTGCTCACCACACAAACCCCTCATTGAAACCGACTTGTTTCAATTCGGTGGATAAGCCCACTGCAGCCAACTTGCGCATGGGTCATAACAGGCCCAAATCCTCACCGATTTAAGCCCACAGTCTTGAATTAATTAGTCCAACATTCTCCCCTCTAATTCATGACCCGAACTAGAGAGGTCTTGAACCCCAATTAACTCCCTCATCTCATGGAACTTGATTCTTGGAAGAGGCTTGGTTAGAATATCGGCCCTTTGCTCCTTCCCGCTAATAAAACCAACTTCAATTTGATTGTTTTCGACACATTCACGTATGAAGTGAAACTTGGTGTGAATATGCTTAACTTTTCCAAAGAAAACGGGATGCTTACTTAAAGAAATAGCGGATTTATTGTCTACCCACAATTTTACCTTTTTCTTCTCCCAACCCGTGATTTGACTAAGTATCTCACTCAACCAAATTGCTTGTTTTGCTGCTTCCGTTGCTGCCATAAACTCGGCTTCACAAGAAGACAAAGCTACTACCGGTTGCTTTTGAGAAGCCCAAGTAACCGGAGTTTTACCTAGATAGAACATGTGACCCGTCGTGCCTTTCCCGTCATCTCTATCTATGTTATGTGAACTATCGCTAAAACCATAAAGGATACTTTTTCCTCCTCGATGATAGGTTAGACCGTAGCCTATTGTTCCCCGGATGTAACGCATTAAGCTCTTCACAGCTCCATAATGTAACTCCGTGGGGTTTTGCATATACCTACTAACTACTCCAACCGAGTAAGCAAGATCCGGTCGAGTATGTAGCAAGTATCTCAAGCATCCTACCATCCTTCGATAAAGAGTTGCATCAACTAAATCACCATCTTCATCCTTTGTCATTATTAAGCCGGGATCCATTGGTACTTTAGTTGGGTTGCAATCAAGTAATCCTACCTCTTTCAGCAACTTCTTAGCATAGGCTTCTTGTTTGATGGAAATCGCATTTCCCTTTTGGGTCACTTCTATACCAAGGTAATAGGTTAACAACCCAAGATCACTCATCTCAAATTTTTCGGCCATTTGTTTTTTGAAAATTTGAACATCTTGGTTGTTTGATCCGGTGACAATAATATCATCCACATATATGCCAATTATAATTAAATCCGAACCCCTTACCTTCCGGTACACCGCTTGCTCATGTAAACACCTTTGGAATTTTAGCTCCTTTAAGTATGCATCAAGCTTGAGATTCCAAGCCCTCGGTGCTTGCTTTAAACCGTACAACGCTTTTTGTAACTTGTAGACTTTGTTTTCTTCACCTTTTTTGACAAAACCATCGGGTTGATGAACAAATACTTCTTCATTGAGTTCTCCATGGAGGAACGCGGATTTTACATCAAGGTGATGTAAGTCCCAACCTTCATTAGCCGCAAGAGCGACTAGCAACCGAACCGTATCAAGTCGTGCAACGGGTGCAAAAACTTCCTCGAAGTCGATTCCCTCTTGTTGCACATAGCCTTTCGCCACGAGTCTCGCCTTATATTTATTTATCGAACCATCCGCATTTCTTTTTATCTTGAACACCCACTTGAGTCCAATTACCTTGACTCCTTTTGGTGCAACCACTAGCTTCCAAGTGTTATTTTTATTTATTGAATCCAACTCGATTTTCATAGCTCGGACCCATTCTTTGTCGTCTTTCGCTTCATTAAAATTTATTGGTTCTTCTTCTTTTGATAGAAATAACGCTTCAAGCTCTACATTGGTTTTCAGGACATAATCTCGCAGATGGCTCGGAATTCTGGTGTCTCGAACTGGTCGACTGCCCCTGTTAGAATTTTCTTGGGCCAGAACTCGTGACAATGGGCTGTGACGCGCTGCTGGGCTGCTGTTTACTTCAACTGGGCTTGATTCTGGGTTGCTGAAGCTTGCTGGGCTGCTGCTTGTGCATCGTGACTGGGCTGTCCCAGAACTGCTTGCCTGAAAGATCTGGGCTTCTGACTGGGCCTCCGAATCTGTGCCTTGAACCGAGCCTGCTGTTATGTCATCAGCACCATGCTCGGTCAAGTTTTCAAGCATTTCTTGGTCATTTGCAATATTTATTTCATACCCCGGAAGCTGAAAAAATTGTTCTTGAGTCTTCGGCTTGTCTTCCCATCTCCAACTTTCATTCTCCAAAAACTTCACGTCTCGGTTAATAATTATTTTCTTTCCCACGGGATCATATAAACGATACGCTTTTGTTCCGGGCTCCATTCCCAAGTGAACTAGTTTTATGGAGCGATCTTCAAGTTTCTTGAGATGTGGTTTAGTAATTTTTGCAAACGCCACACACCCAAATATTCGAAGATGTTCAACATTGGGTTTTCTCCCCTTGAACACTTCGTAGGGTGTTTTTTCTTTGACCGCCTTTGTCACCACTCGATTGATTAGGTGAATCGAGTGCATTACCGCTTCTCCCCATAGGTAAAGAGGAATTGTTTTAGCCTTCATCAAGCTCCGGGTCATCTCCATGATCGTCCTATTTTTACGCTCAACTACACCGTTTTGTTGAGGGGAATACGGTGCGGTTAAGTGTCTTTTAATTCCTTCTTGTTCACAAAAAGCTTTGAACTCCCCGGAATTGAATTCTCCACCTCGATCCGTTCTTAGAGTCATTATTTTTTTCTTTGTCTCGTTTTCTATATTTTTCTTGAATGCCTTGAATGCATGAAAACTTTCATCTTTTGTCTTCAACAAAAACACCCAAGTAAATCTAGAAAAATCATCAATCAATACAAAAATATAATGCTTACCACCCGGTGTCGGAGGAGAGATAGGACCGCAAAGATCACCATGTATTAACTCCAATATACTAGATGCCCGGAACTTTGCTTGGCTTGGGAAAGTTTCTCTTGTTTGCTTCCCGACTAGACATGCCTCACATAGTTGATCTTGATGAGAAATCTTTGGTAGCCCATCCACAACCATCTTGTTTGACATTTTATATATTGTATCAAAATTCACATGCCCTAGTCTTGCATGCCACAACCAAGATTCATCAATAAACTTGGTTTGTAAGCATACCGGGTTTCCCACCTTTAAAGGTACCTTGTAAAGTCGATTCTTTGCTCTTGGAACTTTCATTAGCAAACGGTTATTGTTGTCTCTCATAGTAAGAACACCATCTTTTAAATGTATATCAAACCCACTCTCATCTAGTTGCCCGAGTGAGATAATATTACTTTTTAAATCCGGGATGTAATACACTCCTTTTAAAAGTTGTTGTTCTCCCCTTTTACCCTCTAACAAAACCGATCCCTTGCCCTCAATTGTCACAAAAGAGTCATCACCAAAACGAACTTTACCCGACACTTGTTTATTTAAATCCGAGAAGTATGAAAGATTACCGGACATGTGATTGCTTGCCCCGTTGTCAAGATACCACATATTGTCTTCTTGTGAGTCTTCCAAATACTTTCTTGGCACTACCTTGTCTTCATTTAAAAAGATGGTTTCCGAGCTACATAGGGCCATGTAAAGAGTCGGGTCCTCCTCCCTTGCATCCGATAGGTTTGCCTCATCCCTCGGTTTGCGATCCGGACAACTTGCAGCGTAGTGTCCATACTTATCACATCGATAGCATTGGACCTTGGATCTATCTTTACCTTTACCCTTTTGCTTCTTCTCGGTTGATTGAGTTTTATTCCCACGACTTTGGGTTGACTCACCCCGTGCCCCTTGACTCCGGTTATTGCCTCCCGAACCACCCGACCCGGTTGATTGTGTCCCTTTACCCTTCCAACGATCCGGTTTCTTGTTGTTAGATTGCATGTAAAGAAGTTTGTCATTGCCCTCGCTTGAAGTTTCCTTGCCTTTCAACCTCTCATCAAAGGCCTTTAGACGTCCCACGGCTTCTTGGAAAGCCATGGTTTTGATGTTCGCAAATTGCTCTATTGATGCCACAATTGGCATAAACCGAAGAGGTACCGAACTTAGCAATTTTCGAACAAGTTTGCGATCCTCCCAGATTGTACCAAGGCTCGATGCTCTCGACACTAACCTTCCAATCTTGGCCACAAACTCGTCTAGGTTATCGGATTCCTTCATCTTGAGGGATTCGAACTCCGCTTCCAATGTCTCAATTCTTGCCTCACGGACTCTTTCGACACCCACGAAACGAGTTTTAAGCGCATCCCAAATCTCTTTCGCGGTGTCATATTGACAAACTTGAAGGACCAATTCTTCGGGTATGGCTTGTAGTAGAAGAGCGATCGCCATATCATTCTTCTTTCGTTCGGCTAGTGTAACCTCTCTTTCAAGCGCACCATCGATCCCATGAACCCGGAACACTGCTTTGATCCGAGCGACCCACACGTTATAGTTCGTTGAAGATAACATGGGGCACGCTAAGTTTAGGGATCCGTCCTTTGTTCCGGACGCATTACCAGAACTCTCCACTCCGTCCGTCATGACGAAAGTATTGACTCCTTGCCTTGTAGCAGACTTCGATTACTTGAGGAACTAAGTCGGACCAGTCTTGCACGTCTCAGCCCCTCCTTCGAACTTGCCTACCCTGCTCGGATTGATCGAACCTGCTGCTGCCTTGCTTGACAAGTTCGAACCTGCTTGCTTCCTTGTCGTGAGGAAAGCCTTCAGGTATCCCAGAACGCAACACGCTCTGATACCAATTCAAAGTTCAGAATTGATATCAACACACACAATTATGAAGAAACTACTCAAAACTTCATTAAGGTTTTAAACTCACAATACATAGAATCCCTAACATGTCATCTATATATACTAGAAATCTAAACATTAGAATCCTAGTTGAAGTCTAAGACCTATGTGATAAGCCAAACTTGCTCACCACACAAACCCCTCATTGAAACCGACTTGTTTCAATTCGGTGGATAAGCCCACTGCAGCCAACTTGCGCATGGGTCATAACAGGCCCAAATCCTCACCGATTTAAGCCCACAGTCTTGAATTAATTAGTCCAACAGATATTACTTTCAAGATATTGAAACTGCCGGACCAAGGCTTTTTTTATAAATGTAAATGTAAGCAAATTAATCAACCATATCGTTTAAAATTTACAAAATGAAAGTCTAATTATATTAATACAATCAAAATGAAGTTGGGTGAAATCGTGAACTGAATAGTGACAGATAGACGACAACAGGTAATATCGAGTCAAATATTATACACTTTTACTTTTTTAACTTTTTAATATGCCTTCGTTTTTTACTGCTATAACTACGTCTCTATTTAAGTTTTATAAAAAAATAGTGATTAACCCGTCACGAAGCGGGGTGTTAGGGGTGGTGAGAGTTTGATTGATGTTTGTGGAGATATATTTCACTTCATTTACACAATCAACAATGAAATTTTTATAATTTTTATAGTTTTATCTAAGAAAAACCTTTTTTTTAATAATTACTATTAGTTAGGCTAGAATAAGGAACACCCAAATGTATTAATGTGCTAACATTTAAAGATTAGGAGCCACCAAAGCATCTTTTTAACAAACCCAAACACCCAACCTACACCTCCTAACCCCATTTTGAAGTCTTCAATTTTGTATTTGACTCCCAAATATGAAATATATATATTCCCGTAAGTTATCTACAAAGAAAAGGATAAGTCAAATAACAACCCTCCTCCTCCTTTACCTTTTCTTCCAAGCCTTTTCCCCCTTTCTGATTTAAGCCATCTTATAATCACTCAACAATCTACACAACAAGCTTGATTTTTCTTTTCAATCCTCTTAGGAAGAACACAAACTTCAATTCTCACAATTTCCCCAAAATAATTTCAAGAAATTGCAGAGGATGGATATGATGATGTATTACCCACTTGGGAGGTCTTCTTATGAAGATTCTTTGAAGGTTATTGAAGCTGATATACAACATGCTAATGCTTTGTAAGTTAATCTTTCATGGGTGTTTGTTCGTTTTTGTTTTTAGGGTTTTGCGTGTGGTTTAAGTTGTTACAATTAAAAGGTTTATCGTCTTGATTTCATGTTTGATTACTTAATTTTAGCACCAATTGATGATCGGAAGTTTGCTATTTGTGGAAGGTTTAATGGAACTGGAAAAAGAAAAAAAAAACACTTTTTTTTGTTCTTTCTTTCATGGGTTTCTGATAATTTAGTTCTTGAAGGTTTGGGGTTTGATGAATCTTGATTCTTGAAGAACAAGAACTGAAAGAAAAATAAAACACTTTTTTTTTCTTATTTCTTTCATGGGTTTCTGATAATTTAGTTGTTGAAGGTTTGGGGTTTGATGAATCTTGCAGAACAAGATGAGAATCAAATAAGTTGAATTTTGGGGGGTTTTGTTGTCATCAAGATGATACTATTGTGGTAAATTAATGTGGATATTTAATATTTTGTTCCAATTTATTGGCTTATTGAAACTATTGCTTTTTTATTTGGATAGGGTTTGAAAATTTGTCCAAGCTGTTGAATTCCTATTTTATTCTTAGTTCAATTTTGACTTTTGGCTTTTCATGGCAAACTATCTATAATTTGTGTCAAAAATCAAAATGCAAATATATACATACATAAATACATTGACTATAGAGTTTCAAACTATTACTTTCCCATATCGAAATTCATGTTATCTTTTGTAGTTTTCAGTCTTCCAATTATTTGCATTCGTGTTTCTGATGGTTGCAAATTAAAGCTCTATACTTTGCCAAAAAATTGTAACTTTTGTAAAACATTTTTAGGTGAAAATATAACTTGTTTGACACCTAAAAGTAAAATGTGGATGTATAACAGCGATCCGAATATTTACAGATAGAAAACTCATAACATTTTTTTTTTCATTTGGAAAAGGGAAAAAAGAATATCATTCACAATATACTTATTTTGGTTTCTGGAATTATATTTTAGTTTTTTATTTGTTTCAATTATTTAAATTTCTTTTTGGCTCCTACATACAATTTTCATTTCATATTCTGATTATACTCTATTGGTGTTCCATAATTTGCAGGGCTGCTGCAATTCCTAGAGCCAAAGATGGTGCATGGTTTCAAATGAAATTAGTTCATGATCAATTGACACCTATAATTATGTTCTTGTTACAATGGATAGATTCTTCTTGTGCTTGTCTCCTGCCTAGATACTTGAATCTTTTCCATGTTATGGTCTATAAGGTTAGTTCTTGATTAAATCTTATTTCATATTTTCATGAGTTTATTGCACTTGCCTAAAGCACGAAAAAGTTACCATTTTTTGAAGAAACCAATGTGCGAAATGGAGACTAAACCATCAAATGGAAGAAAACGTGCTTAGATAAATTGATTTAATATTGTGTTCATAAATAATTTGGCATTTAAATAAATGTCTTTCCTTATAGGTATATACTGACGGGAGACCGAAGATTTCTAGACATGGAAGGAAGGCAACTGTGAACGACTTTTACGGTTAGTCTTGCCTAAAGAAACTTAACATATTTTTTCTAAAGATTAGATTTAGATTAGGTTGTAATAAATCTTATTTGCTTGATTATCCGCAAGCTAGAGGATTAAATTGACACCCAATTTACTGTTTTGTTCAACTTTAATCTGTGCAGCCGTCATACTACCGTCTCTTAGAAGGCTACATTACGACTTGGTGGAGCTCGATAACGGACCTAAAGAAGAGAGCTCAGAATTGGAGATATCAACCCCAAAAAGACTAGAAAAAGATGAAAAGTTCACTAAAATCGATTTGGAGCGAGAAGATGAATGCGGGATTTGCTTAGAACCCTGCACCAAAATAGTCTTGCCTAACTGCTGCCATGCAATGTGCATCAACTGTTACCGCGATTGGTAAATATTTATATACGTAACATCACGCATCATTGAGTTTTACTTACAGTACACGCCACATTAATGATTAATCTTGTACATTTCTTTCCAAATTTACAGGAACTCGAGATCACAATCATGCCCGTTTTGTCGGGGAAATATAAAGAGAGTGCAGTCGCGAGATTTATGGGTTCTCACATGCAATGATGAAGTCATAGATGCTGATCTTGTTTCAAAAGAGGATTTGGTTCGTTTCTATTTATACATCAATAACCTCCCTAAAGATTCTCCAGACGCCCTTTTCTTCATGTTTTATGAGTATCTAATATAATATCAAGTATCAACAAACTAGAGAATTTGATGTATAGAGTGCATAAAGTTGAAAAACACAACAAAAAAGCCGATCCTAAAAATGTGAATAGCGATCGGTTGTAATTGTAAGTATATTTCTTTCAAATTGTTAACATGAAATAAAAACAAACTTGTTTATTGCTATTTTACTCTATATCTTTGTACTGCGCAATCTTAACCCGCTGAATTTGATAATTCGGGGCATATGGAAGCACCCGAAGAACTGCGTAATGATTGAAGATTGAAATTCAAGTCGTCTGGCTTGATGGTGGACCCGTAACAAGTTTTTTGAGTTTCTTGAATTTGGTATATTTGCGGGTCGTTTACAGTTGTGTAGTAAGCTTTCCAAGAATCTGCATATATGATGGTAACATACTAACATCTGGGAACAATTTTCTGTAAGTTTCTAATTTGGCTTGCAGGATTTGGTTGTGGTTTGTTATGGTTCTGTTAACAGTTGGTGAAGAGCCTGATGTGTCACGAAAGCTTAATGGTGTTATGGTGATCTGGAGATGTCCAGGGGAAGGCAACTGACAGTTGGTATTAATGTGATAAATCTCATTGACAATCTGTGTGTAGTTTTTTGCAGGAATATTATTTGCAATACATACCCGCACAAGTATATGTGACTGAGGACTTGGTTCCGACTGCACGTGAATAATCATTGATTCCGATTTCGCTAACCCAAAACAACATTGTGGTTTTCAACTTATCTGCACATGCTTTTTTATCCAGCCCCTTAGTTTTGGGTTTTGTGGCAGGTGGTTTTTTGGGTCTTGTGGTTGGTGATTTTTCAGGATTCGCGATGGACTTTGTTTCAGGTCCTCTAGCGGTAAAGGTGTTTGTTCCATGTTCTGGATCCTGTGGTGGTGGAACCTTTTGTTTTGGGTATTAGGAAAAATAAAGGCGGAAACCGGAATCTAGTTAGATAATGGGTGATTGTTAACGACTGAACTTTTCACAAACAGTTGGTGTGCGATCGATATATATGATCTCGAATCCTACATACGTTCCTCGCTATCCTCGTCGAACCACTTGATTTATGTTACATGAAGGAGCTTGAATTGTAATTGTTAGAGTTTAGAGGGACTGAAATTGTAATCATCAACTAACTTTCAAACAATACCAGTATTTTTTGAATTTTTACCTTTTGACAAGGGTGAATTGATTAAAAAAATTAAACTCTTTTCTTTTTAATTAACAACAAAACAACCATTTTTTCTTCACATCTGTGATCTAATTTTAAAATCCTCTTCTAAAATACGAATTGAACTCAAATGTTTAACCGATGTATGGCTAAAGAAACTATATAGGAGAAGAATAAAAAAAAACATACGAATAGCTCAAATCATGCACGTTGGAACGGACAAACCTTTAAATGCAAGGGATTGACATTTGTCCCCATCGCATGCACGTCCTACAAACATGAAAAGCCTCCTCCACTTGGACCTTTGTCAACGTATGTGCACATTGTTTTTTATGCGATGTGGTCGGTCTTAGTGTATCAAAAACTACATAATATTTTTATTCTTATGTGACCTTTTTTTTTAATTACAAATGTTATTTGTATTTAGGGAGTTTGTAATCTTCAACAATATTTTGAAACTGTCTTATTGTACAGTTTTACCGTCTCTTGGGACGTAAACGATGTCACAAGAAAAAGATACGATGACATCTAAATGGAGTCATATGTGGGCCATGTGGCGAAGATACAATGTTCAACAAGTTTTACAATAGCTAATTTTGTAGTTAGGACAATGACACTAACATTTTGCGAGCCCCAGCTACACTATATCGAATCAATAATGACATCGATTTCACTCTTTACTAGTTTGAGACTGAATTTTAAAAAAAATTATGTTTCTATTTGATATCGTACTTTTTATAGTTTTATCATGTTTTCATTGTGTAATGCGTAATTTGTTTTTATTAATGTTATGTTTATGTTTAACCTTTTTAACCAAGTAAATTGTTAAACTTCACTTACCTAACCATGTCAATTTTACCGTCCTGATACACACCCCCTTCTACTTTTACCTAATCAAATTGAATCGCTTCATATGCTTCATATTTATACATCATCCTAGAGGAGCTGACATGGAGTTTTCTCAAGTGGTGGGTTTACTCCTTGATGATGTTTCTGGATGAGTCAAGTCTGGAGTGTCAAATCCAATATGCATGGTTTCAATCTCATCTCAGGGTGGCTCACTCGAATATTCATATTTGATTTGAATTTAAAAACTGAATTCGAATGGAATGGTTATTTCGAATTCGAATCGAATTGTTCGAATCTACCTCGTATTCGAATCAAGTTCAAATCTATGTTTTAAAAACTAAAATTCGATTCTATTAATTCGAGTATTTAATATTCGATTCGTTAAATATCCTTAATTTCAAAACCCGTTAAAAAAAAAAATCTAACCAATGTAAATTTTATTTTGGACAACGCTACAAACTCACTTAACGTGCAACTATCAGTCGATATTACGTGTAACACACACTGCAAAAACGTTACAAGCTGAAACCAAATTCGACCGTCTTCCACGCCAGATCAACAAGAAATCCCCAAATCTCCACCATTTCCAAGATCGCATGCTTCAAATCCAATTCAACTATAGTCGCGCTCTTTCCTTCTCAAATCTAAGGTAACTTCTAAACCTAATTGATCGCTAGGTTGATTTATCGAATGAAGTCGATGAAATTTTTATTTCAATGCATTGGTTTTAGATTCTGCAGATCTAATAGTTTTATAACATGATACACAGAAATGGAAGATGATAATGATGAGCAGGTCACGGGGAGTCCCTCATCCGGAGAGAACGAATTTGTTCATGTCGAATCAGTTGATTCTGCTCAAATTGACGGTGGTGGTTCAATTGATCAGGCGAGTCTTATTTTAGCTATTTTTCGATTTCAAATTACTACAATTAGAGATTACGTTATGGAAATCTAGATAAACAACAAATTAGACTTATTTGCAGTGATCGTATATAATGTTTTTTTTTTACTGTTCAGTTATCAAATCTGCAATGCACTTTTGTTGTTTGTGTTGATAAGTTAAAGTTAGTAAATCTATTTTCAGATAAACACATTAGACTTATTTGCAGTGATCGTATATAATGTTTTTGACTGTTCAGTTATCAAATCTGCAATGCACTTTTGTTGTTTTTGTTATCTAGTTAAAGACTTAAATTAAGTAAAGCTGTTTTCAGGTTGACACATTAATGTTTTTGACTGTTCAGTTATCAAATCTGCAATGCACTTTTGTTGTTTTTGTTATCTAGTTAAAGACTTAAAGTTAGTAAAGCTGTTTTCAGGTTGAAACATTAATGTTTTTGACTGTTCAGTTATCAAATCTGCAATGTACTTTTGTTTTGTTTGTTATTTAGTTAAAGACTTAAAGTTAGTAAAGCTGTTTTCAGGTTGAAAATCTTGAGCAGGATGATGGGGTAGTGGTAACAGGAGTTGATACTGTACAAGATGAGCTACCTGAGGTAAGGACACATGTAGATGGGGGACATGATGAGTTTGTAGACTGTCCAGATGACTTAGTTTCAAGTGAAGCGAGTTCCCCCGCTGTTGATACTAGGGCCCGGCAACGGCCATTTGGGGATGGGACTGAAGATAATCAGAATAAGGCATCTACAATTGAAAAACAGATCATTCCACAGGACTATGAGGTCAGATGCACAATTTACCTTTGGTTTTATTGTTATATCAGTAAGTATGTTGTAGTTATGCTAACTATACTTTTCTTGCAGGAAGAAAGAAGGATGTTGATACAAGAAGTTAGTAGTCTTCATAATCAACTCAAGGCTCTAAGCAAGCAAGAATCATTGATTGATGAAAGCAATGCTGGTGATTCAATCAAACTAGCCGGAACCGAAGAGGGTGGTGAAAGGTCCATTTTGCCCTTGCGTGAGATGGTAAATGAATGTTCTAAGTTTGTAGAGATTTCTTTGAATGAGCGGGTACAATCTGAGGGCACAATCGGAGAACTCCATGCCACATTGCAATTGAAGGATAAAGAGATTGAAGATCTTATGACGCAGTCAGTATCACATGAGGCTATTGTGGATAGGGTTTTATCTTCTCTTACAGTTGCTTTTGGTGATGCAGAATTGTCTGATACATCTGTTAGTGGGAAACTTTCTCATATTGAAAAAAACACATCCTCTTTACTTGAGAATTACCATAACTTTCTTTCTGAACTTCAAATGCTTGCCCATTGTTTGGCAGAGGTTAATTCAGGTTTCCAGATGGAGAGTGGGATGGTAACTCTTTTTCCTTATGTACGGGAAGAGTTGGTTGCGCTAAAAAGGAAAGAGTTTGAGTTAAATGAGAAAAATACCCTTGTAGAAAATCAGCATCAACAACTGATGGAACAACTTGACAAAAACCGAGAAACATTCGAGTTGCTGAATGCAGAAATCGGGAAACTTAAAGGGGAAGTTGAACAGGAGAAAACAAGATATAGTAATACAAAAGAAAAGCTTAGCATGGCTGTAACAAAAGGGAAGGCACTGGTCCAACAACGTGATTCATTGAAGCAATCAGTTGCTGAGAAAACTAGTGAAGTAGAAAGATATTTGATTGAATTGCAAGAAAAGTCAACTGCCCTACAAGCTGCTGAGTTGAGAAATAGTGAGTTGACTCAAATTGAAATTTTGTCTAACTCGCTGCAAGAAGCTCTTGCACAACGGGACATGATCCTTGGAAAGTGTGCAGAAATTCTTTCCTTAGGGTTACCAGAAGTTGCACAATTTCCTAACTTGGAATATCAAGTCAGCTGGCTATTGGAATCATATAATCTTGCAAAGGATCAATCGATTAAGCTACAAGATGAAAACAATGCAATGAGAGAGGCTGCCAGTGCACAGGTTGATTATTTGACTGCATCATTGCTAGCAGAATCACAGGAGAAATATCATCTTAAAGAAGTGTTAGAAGAAATGACACGCAAGCATGAAGAAATTCTTGAGGAAAAGAATCAGATGGTTGCTACCACCGAAGCATCATCTATGCACACTGAAGTACTTGAAAAGATTCAAAGTTTGTTATATGTAAATGAATTGAACTCCAAGATCTATGAGCAAGTTCTTGAGTTGGAGCTGGATAATCAATCACATGAGATAGTAAAGGTTTCAGAAGAGCTTCATGTATCCAAAGATGAGATGAACTCTTTGCAGCTTAATCTTCAACGATCTGAGGAGAAAGCGTCTTTATTGAGGGAGAAATTGTCTATGGCAGTTAAGAAAGGAAAGGGTCTCGTTCAAGAACGAGAGAACATGAAACAACAAATGGCTGAAAAAAACACACAGATTGAGGCTTCTAATGGTTGACTTTCAGAAACAAGAGTTAACATTGAGTGACTACAGGGATCAGATTGCAAAACTGGGGTCTGAAAGGGATCAAATTGGGCTGTTGTTAGCTCAAAGCAATATGATATTACATGAAACAGCTGAGATAATTGATGGTGTTAGTATTATTTTCCCGGTAGATTTGAAAGAACCAGTTGAGAAGGTTAAGTGGTTTGCAACCTATTTAAGTGAATGCCAAGCTGCCAAGGCTCAAGCAGAACAGGAGCTAGGAGATGTTAAAGATGAAGCTAGTGAGCTGGCCAGCAAGTTGACTGATGTTCTGGCCGACATGAATTCCCTTAAAGATGCATTTTCAGTTTCAGAGAAAAATGTGTCTCAATTATCTGAAGCAAAAAGAGAACTAGAAGTTTCAAAGACTCTGGTAGAACAAGAAGTGGAAATTTTAAAAGAGGACATGGGTAGACTGAATAACAAATTGATGGAAACCCTAAAAACTTTGAAATCACTGGAAGATGAACTTGCAGGTTCAGAGAAAACCATCAGTTTACTTACTGAAGAGAAGGGTGAATTAGAGATTGCCAAGTGTCATGTGGAAGAGGAATTGCATAAAGCATTGGAGGAAGTTACTTCTCAAACAAACAAGTTTCAGGAGGCATTGTCACTTGCAGAAAACAACATATCTATGCTTATGGGAGAAAAAGAAGAGGCTCAAATGGAGGTACAGAAAGTTAAGGAGGAAGTTTCTTCTCATGCAAGTAATCTTGATGAAGCTAAAAAGACTATAAAGTCCCTTGAAGATGCAATTCTTCAGTTAAATACAAACGTTTCTCAGTTTTCTCAAGAAAATGAAAAAGCAGAAGATAGTAGAACTATATTAGCAAGTGAGATAAAGAAGCTCAAAGAAGAAGCCGAACAGGAGATTTCAACTCTGAAAACCGAGCTCAGTACATGTAGGCAAGAGTTGGCAGCCAAAAATGATAAATGGGTCCCACAGCTCGTGGGTTTCTTTGGCAATCTCCAAGTGCTGTTGAAAGATGAATCTTTATTGTTTTTGTTTAAGCAAAGTTTTGAGAAAAAGGTCAAAAGCTTTAAAGAAATTAGACCGCCTTCTTAAAGATATAAAGGATAGTTTTGATGCAGAACACCTGCAAGATCATCCTGATACTGAGGTAACATAAATAATTATCTTCTTTTCTTTTCATTGTTAGAATGTCAGTTTGTTATAGCTAGGCCTAGAGGTGGCAGTTTTGACCAATTTACCTAGTAATGGGTTGAGTTGGGTTTTGATTTATGCCTAATATGTCAAAGGGGATAAGCGAAAAAAATTATTTGACAAGGAAACGGGTTGAAAGTCATGCATATTGTACTCAAATGCACAAAAGCCTCCTAAATCGCTTTATTATAAAAAGTTCCTACTACTTTGTAGCATTATAGTTTCTGTTTTGCAGATTAATAATTTAAAAAGTTCCAAAAAAAATGGTGAAAAGGAGTGTTTGCGAGTAAGGCCAGTTGGCACGATCCATTTTGCTCTGCGCTAAAAGTTTTTACAGTCTGTCTGAGTCATGACCCGTTCGTTTCCATCTCTAGTTATATTCATTCTGTACTATCAAGTTCCAACTGTTCTTATTCCCTTTTGCTTTCTCATCATCTAAAGTCAATGATCTTCTTGTGTTTCCATGTAACATATTAAATTCATTGCCCAAATGCATTAACATAATTTCAAAACCAAAACCAGATCTTATGTCATATCAGTCTTGCTATTTTAGGAGTGGTCAAATATAGGCATTTCAGATTGTATGAGTTTAATATATTTATCATATATGCCTCCTTTATCTCACATTCTCACGTATGATCTACAGAAAGATTTCAAATCGCCACCTTTCCTCTCCGCCGACTTTGAAAATGCGAGGAACACGAGGATGATTTATGGTGAATTTAATGCAGAAGATAATGAGAGTATTGGTTTGTATGTTGGAACAACTCTGGATAACTTGAATACAAAAAGCCAAATTCTTGCTGATCAGTTTGGCAATTTCTCGACCCTCGTTGATGACATGATTGCATCTTTGCTGGAAAAATTAGAAGCAATAAGGAATACTACCCCATCTATGGTTCAACAAACTATATCCTTGCAACAAATTGTGAAAAACATGCAGATGGACAAACAAATGCAGGATAATAAAGTGGCAATGCTAGAAAATGACATTAAAGTTCTAGTATCCGTGTGTGATGATGTCACCAAAGATTTGAAGTTTCATCTTGAAAATAATATGCTGCAAACGGACCCCACCATTGGGGTGGAGATATCAAATTCTAGCCACTCAGTAGCTGATGATGTGGCAGCAGCAGATGTTAAGGCTGCTGCTGATGAGCTGTTATTTGCTGCTAGAAACGTTCAGAGTGTAATTGAACAACATGTTAGTGTAAAAGAGACCACATTCACCACAATTGAACTTTTAAAAGCTGAATTAGAGAAAACCAGTTCAATGTATGACAAATCAAAAGAAGTAATTGAAGAATTACAGGGTGAATTGGATAAAAGCAGATCGATGTATCACAAGTCAAAAGGGGTAATTGAAGAATTACATGGTGAGTTAGAGAAAGCTAGGTCAGTGTATGAAAAAGTCAAAGAAGAAAACAATGCACTCCAAAGAAAAGTTTTTAATTTTGAGACCGAACTAGAAGCATCTGGTAATATGTATAAAGAAATGAGCTCCAAATTAGAAGATTATCGGGCCAAAGAGGAAAAGTGGAATGAAAGAGAAAGCGAGCCGTCTGTTCCAAGTATTTCGTTTGTTAAACATCACGGTAAACTTTTGCTTCTATTGATGATATATTTGAGTATAATTTGTACTGATTAAGGTCATACACTCATGCCATTGATTAGAGGTGGCAAATTCAATCCATTTACTTATGAAAAGGTTGGTTTGGGACTTTGGGTTATGTTTTTTTTCTTATCTTCAATGGTTCAAATGGGTAAAACTATTTTTTTTTTTATAAATTATTTATCCTCCTAAACTTATGCCTTGAAGTCTTCTAATGGACGCTTGTCTAATCTTTGGAAGTAAAGAAACATGCCCTTTTTTAAGTGTCTAGATCAACGAGAAATGTTTAGAAGGATCTTTAGTCATAAGTATAGGAGGATACATTCTTCTAAATTGACATATTAACAAACGGAACTTACTATAATAACAAATAATCTGTAATCCGGTATTTATTTCATATTAATAAGGAATCTAGTTATGAAATGCTTATTGAACCATCCTTAAGACCTTAACATGGAAAATGATGTTAAGATTCTCTATTAAATTCAAAGTTTAGTGTTACATAAACATTGTTTTTACATGGTAAGCTTATCAACAATCCTAAGGGCAAAGGGTAGCACAACCCATTAAAAGTAATATTATTAATGCAATAATATAGTTTTCATCATCAGATGTAACATCTGATTATTTAAAAAAAAAATCTAGTCAGGAAAAATTTCAAGTCAAACCAACCCAAACAAAATCTTTGTTTTGACCCATTACCCCAACTACCCATTTTTTCACTTATATCATTTGGTTATGATCTACTGTGTATCTATCTAATTTTAATATCATTTTTTTTTTCAGAGGGTGATGCTGAAGACGCTCTTTTATCAGCTTCACAAATAAAAACCCTATTTGATAAGATAGATGGGATCACAATCCCTTTCCCAAACCTTCTAGCTGGAGACACACAGGCCCTAGATTCAGACCCTGTTAATAAACTCTTCTATATAATTGATAGTGTAAACCAATTGCTAGACCAGTTGGCCTTGTTGACCCATGCCAAAGAAGACCTGCGGTCAACCCTTACAAAACAAGTCTTTGAAGCTGATCTTTTGAAGGGGGAATTTAAAGATGGGTTGCAGAATATTATTCAGAAGTTAGGAGGAGATGATTTGATTGGAGTCAAGAAACCTGCTGATGTGGCAGGACTGCTTCTGGTACTGGAGAGGCTTGTTCAGGGCATAATTTTGGATCGTGAAAATTCAAGATATCGAAGCTCAAGATTTATCAAGCAAGGTTAAATTACTTGAAGATTTTATACAAAGTAGAATTGGTGCATCTGACTCTATACAGAAACCACCTTCTCTGCCAGCTGGATCAGAGATATCAGAAATTGATGATCAGGCATGTGTTATTATTGCATCTATAATTGTTTATATCCAATATTATTGTTTTCTTGTTTATATAAAGTGACATTAATTTAGAGGTGACAATTTTGAACCATTTACTTATGGATGGGTTGATTTGGGTTATGTTTCGTCTCTAATGGGTCAAAAGGTGCAACACAAAAAGTTCCCATAAAGGAAACGGGTCAAATGGGTTAAAGTGGTCAAAAGGTCACCCAGTTTTTTTAGAGGCATAAAACCTTCTAAATTTTGATAAAAGTTTATGGAAATAATATAAACTTTGTAATCATATTGAAGCACGTATAATTTACACAACTTATATTATTTTGGAAAAAGGGTGTTCAGGATCAACCTCACCCTGTATTTATAAATGGGCTAGACAGGTCAGATATGTAAAAGTAAGAAGAGTCAGCTAAAAAGAAAGCAGTATAATGGGTCAAACATGCCCAAAGTCACTTGAATCGTATTTTCAAGGCATAACACCTCCCAGAAGCGAAATCATTTTATTTAAAAAGTTTGATCATTACTGAAATAATATGAAATTTTTAATCACTTTTCAAAACAGAAATTGTTCATGAAACACACTATATTTTGGACAGAAATATGACACATTTTGACCTCTTTTACTTGGCTATTATCGCTACAAAAAAGTTTCAGGGTATGTGCTTATGTGAAATAACTATGGCTAGCCTAACTTTCTTCCATTTAGGTGGAAGGAAAATAGCATAACGGAGATTTATGCTGCCTCCATTTTTAGTGCTTTTATTTATATTATTTTAACTTTTAATGTTTCTCTTACAGGTTGCAGTTGGGAAAGCAGGGTTGCCTTTGGTGCCATCTGCTGCCCAAATGAGATCTTTAAGAAAGGGGTCAAATGAGCAACTTGCAATTACCATTGATTCAGAGTCTGACCGTTTGCTTGATAAAGCAGCAACCGTTGAAGATAAAGGTTTGGTTAAAAAAAAAACTATCATTTATTCTATGTTCGGTTGCATGTTCTGTGAAAATATTGACTTTTTTTAATGTTTTCAGGTCATATATTCAAGTCACTCCATACAACGGGTCTTGTCCCGGTCCAAGGGAAGATGATTGCAGATCGGCTCGATGGAATATGGTAAATGCTTTAACTCATTATACTACCTTTTCATGTTTGGGTTAACAGATTTTGTTTTCGCCCCCGCCCCCCCCCCCTCCCTCGCCCTCCCCTCCCTCCCTACCCCCCCCCCCCCCCCCCCCCTCCCTCCTTCCCTCTCCCTCTCCCTCCCTCCCCTTTAAACTAAGTTTGAGTGCCTCCCCTTTAAACTAAGTTTGAGTGTCTTATTCTCATTTTTTTTTATAAATACAGATAAGTAAGAAAACCTTGAAGACCCAAATTACTTTCAGCAATGCTTTGTTATAGTGACATTAGGCAAACAAGTAATCTAGATAAAAGTTTATCGAAATGAGTCAAGTGATTTACCAGCTGGGATAGTTCCTAGAGGTGGCAAAATGGGCTGGTTGGGTAACGGGTGAGAATACGTTTGAGTGAAAATTATTACTTTT
>JBCNJP010000018.1:17837320-17857587 GCA_039602395.1 Deinandra increscens subsp. villosa | reverse complement strand
CAATTAATAGTCATGATAATCATGAGCTACTATTAATTCAGCCTAAAACCATACCATCTGTAAATCAGATATTGTCTAACGTCAATAGTGATTCTTGTGAAGATGTTCTAAAAAATATTGAGGAAGACAGGTCATCTGATGACAAACAGTTGGCTATATATAAGGAGATAACATCCAAGAAAAGAGCACGTGACGTGAGTAACAAGACTTTACTGAAAGACCCTTCACAGTGTGAACCTCCTTTGAAGAAAAAAAGGAAGACTGAAAAGGTAAAAAGCAATGTAAAAGCTTCAGAAGAAAATATAGTTTTAACACATGATTTTGATAAGGAAAAAGGCAAGGGAGTTAGCATGAACAATGAGAATGCCTTTCAACATATATCAGAAAATAAAGAACTGATTGGTGAAAATACCAGAATTAACAATGATGAAAAACGATCTGATCTTGACAAAGTGGCTCCTGTTGTCCCTTCTGTTCTCGAAGGTGTTGGAAGAGAAACTATCGCTGATGTGGCAATTGTAGTGGAAAAGAATATTCAGCATGGAATGTTTGAGAAAGAGAAACAAAATGAACATGTCCAAAAAGCAGTAATGGAGAATGTAATACCTTCATCAATGAGTAAGTACATAAAATACCTTATAACTTCAATTGCATCTCTTTCTAGTTTCTATATTTATACCACACTATATATGTAATTGACATGTATTTAATTAGAACTAGTGGGGTGCCCGCGCGATGCAGCAGGTAACACAACACACTAATACAGACACTGGTAAACGGTTGAACAATTAATTGGGAGTACATTATACGACAATTAGCATGGTCCTTGTATGCACGTAAACATTTGAACAATTAATTGGGAGTGTATTTTAGTCATAGGTTCATATTAACAAAATATTTATAACTTATTTATAGATTTATTATTTCCATTTATGAGGAATTAATATGGTGATGGTAATTTACATATTTATCCTTCAAAAACTCTTAAAATATCAAGTAAAAGACCTTTTTGTCCATATATTATATATTATAATATTTTTGTCCATATATTATGTATTATAGTTATAATATAGTATATGTAACATCCTCTTGAGAAAATTATGTTAGTTTTCCAACTACTGAAGAAATATGAATAGCTAACTATATACAGTTTACTAGCCGTAAATCTTAAATTATTGAAGATTAGTGTAATTACATGATGAATACTATAATTCATAATTCTTTTTTATTTTGAAATTTAATTAGGGACTTCTGATTGTATACGTGATGCTACCGAATTAACTGTTGCGGATCCTCTCAATGGTGGTTCTAAACATTGTTCCAAGCCTAAAGCAGCTGAAAAGGAAGTTTCTTCTGCAAGTTTGATCAAAAAACTTCATGACATAAACAAGGATGCTATTGATTCATTACAACAAGATGTAGGATTCAACAGTCAGGATTCTCATCGTGATCTGATTGATAAACTCATGGAAGACAGAGAAGTCTCACTGAATCAGAGACCTGAGGTGAAGCTTCCTGAAAAGAGAAAAAAGGTCAAGAAGTCTACCGCAAAAAACAAAATTGAAACACCGGTGATGCATGCTAATGATAATCTTGTAGGTGATATCTCTTCAACAGTTCTTGCTCCAGTTTTAGATGAGAAAAATATTGATGAGAAAAGTAAGGTTTTAGAGATGACACTTATAGATGATTCTAAGAAAAATGATGAAATGATTGTGAAAGAGATGGAAGTTGCAGAACCAACCAAGAGTTATGAGTAACCGGGTGCATGTAGAAACTATGGAAGAAAAGTCAAAAAACAATCTAAAAGATGTTGTGGGTAGCAGAAAAAAGAAAAAAGTCGTTGAGAAAACTGCTTTGAAAAAGGACAAGTCTGTTGTAAAGCAGAATGAGAAACATTCAAGTCAAGTACATGTTGATTGTGTTGGGAATGACAATGTTTCAATAAACAATGATGTTGAACTGTTAATGACTGAGAAACACTTAAGTCAAGTACATGTAGAAGATATTAATGATAAATCAGAAAAGCAGAATGAGAAGAAGGTGGATGCTGTGAAGAAAGAAAAAAGAAAAAAGAAAACCAAAAAATCTGCCTCAAGAAATGAGGATGAGTCGATAACAAAGCAGCATGTTAATGGTGATAATGTTAAGGAACATGATATTAGTTTGCCTCATATTTATGAAGAGTTAGCAGGAAAGGAGAAGAATAATAAATCTTCACCCACAGGCCCACAAGATCGGTTAAATGAGGATCAATCTACTAAAGTTGAGTTGGAATCCAAGAAAAGTCAAAGCATTGACCACAATGATAATCTCGAAGATACCTCCAAGAATGTGACTGTATCTGAAATTCCTAAGGTTAATAATAAAGTTGATGTCACAAAAGATGGATCTCATGGAATGAACTCCCTAGGCCATTTTGCCCCTGGCCACCAACTGAACAAAACTGCTTCTGTTGACAATGGGAAAGAGACAAAGAAACCAAAGAAGAAGAAAAAAGATGATTCCAAGAATGATGATGGCATCCAATCTCTGAAAATAACAAGAAATGAAGGGTTAGTGGAAAAGGTTAAGAACAGTAAATCTTCACTGACAGGGACACAAGATCGGTTAAGTAAGCGTCAATCTACTGAAGTTGAGTTTAAATCAGAGAAAAGTCAAAGTATTGACCACCACCATCATCTGGAAGACGCCTCCAAGAATGTGACCGTATCTGAAGTTTCTAAGGTTAATAACAAAGTTGGTATCACGGACGATGGATCTCATGAGATTAACTTCCTGGACTATTTTTCCCCTGGTCAACAACCAAATAAAATTGCCTCTATCGACAATGGGAAAGTCTCGAAGAAACCGAAGAAGAAAACAAAGGACGATTCCAGGAATGATGGTGAAATTCAGTCCAAGAAAATAATTTCAAAAAATGAAAACAACAAAGTTGTAACAGATCCAAATATCCGTAACATTGATAAAATAAAAAAGGCAGGAACGACAAAAAATATTGATTATGAGTCGAGTTCAAGCTCAGAAAGTTTTGGCAGATCTTTTCACAATCAAAAGAGCAACAAACAGCAATCGGTTATGGGCTCTGTGAAGAAAGTTGTACCAGTTGTGAACAGTTTGTTGACTACACCTGGAAAAATATTTGCAGATGATGATAGTGACGGGAGTTCTGCTGATGATAATACAACTGCAAATTCAGATTCATGCACACGAACTCCATCAAGAACGTCAACATCATCAGGAGAAAGTGCTTCTAGCATAGACTCAAGAAGAAACGGTAATTATACTTTCTCTTTCTTTCTTTTTTCTCGTAATTAATTTATTATAATGTTCTAACATTTTTTGTAAGTATGTTACTGTAAGCTTCTAACGTTAATTTCAATCTTTCTCAGGGACTTATGCCATGAAAAGAGTGGAAGGTGGTGGCAAGAAGAGTAAGACCGAACAGTAAGTTTGGTGATATACAAGCTTTGTTGTTTTTTGGCTTTTTGAAGATTATGTAGTGGTGTCAAGATGAATGGGTCGGGTGAGTTGGGTAAAGTATCAAAATGGGTTAATGTCAAAAGAGGTCATTTTAGTGGGTTTATGTCAAAAGAGGTCATTTTAGTATGGGCCGGTTAAACGGGTGGGACTGCATAACAGGTCAAAATGGTTTTAAGTTGAAATGGGTCGTTTTAAATACGGGTTGGAACAGCTTGGGTTGACCCTTTAAACAACTTATACTGGCCCATTATGATTCTCTGTACTTCACAGGAACAAATTGAAGACCCCATCAATGACTTGCCTGTTAAGAAGTTCAAGTAGATTCAAGAAAGCTAAATTCAATGCATCACAAGGAATGGAGGATACTGAAAGTCAACCTGTTGACTTTGTTCCAGATAGTCAACCCATTAGCTAAGAGATAAGTCTTGCTGTAATCTTTTCTAAAATTTTGTCCCCCCACCCCCACCCCCCAGTGCTAATATTGTTGTTTTTCGTTGGGAAAACTTCTTTTTACAACCAAACTGTTATATATTTTCCCAGTGTGAGTTTTGACCTGTTATTGCTCTCTTTTCCTCCCAATTCTACACAAGTATTGCATATGTTTTTCATCTCCCACTGCAAGCTAATTTTATGTGTTACATTTTATCATCTATTTATTCATTTAAGTTATGTATAATTATACTTATTTGTATATATGTTTGTAATTATAATATTTATTCAATATATTTGATTATTTTTATCATAATTTTATATATAACTAGTATAATGTAAATATACATTTAATATATCAAATAACAGTTATATAATTTACATTTGAGAGCCGAGTTAATCTTGATTTGTGAAACCCAGACTCCTTGTTTATATTATGTTTGATTTGAGTTTTCAATGAGTCTATCTTGTAGTCTCTTAAGTGAATTCAGTGATCAATAACACAAGTAAGCGGTTAAAATCACATATTACAACTATTTAAAACATAAGAATTCAGATGGTACAATTATTTAAGATAGATAAGATAGGGGATTGATTTCATTTAACACATCTAATTACCTTTTCTCTTCTTTTGTGACCCATGAAACAAACTATGAACTCGTATAGCTGAAGACTATAAAACTTCATCAAAGAATATACAGCGGAAGACTTCAAAACTATGTTTACAACAATGCAAATAATATAAACTATACGAATATAAACTATACGAGAGACTTATGGATTTGTTGTGTTTGATGAAGTTAATATGCAAACCAGACCTTATGGTAACTGCCATTACAGTGTACGCCACCACTCGTGGACCTTACTTGAGTCGCCATCCATGAACATTAGTTGTGCCATCACCTGTGCACTTCAACAATCAAACATGACTTCGCCTCAAAACACACCTCTCACACTCTTAGTCAAACACCACCCTAAACGCTTACTTAAAAGACCCGTTGTATGGCATGTCACGGTGATAAAATGTTTCGTCTTGAAACCCAAAACGTAGATTAAAAAGGCATGTTGCAAATATACATCCATAAAGCATAAAATGGTCACGCCTTCTGTTTTCTTAGTAACAAAAATGGGTTGGTTTTGTTCCTCATTAGGGAAAAAGAAAGAAAGATGGTCTTAGAACCCATAAACTTTCATTTGAGATAAATAGATAATACTTATAATAAACTAATCTAAATTTCATTTGAGATTACTATAGAAAGAATATTATATGATAAAACTGGCGATATAAGTAACGGTGATATTGTTCATACTTACCAGTATTTATTAATTTTGTTCCAAACATATATTGGGGTGTAATTCAGTATGAGAATAGCATATGATAGACCGGTGTTATTTGAGCTAGAATCAAAATTTAATTTATGTGTAAGCTTATAACATGTTAACAGCTAGAATCATGAGTTTATGGTGCAATTAGTTACAATTGTATAACATAATTTTTAGCTCATAAGCTCAATACTATAAGCGTTTAACATTTAATTTTAATGTCGTTAAGCAGTTTTTTTTTTGCATTTTCGTTTTCATTACGTTTTTATAGCAATGCAACTGTTTTTTATACCCGTGTTTTTTTTTTTTGCGGCAACACATGGGTTGCAAATCTAGTTAGTAATGAAATTGGAGTAGTTGAAGAAGATTAAGATTTTAGTTAGTTACATAGTTTAAGTTGCTCTTCATGGATCTATTTAACTGGATTTTATTGTTCATGTGTTACGTCAGGGTATGCTGGTACACAAAACAGTTACATTGTTAAAAAGCAACATAAATACAAAATGAGTACATATGAGAATGAACCGTCTAGTCTTCAACAACTTGTTGAGAGGCAAGTTTGATCAACAGTAACTATGTGTGGTTAGACCATCTACAACGCTAAACATCACTTTTCCCACAAACAGTCCTAGTCATCGGTCACATCTGTTTTTTACTCGTAATTCCTACAAACATGCTTTTATCACAACACAAATGATTTAATATATATTTAATATTGTCTGTGTGAGAAGAAAATCAGAAAAATAAAAAATATACCGCCCGTTACCAAAGGCTTGACCCAACGGCACAAAGCAACGTCACAACCCTTGTGAAGAGCTCCTCCACGTATGCTCCACATCCCTAAGGTCATTTCACAGTCTTTACCGATACATAGAGTCTTGATAATAACTAGACGATCAACAATAGTATCGTAAGGTTAGTATACAAGTGTGTAACCCGCAAATCGTTTTAACTCTCAACTAAAGCTTCTCTACACATTTTCGCAACTTAAAACACATACTCTTTCTTTGTTTTAAAGATTTCAAAAGTATAATCCAAATAGTTTTAACACCATAGTGATATCTGATATGTGAATTCCTTTCTTGCACGTGTTCTCCACCTTCATGCTTGTTAGCTAAACGGCTAAACCCAAATCAAGATTTTTGAGGACCCAATTTAGAAATACACCCACTGCTACAATCTTCATCTTCCTTACCCCCTCAATTTTAGGGTTTTCAACAAACAATCTTCAAACCCTAATCCAACAACAAATGGCGAATTCAATTTCATTCGGGTCAAACACGGTTCTTTCTCCCTTCCCGGACCCTACCAGATCCCCGACCGTAAACCCTCTTCTCCGACGAACCCAATTTGGGAACTTTTCCAAGAATCATAAACCCTTAGTTCGTGGCAGCACGCTAACGGTCGCGAGGTTCGGGCCGGGTCAGGTCCAGTTTCCTGACCCGGAGAACTTTAGGCACCTGATTGATAGAGCTGAAGGCCTTCTTTTTACGATTGCGGATGCTGTTGTTGCCGCTACTCCTGATTCTGGCGTCACTACTACGAAACAGAGTAATGATTGGCTTTCTGGGATCTCTAATTACATGGAAACTGTTCTTAAGGTTTGCAATTTTTTTCATTACTATCATCATTATTGTTGTGCTGTGAATCTGTGATGATGGTGTTAGTTACTAGTATTAATGTTAAGGTGTTTTTATTTGGGGGAGAGATGTAATTATGGATTAAATAATTCTTGCTTTAGGGCGAAAGGTAAAATCTTGGGCAGATAGAAGTTTGATTTGATATGAGTTTCTTGCTTCCACTTTGTCTATCTAGTAGGGTTAGGATAACTGAAAACTTTTTTCGTTTTGAGAACTTTTGAGAACCATTCTAACCCACTCATTTTCTGGGAGACCACTTGAATCAGTGGAGGGGGGTTTTCCTTGTATATAATTAGTGGTTCGTAATGGTTCTCAAAAGTTCTTTAAATCAAATGGTTCTCAAATGAACCTCCCCCGATCTACTATACTACATTTTTTATTTTTTGCAATATTTCTATCAAGAGTAGTGGAATGATGAAAATTTAAGGATTAAGGTTTGAAACAGAGGAACTATATGTGACATGCCTGTAAACGAACGAACCCCGAACGTGTAGTGTGAACAGCTCGTGAACCGATTGACCGGAAGTTCGCTTCTGGTGGTATATCAATGAATGAACATAACCAAAGATTTTTATTCATTCCGCTTGTTCATTTTCATTCATGAACCTTTGTTCATGTGTGTTCATTTGTGTTTGTTTGTTTGTTTATGTTGACAAACTCATGTGATGATGATTGTATCTAGACTTCAATTTGGATGTTCTCGTTAACTTTAGTTGGTGTTCGTTTGTGTTTATTTGTTTTCATTTATGTTCACTTAGAATGTTAACAAACAAACATAAATGAAGTAATGAACACAAATACGTTCATTTTCTTAACGAACAAACATCAACAAGAATATCCTTCCATTTGATTTTCTTAACAAACAGTTTTTCCCATTTAAAACTGTAAATTGGGAAAAAGCTTGTCATATTTTATTTGCGAATATTTATTTGTTCTTTTATTTCAGTTTTTGAAAGACGGCCTCTCTACACTCCATGTTCCATATTCATACGGCTTTGCAATTATACTTTTAACAGTTCTTGTGAAGGCTGCAACATTTCCTTTGTCAAAGAAGCAGGTTTGTTTTGATTCAACATGTCATGATAATATGTCACGCACTTACAATAATGACTGACCAGATCTATTTTTATAAATGGCTGTACTAATATTTTGGAACCATAATGCAGGTTGAATCTGCAATGGCAATGCGATCGTTGCAACCACAAATAAAGGCTATCCAGGAACGCTATGCTGGCGATCAGGTAACATTTTTACCTGTACCTTTGAATTAATTCTTCAAATTTTGGAAAATAATATATCGATTACATTAAATATGCACAAATACCCTAACTAATTAGCAAAAATTTCCACATTAATATCGAATAATGAAATAACTAGATTTCAGTTCCATGTTTCCTTTCCTAAAAAAAACGAGGTTTTTATGAAGCGAGGATCTCGCTGGGAGCAACCTCTTTATCCGATGGGATAGAGGTAAGGTTTGCCCTCATCTCATCCTCCCCAGACCCTACTATTTGAGTGAGATTTGTGCAACTTATGTTTGTTTGTTTGGTTGTATTATGGAACAAAGGGAGTGATAATGTAGTTTGAAATATTTCTTCTATTTTAAATGCATTTTTCATGGTTTGTAGGAGCGACTTCAGCTTGAAACTGCACGATTATACAAATTGGCGGGAATAAATCCTTTGGCAGGTACTTAGTAGTTCATATTCCAGGTATAATAATCTGTTATCAAACAGACTATAAAAACTTGTTTCAGTATGACTAATACAATTGATTAAGTGATTAACTAACAACCACAATTGTGACTTTAGACATGTTCACCATTTGGTAATTCAAGATACTAAAGCCATAACCACACACACATATATATATTGAAAATTTTGATTAGGTGTATTAGTAGATATTTTAAATTGTGATTCTTTAAAGTTGATCAAAACTGTAATTGACATTATGTCCTTTGACAGGATGCCTACCAACCCTAGCCACAATACCTGTGTGGATTGGTCTTTATAGAGCTCTTTCTAATGTTGCTGATGAGGTAACGTTAATGATGTTATCCACCCACACGAGCACACACAAATATATATACATATATGTTATTAAAATCTTATAGTAAAATGGTGTTTTAATGATATCCAAAGGGGCTTTTGGCTGAAGGGTTCTTCTGGATACCATCTCTTGCGGGTCCCACAACGATTGCTGCTCGCCAGAGTGGCAGTGGAATATCTTGGCTCTTTCCTTTTATAGTGAGTATTATTATTATTCATTTGAACCGTTTTAAATCTTTTACTTGACCTCAAAAGACAATAACACTCTTTACAGGATGGCCAACCTCCACTTGGATGGTCAGATACGTTTGCATATCTTGTGTTGCCTGTGCTCCTTGTGGTTTCTCAGTACATATCGGTTCAGATCATGCAGTCGTCACAGCCACAGGTTAGTTTTTAAAAATATTATTTAATGAATAATTAACGGATTAATGATGATTTAAAAAACAACATTGTTACATTATTTTTCTCAATCTTTGAATAAGTTGGTTAGTAAGTTGTATACTCATATACCTAAACGTCCAGAGCGATGATCCAAATATGAAGACTTCTCAAGCCATAACCAGATTTCTGCCATTAATGATTGGTTATTTTGCACTTTCAGTGCCTTCTGGGCTAAGCCTTTACTGGTAAGTCAACTTGACCAAGATTCAGATTATTACTCGTCTTCTTTTGATTTCGAATGTCAAACTTGAATAATTCATATTTAAAATTACAACATTTTCTGAATATTGTTTTACCACCAAATTTTTTACACGAACAGTTCTTGTTCTTTCTTATGTGGTTATGAATCTTCCTCAAAAAACCAAAATTCGTGTTTGTTTTGATGTGCGTAAAAACAACCAAAGGGGTGAAGAAATTATGAAGGGTTTGCTTAATAAAATAAAAGGTTGATATGTACATAGATGAGAGAGACGCGGCTTCTTGTTGTAAATAAATCTTATTATGTTATGCTGTACACAGAGCATCGTCTCGCACCTCGGTTTTTGGGACCTAAACACCTCGGAGCGCCTCTCGTTTTTTAAAACCAATTGTGTGTCATTAAAGTTGAAAGTAGTTGGTTTAGTGAGGAACTAAAAAGAGAGCACGAGCAGTCAAGGTCAAAAGGCATGGCAATTTTTCTAACAAATATACGATACTTGGATTTCATGCAGGCTTACAAACAATATATTAAGTTCAGCACAACAAATATGGCTTCAAAAGATGGGAGGTGCTAATAATCCAGTAAAAAAAATTAACTATGAAGCGCTCAAGGAAGATCAGCCCAAAGTTCAGGAGTCTGTGCTTCAAACCACATCAGTTATAGAAACACCCAAAATAGAAAAACCGGATGCACAAGGGTATCGTCCTGGTGAGAGGTCAGTATTAAATACTTTCCTAAAACTCAATTATAATATCAAGTAGAGGTGGTAAAATGTGCAGGTCGGTCGGGTTGGGTAATGCTTAATTTGTATTGATCAAAATGGGCCTGATACGGTGGACCAGAAACACTTTTTGTCCATAACTTAAAAAGAAAATAATAAATATCTAGTCTGCAGGACATGTTCGTCCCATTTGATGTGTTTCCTTTTATGCTAATTTCTAGTTTTTACCATTATGACTCCTCAGATATAACACATAACCTGAATCAACCCAATTGTTATTAAAATGGGTCGAAATTGCTACCTGTAACACTATAATACTTGAAGTTCTCATGTTTTACTTACGTTATTTTGGCGTCTTCCAGATTTAAACAACTAAAAGAACAAGAAGCTAAGAGGAAACAGCAAAAGGAGGCAGAAAAAGGTAAAGAGATTACACTGACAAATGAAGCTGTTAGGGGAGACATACAAGTTGACCATGAACTTCAAACCAATTCCATCGATTCTGTTAATGGAGATTCTTCATCTTCAGATTCCAGTCAAGTTGATAAAAATATGATTTCTGAAACGGTAAATGGCGATGCTGTTCAGTATAATGGCAGAAGAGATCAACAGCATCTTGATGAAAATCTTGAAAAGGTTGTTTTTTGAACTTTTTAACAATGTTTTATATTCCTTGTAGCCTTTTCTCTAGAGGTGGCAAAAAAGAGGAGCGGGTTGGGTAACGGGTCAAAACAAATATCTTTATACAGGTTGCTTCCAAACTTCCAATTGAAACATCATTTTTTGTCCAAAAGTTTTTATAAGTAATTAATGAGCCGAATAGAATTACAAAAGTTGCATCACTATAGGAATACAAAACGAGATCAGTTAAAACGCAACTTCTGCCAGGCAGGTGGTCTTCAAAGGGGTTAAAGTAAAGGTAGAAAACCGGTGGAAGCCGGATTTGAAGGTTGGGCCGCTAAGTAATGCAAATCGTTGAGTCAACACTTGCGTTTCTTGTGTGATAAGAATATAATCGATTCAAATACTCATATTATAGCAACTTTTGGTTGAGTCAAAATAGCATATCTATATATACGGGTTTCTAACAGCATCTTGATGAAAATCTTGAAAAGCTAGTTTTTTGAACTTTTTAACAATGTCTTATATTCCTTGTAAGCGGGTTGGGTAACGGGTCAAAACTCCAAACAAATATTTTTATACGGCTGGGTTCCAATTGAAACAGCATTTTTTGTCCAAAAGTTTTTATAAGTAATCAATGAGCCGAATAGGATTACAAAAGTTGCATTATTATAGGAATACAAAATGAGACCGGTTCTAATAACGGGCCCACTTCTACTTTGCAGGAAAAAACCGCCAGTTGTGCTGCAGGAGAAAACAAAAGCTCAATCAAAGATGAACAAGAAGAATGAGCATGAACAAGCAAATCAAGAAAGCAGAAGGAAAAACAATGTGGGAGTACAAAGAACATGGTTTAGGTTCATGAAGACAAGGGTTTATACGAATACGGTCTCGTTCACAATTTGAATATACAAAAGATGAAGTGTAGATACATTTTGTACTCGCTAGTACCATGATAAGCTTCTCGAGAGGGGTTTTGATACAAGGATGTGAAATATACTTTTCGAAATCGAGTTCTGGAAATATTTAGGATATGAGAACTTAGAATTCGGGGTTTGAAATTTGTCCCATTATTGTTCATACTTTCTTTAGACCTTTTTGTGTTCCTCTCATATCTCAGAAGTTTTTGTGTTCCTCTCATATCTCAGAAGTTTGGGGTAACTTTGTAGAAACATAATCAACTTTCGATTTTGTTCCAATTAAGTCACTCAAATTTTTTTTGTTCCAATTAAGTAACTAAACTTTAAAATATGTTCTAATCCTAGATAAATGACCTGATTAGCAGGTAACCTTATAAAAAAAAATTATAAAAACTGAATTTTTTATAAAAAAAAGAATTTTTTTTATAAAAAAAGGAATTTAAAAAAAAACTAATTTTTTATAATCGAATTTTTAATAAAAATGATTTTTTTAATAAAAATTCGAAATTTTATAAAAAACGTATTATTATAAAAACGAATTATTTTATAAAAAAACATTTTTATAACGTTTTTTTATAAAAACGTTTTTTTTTGTTTTTTATAAAAAACGTTTTTTATATAAAAGTTCGTTTTTATAAAAAAAACGTTTTTTATAAAATTTCGATTTTTTATAAAAAATCATTTTTATTAAAAATTCGATTTAATAAAAATTTATTTTTATTAAAAAATCAGTTTTTTTATAAAATTGATAAGGTTACCCGCTAATCAAGTCATTTATCTAGGATTAGAACATATTTTAAAGTTGAGTGACCTAATTGGAACAAAAAAAAGTTTAAGTGACCTAATTGGAACAAAACTGAGAGTTGGTTATGTTTTTGTGAAATTTTCCCCAGAAGTTTTATAATGTACCAGGATATTTTTTTGGGTGCAAACCGGTTCAAGCTGGGCTAAAAGTGGTCAAAACCGGTTTTTAGACACAAGCGTTATTTTAGTCTATTATTACGATTTAAGCTCCATTTTGAAATTAAGAGCCTATTTTTACGATTTAAGCTCGATTTTTAAATTTAAAACAAGCCAAACTCGAGCTTATATATGACCTCCATTTGTTTATATCCATGCACATTTCACCTTCATCTAAAAAGCACAAGATATGATCGAACCTGACTTCGCCTAGGTCATTTTGCGATTTTTTTTAAAAAGGTTGGAGTTCCTAAGTGGTTTTTGGGTGATTTTTAAAGCTGTTTTTGTTTCTAGGAAGTCTGCGGTTTGAAATCGCAAATCATGGACTATGCTTATGACTATCCATTCGTTAATTATAGTGAACTGGCGAATTTGAGTTGAAGTCCGTAATTTGGAACTCCGGACTTGATTAAAAAATTAATAATAGTTATTACTATGTGAGGTGGGCCGACTAAAAAGAGAGTAGATCTTCACTATTTATTTTTTCAATTTAACTTTTGTATGAGCCGATCATATTCAATTATTCATCGTCAAGAAACAGACTGCTACAACATGCTAGTTAAGTTTAGATTTTAAATATATAAATAAAATTATTAAGTTAGCTTCTAATAATAAGGCTGAAAATGATGATGTAAGTAAACTATAAATATTTATATTTGTTTTACCAGAGTAATATTGAATAAAAACAAATCACTAACTCTTAAAACACTTGTACACCATGAATATGAATGATATGTTGTACGTTGGTTGCAAGCCGATCAACCTTTCTCAACCTAGCTACCTAACAACATGATACGGGTCAAAAGTAACAATAATTATTATTTTTTTAACCAAGTCCAGGGTTTTAATTCTCGGACTTTAAAATTTACCAAGTATAACTTTAGAATCAAATTAGTTTGTGAGGTATGATACTCAACGAAATAAGTAAGAAAAAGTAAGAAAATTGAAGATGTTGACTCATGATGTATACGAGGGATTAGGGAAAACCCTTGATCCTTGGGGATCTCCGGCATTTAAAACCTCGGGAGGTGTGATAAGTCACTTGGCTTAGACAATTATATTAAAAACGAATTCGATTACAACAGTAGGTAGCTTGAGAGTTGTGAGCGTGTGAGTATAGGTGTAGTTCGTGAACGTAGCGTGTCGAATGTGTGCTCAAACCCGTATTTATAATCGGAAATACATAACACAATTTCCTATTTCTATGTGAATCCTTATAACCGTTTGAAGGACTCTTTCCAGCTGATTATTCGGGATTCCTTCTAACCATCTTGACTTGACATGGTCTTGTTCAACCGTCGAATAACGTGCATGTCAATTGATTAGGCACATTAAACACATGCGCTGATGCGCAAAAAATTGCAGTGGGGCTTTAGGATCTCTAGAGATGCTGAGTTTCAGGATCCTGCAGTGTAAAAATTAAGCCCTAACAATTACGTCTTTTTTAATTTCCACTTTCTTTACGTAACGCTATAATAATGCAGTTGTTTTGTGTGATCGTGCGCGAGTAGTAAAATCTAGTTGCTATTTATTCACTCACAGGGCCGGAGCTGAGGATTTAAAGGTCCTGTTCGAGCTAAAGAAAATGGGCCCCATTAAAAAAATCCAAATAGAAAAAAGTTCTTAAATAAGCAAAAATTTAAGTTATAGCAATAAACGTAAGAAAATTATAGTTTTAAAATAACATTGTAAGTGGTTAACTAATAAATCGTGCAAATCTTCTAGCATTTTTAATAGCAAATTGATTGATCAAGTCTTTATAGTTCATATTTTCTAATATTTCGTTCTTGATAGCTATATTTCTTTTTAAAAAGAAATATATAATAATTTTTAAAAATATGGGTCCCCTAAAATGATGGGCAATGTTTCGTCGCACCTCCTGCACATGCCCAACGCCACCCCTGTTCACTCATTATTATGTATTTAATTTCCATTCAACCGTTTACTTTTTCTTTTTTATCTAATCGTAGTTTTTTACTTCTTATTTAAACGCAACGAACTTACAGCATGTACCATAATTTGTATGTCTTAGTGTTTGGTTTTCAATTCTAACGAATTTACATTCATATGCCTTAATTTGCTTCTTATTTTAAAATTTAACCACTAGTTTTTTAACTTTTAAAGATTAGACACCAATTTATAAGAAAGTTGAGTTTAGTATTTTTGGAGTTTGACAATAAAACTTTTAATTTTAAGAGTAAACACTCTAAGTATATCAAGTTAGTGTAGTTTATTAAAGTTAGTGTAGTTTATTAAAAGTGTTAAAAGCATAAAAGTTTAACTCGCATCAATGTTATAATATATTTTCTTTAAGATTTAGCCGTGTTAATTTTAATTTGTTCGAATCCACAAAACTTTTAATTAATTTTTTTTAACAGCCAACTTTTCTTAGCAGACTTTCATCTTTTCGTGAAAATATAATTTTTTTTTTCCGGAAATAAAAAATATTAGAAATCAACAACTGGGTTGTATACTTGTATCCAATCTCATTGCCTGCTTTACGTTGAAATATTCGCCTCATTTTTCGAATTTCAACCTCCGATTTCATGCAATTTCCCCCAAATTTCCGAACATAGCAATGAAATCTCTGATCCACAACCCAAATCTCTCAATCAACTTCTCCTCTCGAATCAAGACCTCGTCAACTGATGCATCCAACCGCCGCTTCCCGCAATTTTCGCCACCAAATCACGCACAATTCCGCCGCCGATTGGCCGTCAAGGCAGTCATAGATTCAGCTGCAATCGATCAGTATTTCGGACTTACTGAATCAGATGCACGTAATCCTACCGTCTCAACTTCATTTCGGAGTCCCAGGCACCGGAAACCTAATCAGACGGTTTTAGAAGCTCAGGCTAGGGTTTGTACCGGACCCACTCAGACCAAGCCGCTCACTGAAGAACAAGCGTTTAAGGTTTTCGATACTATACTGACGATCTGGTAAACTACTTTTGTTGCCGTTACCGTTTTTCTCCGATGAGATTTTCAATGCTTGCAAAAACTTAATAGAGCAATTGGTTTCTGGATGATAGCCAGTTTTCAGTTCTGACACGATCTGATTTTGTGATCGAACGACCTGGCTTTTGACTTTAGATTTGCATTAGTTCTTCAGATAACGTAATTGAAAAACAGAGGTGCTAAAAGTTGAAATGCTCAATGAGTATTGCAGTATTCTATCTTGGAGAAGTTTTAAAGTTGATGATGCCTATTAGTCCCATGCGCTACTTTCGGCAGTTAATGTTGGCAAACAAGTGCAGGAATAACACATTTGCATTATTAACCTATTGAAATGCTCAATACTCTGTGTTGATCAATGTGTTAAATTAGTTGTAAGTTAGTGAATTAGCATATAATAACAGCTTAGCAAACTTGGACAATCAATAAGCAACCTAGATGCAAAAGTTGCTTTGTGACATCTAGCTACTAGTTCTAATGTACTCAAAGGGACATCGTAGCTGTTAAAAGGCTATTAGTTTTAACGATTAGAAGTTACTGGTATCACTTACTTCAATTGTATAATTAGCTATGTTGCTGCCAATTATAAAGCATACATATCTTCATAACTGATTTAAACTTTTGATGTTGATTGTTTTGTTTTCACTGTATCTGAGCCGAATCATTTTGCTTGACGTTTTAAACCATGCCAAAAAAGAACACTTGTTTAGGGAAATATGATTTTATTTATTTATTTGTAAATGTGTTTAATGTCAGCCAAGGGAGAACTGAAAGATGAAGAAGAGGTGTCAAAGGCACAACTTGGAGCATTTTTCGCAGCTATGACAATTCGTGCAAATGCATTTCCAGAACCAACTCAATGGAGTGAAGGTGAAAGGCGTGCTATGGATGCTTACTGGCCACATTTAATCCGGGCCCTACCTTCGGATATAATCTTTTTAGCTGATCCGGAAGGTTCTATAATGAGACTCGGCAATTCGATCGGCCCACAATATGTTGGTAACGGGAGTTATGAAATGAGGCTCGTTGGTGCCTTAAGGGAAGTTTTAGCTGGTGGTCATCTTGGTTATGAAGAAGTTCAAGGTGTTTTGAGAGAAGTTCTTCCATTGAATTTGGAGTATGGTACAGCTGGCACTGGTACAGCTGGCACTGTAAGCGAGTCACTGTTATCAGCGTTTTTTATTGGTCAACGAATGAACAGGGAGACAGATCGTGAGCTAAAAGCATATTGCCTTGCATTCGATGATGAGCTTGGTACTAGTTAATAAAGTGGGTAACTGAAAGAATATTAGAAGTAGAGGTGGCAGAATAGGCGGGTTGGGTGTGTCGGGCAATCGATCAACGAGTTTTGTTAAAAAGGATAATTTTTCTGCTAATTGGTCTGGATCGGTTTGATCCGAATCACATTGTCTGAACTTTTGATATGTTCTGTAAGTAGTTAGCGACTTGACGTGTCAAATATGAATGCATAAAAATGTTATTTCAATAATAATCTAATTTTTTCAATAAATGGTTCAGGAGGTTTCATGCATTAGAAAAGGCGGTTCAGACATGTTGGGCAAGGGGTCAAATATCAATGCAAAAATTATATCATTTTAATGATCTAATTTTTGAATAAAATGATTTAGGAGTTTTGATGCATTAGAAATACACTTCAGGCGACATTAGACTCGTTAAATCTGTTTTCTTTTAAGCAAATGTATTTGGTTCGACCCCTTAAGAGAGAAAACATGGCCTGAATCGACCATTCATACGCTAATGGGTCAACATTGCCAACTCTAATTAGAAGTGTAAAAGTTTTCATCCTTGATGTTCTAACTTTATGTATAGGTCCTTCGCCGGTAGCTGATGTTAAATCATTGACTCATTATGGTGAACCTTATGATGGAAACACACGTTTCTTCAGAAGCACGCTCTTTGTTGCTGCTGTTAGATCCTGTTACAACGAAGCATGCCTTCTCCATGGTGTTGATTGGATGCCACCAAAGGTATTTTCTGAATTACAAAAACAACGTTAAATTAGCCGTGCCATAATTCACTGCCTCTGTTTCAAAAAAGAACAAAATCTTGATAAGAATAATTTATAGATGGCATACATGTAGTATTATTTTTTAAACTTTAATCTATACACTGTCAGAGTGGGTTAAGAGAATCAAACAAACAACTAAATGGCACTTATTGTCATTGTCCTCATTATAGTTTACCATTTTAAGAATATATATATATATAGGGGGAGGATCATTTGAGAACCAATTTGATTTGAGAACTAAAAAGAACTAATTTGAGCCACAAGTTATTTACATGTATCCCCCTCCCATGAATTGTAGTGGTCCCCCCTTGAAATTTGTGGTTGAGATTTAGTTCTCAAAAGTTCTCAAAACAAAAAGTTCTCATTTGAACCTAACCCTACTTCTAATATTCAAGCTTTCAGTTTACATCACTGCATTTGTAGCAATACCATCATTTAGGTACAAGAGCTGTTACTTATAAAGTAGGGCAACTGATAAAAGAAAACCTATAGAATTTCGTTGAATTAGCACATAAGTTCCTGCACTTTACTTTTGCATGGTTAAATTCCTTGGCTTCTAAAGTTAACGAAAAAGTCATTTTAATTAAGTTTAGGGCCTTGTTGATAATGCAAAAAAGAAATGTTTTTTTTTTGGTTGAATCATGAACAAAGGATTTTACATTGATAATACAGTTCAGTTTTGTTGGTTAGTTTTAAAAAATATAAGGGAATTAGTCATACAAATAGAAAATCCATGGAGTTGCAGATTCAGCTATAGTCCATAGGGGCTTTTCAACAATTTATCTTTAAAATACTGAAGGTTCCATATAATCATATTATTATAAAGAAAAAATGGTTACAAATTATGAAGCTCATCAAGGCATGGATTTATTTTGAAATGGTCCATTTTCCTCCACTTTATGCAAGTGATATTGTGGCTTGTTACAGGGTGGCATAACCGAGGAGCAAATGCTAAAATTCATGGGAGCAAATACCAACATAACACCACTACAGGCTAAAACGCTTCTTGAGGTTGATCTTATTTTCAATTTCACTGTTTGTCTATTTTTCATGATTTAATACTCTAAAAAATGTGTGTTCAGGATGAAGCAGTTGGTTTTGCTTATGTAAGTCAACGGGAAGCTCGCCCCTCTTTGTAAGTAGACATAAAATATCTGTTTTGTTCGTCATACAAATATGGAAAATCATCAAATTTAACATTATTAACGCCTGTTGCAATCAAAAGTTCAAATGTTGAAAATCAAAAGAATGCATCAACTAATATGAATAACGAGCTGTGACGAGCATTTTAAAAATAATATACAAAATGGTCTGAAGACCAGACATGAATAACTGTTTAAGTTGAATAAACAGTACTAGGATTAATTATAAAACAAAGTAATGAAAAGCAAAAAAGTGTAGTAATAACTACAAATCATATAATAATGTGAAAATAAGAGATAATGCATGTGGAGGCCACCCAAGTATTCGACATTTTTCACTAAGCCCGTCCATTTACTAAAATACTTTATAGCCACTCAAGTATGTATCTGATTTTAAGTATACCAATTCTCTCAAATTACACCAGCTTGACAAAAATGCCCTTAATTTTCTTTTTCCTGAAAAAGATATTATATTGACCTATAGGCTATAACATGTTGTCACCTCATAAAAGGTACTTTTGTCTTTTGATAATCTTTCAAGGGCCTTTTGTCGTCCGACTTGTGTTTGGCTGGGATTGGTATTAAATGAAACCAAATACATAATCGGGTGCCCTATATAGTATTTACAGGCTTTCAGCATATGTGTAGCCTTGATGAAAGAAGTTCAATACGTAGGTGGCCTCCACATATAATATCCCAAATACAAAATAAAAAAAAATACTAAGGGGACCGAAATCTATCACGGGCCTGTTACTTTGTTATTATTCAGAACAGTTGACACATATATCTTGCATAAGCCCATAGGTATGTGCAATTTTTGCTGATGTCACCTGTATGGTTTATATAGATATTCATTGATTGAGATGAGGGAACATATAAAGAAACGTCCACCGTTAGCAACAGCTGAAAAGGTTCAGCAATATGTTAGAGTAAGGCAGTAAATCAGTAAGCTTTGCATTTACAGAAGTTTAAACATTTAGTTTATGCCTGAATGTTGTAAAATAATTTGGAAATGTAGAAATTTGAAAATACAGTTTTGCTTGATGCTGTTAGAATTTTAAGAAAAAATGTTATAAATTGTAGGCTACCGGTAAAGAAGCAATTGTTGCAGGATTCTACCATGGAGGTTATGAAGAACCACTTCTTATGCTCATGAGACGAAGAGGCGTTCATGCTGGTTTGGTGGTTAAGGTATCAACATATTAGTAGTTATCTGAAGGTGGCAATTTTGCCCCACGTATATGTAAAATGATAGACGGGTTGATTTGGGTTATACTTTGCCTCTAACCCAAATGGGCAAATTTCAAAATTAACTAAAAAGGAAGCAGGTCAAGCTGGTTGAAAGTCGCGAAA
>JBCNJP010000018.1:17786581-17836820 GCA_039602395.1 Deinandra increscens subsp. villosa | reverse complement strand
TCTTTATATTCAAGTTTTCAGTTTACATCATTGCATTCATAGCAATACCATCATTTAGGTACAGGAGCTGTTATTTATGATAGTTAGGGCAACTGATAAAAAAAAACCTATAGAATTTCGTTGAATTAGCACATAAGTTCCTGGGCGTTACTTTTGCATGGTTAAATTCCTTGGCTTTTAAACTTAACGGAAAAGTCATATTAATTAAGTTTAGGGCCTTGATAATGCAAAAAAAGAAAAAAAGTTTTTTTTTTTGTTGAAACATGAACAAAGGATTTTACGTTGATAATACAGTTCAGTTTTGTTGGTTAGTTTTTAAAAATATAAGGGAATTAGTCATACAAATATAAAATCCATGGAGGTGCAGATTCAGCTATAGTCCATAGGGCCTTTTCAACAATTTATCTTTAAAATACTGAAGGTTCCATATAATCATATTATTATAAAGGAAAAATTGGTTACAAATTATGAAGCTCATCAAGGCATGGATTTATTTTGAAATGGTCCATTTTCCTCCACTTTATGCAAGTGATATTGTGGCTTGTTACAGGGTGGCATAACCGAGGAGCAAATGCTAAAATTCATGGGAGCAAATACCAACATAACACCACTACAGGCTAAAACGCTTCTTGAGGTTGATCTTATTTTCAATTTCACTGTTTGTCTATATTTCATGATTTAATACTCTAAAAAATGTGTGTTCAGGATGAAGCAGTTGGTTTTGCTTATGTGAGTCAACGGGAAGCTCGTCCCTCTTTGTAAGTAGACATAAAATATCTGTTTTGTTCGTCATACGAATATGGAAAATCATCGAATTTAACATTATTAACGCCTGTTGCAATCAAAAGTTCAAATGTTGAAAATCAAAAGAATGCATCAACTAATATGAATAACGAGCTGTGACGAGCATTTTAAAAATAATATACAAAATGGTCTGAAGACCAGACATGAATAACTGTTTAAGTTGAATAAACAGTACTAGGATTAATTATAAAACAAAGTAATGAAAAGCAAAAAAGTGTAGTAATAACTAATAACTACAAATCATATAATAATGTGAAAATAAGAGATAATGTATGTGGACGCCACCCAAGTATTCGACATTTTTCACTAAGCCCATCCATATACTAAAACTACTTTATAGCCACTCAAGTATGTATCTGATTTTAATTATACCAATTCTCTCAAATTACACCAGCTTGACCAAAATGCCCTTAATACGTAGGTGGCCTCCACATATATTATCCCAAATACAAAATAAATAAATAAAATACTAAGGGGACCGAAATCTATCACGGGCCTGTTATTTTGTTATTATTCAGAACAGTTGACACATATATCTTGCATAAGCCCATAGGTATGTGCAGTTTTTGCTGATGTCACCTGTATGGTTTATATAGATATTCATTGATTGAGATGAGGGAACATATAAAGAAACGTCCACCATTAGCAACAGCTGAAAAGGTTCAGCAATATGTTAGAGTAAGGCAGTAAATCAGTAAGCTTTGCATTTACAGAAGTTTAAACATTTAGTTTATGCCTGAATGTTGTAAAATAATTTGGAAATGTAGAAATTTGAAAATACAGTTTTGCTTGATGCTGTTAGAATTTTAAGAAAAAATGTTATAAATTGTAGGCTACCGGTAAAGAAGCAATTGTTGCAGGATTCTACCATGGAGGTTATGAAGAACCACTTCTTATGCTCATGAGACGAAGAGGCGTTCATGCTGGTTTGGTGGTTAAGGTATCAACATATTAGTAGTTATCTAAAGGTGACAATTTTGGCCCACGTATATGTAAAATGATAGACGGGTTGATTTGGGTTATACTTTGCCTCTAACCCAAATGGGCAAATTTCAAAATTAACTAAAAAGGAAGCAGGTCAAGCTGGTTGAAAGTCACGAAAGTCTATGTACAGTATGAACCCTTTTAAGTTGTTTGTTTTTAAAACTAGATTATCATGGTGATAATATAGTTCTTCAATCATATATGACATATAGAACATTAGTTTTATATAGTATTCAAGAAATGAGTGACAAAAGTTGTTTGCAACCAGACCTGCTCCGCCAATCTGTAGTCTTTACTAGTACTATAGAAATACCCATTCTGACCCTTTTGACTTGTTACCCGGACCACGTGACCCTCCCGTTAGTTGTATATCATGTCCAAGCTGGAACATTGGAAAGAACTACCATAGGAAAACTTTTCCCTAGTATTCAGAATTTCAGATTAGTTACTCAAATGATAATCAAATATTGTTTTGTGCGATTTCTGAATATGATAAAAGTTAAAAAACCAATGGTTTCTAAAAATAAACAAGAAGGTCCATTTATGAAGTTTACCACTTAAATCATATAAGAAATGACCTTTTTGTTTTTGTTTAAGAAGTAGAATCCAGGGATTTTTTTTAAATAAAATAAATAAATCCAGGGATTTAATCATGCAAAAAATATAAATTAGAAAAAAGTCCGTATGTTGTTTTTGACAATTGCCCTCCCTTTTATTAGAAGTTTATATTATTATATGTAGGGCGAAGAAGGAGCACTTTCAATGACAATGAAATCGCGATCCATAAATGCATCAAAAGGACTCCCTGTTAACTACTGTTCTGGTTTTCGGTCACTCAACACCCCACCAGCTTATGACGTGGACGGTGTGTACGATGATCGGCACCATTTATTTTTGTCTCATGTACCTGGTAATTTGAAACTGCGTATAGCCAAGCTTATCGCAACTTAAATGTTTCTATTTTATGGTATTACAGGAGTATCTCGTGAGAATTTTTCCTTTGTAGCAGATCCAAAAAAATATGGTTTTGAACCCTCGGACACTCCAAGAACTGATAAATCGGTATGTTTTTTTTTTTGGCTTTTGTAATGAGCTTTCTGCTAAGCATTATACTAGAGGTGGAATTTTTGACCCTTTTACCTGTGAGCAGGTCGGTTTGGGGTATGTTTTATATAGGAAAACTAAACGGGTCGAAATCCTCTCAAATATATATATTAAAAAAAAAACTTATATATCATTGTATTGGGTGTTTGGGATTGCTTTTCAAACAGCTTATTGCCTTTTTAAACTGCTTATTGCTCTATTGAACCCTCTGTATTATTGAAAAGTTTAACCGTATTTGACCCGTTTTATTTTTTTGTATTGTTTAAAGATTAACAGACAAATAAGTTTTGCGTCTAACCCAACTCAACCCGATCCAAACATTTGTTACATCTATACATTGGACCCGATGATGAGCATCTTAAAATCATGCACCGTGTTTGTTACATTTCAGGTTTCAAAGAACATAGAACTGGGCTTAGCAGCTCTACAGGGAGAGAAGGGGCCGGCATATGACCGAATTGTACTAAATGCCGGGATGGCCGATCACTTACTTGGATGTACAGGTGCAGAAGATGTATTAACTGCACTTGATCGAGCCCGGGATGCCATTGACAGTGGGGCTGCCTTGAATCGACTCTTGAGTTACATAAAGATTTCACATCAAGTCAAATGAACATGTGCTGCTGTGATACTTGTCTTTTTGATAAAAGAAAACACACACACACAAACATACAATTGATTGTGGTTGCCTGCAAGGATTTTGTTTTTGTACCAAATGGTAAAAGATAGGATATTGTGAGCATAAATAAATACATTTTTTGACCTTGTAATTCTAATGTTAGCAGCAACAAAATATCTGCATATTTTTAGATGTAAGTAGGTGGTTCAACCTTGAGGAAAGTTTGGTTTATTTTTCTGGTGCGTTTAGTCATTTATACAATACACAAGAATGGCATACATGAAGGTCACATGTTTGTCAACAGAAGCGTTGTTTTATTAAACAGAAAACCAAATCGAATGATGTAAAATTCAGGTTCATTTGGAACCAAAACTCTATAAGCAAAAGAAAATAAATAAATACAAAAAAACGAGTCTTTATATTTGCAGGGTAGCTGCTATGGAACTAGCAAGACTCAGGACTTCAAATGGAGCTTTATTCTTCACTTCCTTCACCGTCAGAGGACACGAGTCTGTTATCCAAAAGAATGTCAACCCGCTATCAGGTTGTCCTGAAAAGTTTATTAGACCAAGAAAATATTGTTAAAAGTAAATCTTTAAGAGTTAATTTTCTTTTTTTTTAACTTAAAACATACCCAAATCGACCCAGTGTAAATGGGTCAGAAGCCAGTTCTTGAAGACATGAATGAGAACATGTAGTTTTATTATTTATTGGATTTACACATACCATATCAATGGCTCAGATTGAGCTTGGCTCCTTATAAGTTAAGAGCGCTTGAGCTCATAGTTTTTCAAGTTTGGGACCGGCTCGGCTTGTTTATTAAATATTGTATTATATGTATAATTATTTCAACGTATCCTTATATCTATAACTTCATATATAACATAATATATTTATTTAGTTTGTTATCGTAACTTTATTTATAATAACTATTATTATGTAAAAATATATTTAATATTTAATATATTAATATATTATAAAAATAAAAACTATATAAATAATAAGGTCAAGAGCTAATAATATATGAGCTTCAATATAGGATCGAGCTCGTGTTCGAGCTAGTATTAAGTTTGGCTTCTGTTGGAGCTTTTAGCGAGCCAATCTCAAGTAGCTCGCAAGCAGCTTGGCTCGTTTACCCCATAGCTCAAACTGCAGAGTGCGGGCATGCTATTGAACTCCATGATTCGCCAAATGTGCTTAGACAATATATAATAAAATTAAAAATAATGATAATATTTACCTCCAGTATCGTGTTTAAATCGCTCCCAGGACCGCTTAGGAAAAACACCATGGGTCACGTATGCACTAACTTTTTGTGCTCCGTGTTTTGCCAACATTTTCTACAGTAAAAATAATCAAGTAATAATTTTAACTAACATAAGCATTAATATCAGTTAAATTGTTTTACTTATAAATTTAAAAACAATACATTTCAAAAATTTGTAAAAGGTGACCTTTTCCATGGAAATACTAAAAGAAAAAAGAACAAAAATGTAACCTAGGCAACCTTGACAATATCAGTAAGGAAAAGAAAAAACTTTTTCCATCAACAAAAAAGTGTACCCATTTGCAGCCCCTTTAAAAAAATAAAAAAAAAAATAAAAAAACAGGCTTTTCGGGAGTTAGGACCAGGCTTTCAGGGATTTTCCAGGTTTTCGGACTAGGCCATGCCTAGAACTGGGTTCGATCAGGCTTTTAATGGGTCAGGATTCAGGTTTCTTCAAGCCCAAGCCTTTTTGTGCACCTCTAGTGTAGGAAAGACTACCGCTATTCTGTTATCATTTCAACGTCTTTAAAAGAAATGATAATATTATTATCAAAATAAAATAAATTAATTTTAATTCATGTCTTTTTAATTTTTTTACTCACCTGGCATTCAATTAGAGTTCCACCTGACTGAACAAGATCATCAACTATCACAACATGACGGCCTTTAGGGTCTCCCTCTTTAATGCGTACAATTCGTTGGTCGCCTTCCCTAACTTTTGCACAAATAATCTGCACATAAAAACAACCAGTGTGCAATGATGAATGAAGCATTAGCAATGACTAGAAGTGAAAAACTGGATGGGTTGAGTAGCTGGTCAAAACACCTTCAAGATGAAAAAACAAGTCCTTTTTGTACGGTCAAAATGGGTTGGGTTATGACCTAAAACACTTTTGCCAACAGTTATGGATCTTTTTAATAAGCAATAAGCGTGTAACACAGTTACAAAAATAATATTATTTCAATAATAGTAAAAAAAAAATAATGCAACAGTTTTGGTGTTATTATGCATTACAAATTACAATTGGTGTTGACGTTTCTTTTTAGCTATCTTTTTTATTTTATCTATTTGATTAGTTAGAAATACAACTTAACTCTCAAGCCAAAAGCACAGTAAGATAAAACTAGGGATGGAAGAACAGCAGTCGAATAATTCTACTCCAAAAGTCTACCCAATTTGAGAAGGGTGATTTCTCCAAAATTACAGGTACTGAACCAAATAACAAAGATGCCAAACGAAAACTATTCTACGTTGTTTCTACCAAAGCAAGTAACAGCAGTAATTAAGAACTCCCTCCACTTAGCCACTATGCGGTAGATGGCCTTGAGGAAGGATTGGGTCAAAGTAGGACCCGAATACCCAGCTCTAAATTGTCATGACTACCCATCGTGTCAGCTGTTTTGTGTTTACGGGAATAAACTTTCAACGAACTTGTATCACAAGAGCATTATGAAAGATAACTAATCTTATAACTTCTTTACATGAGTATTTACCAGGACATGTATTGCAAAATATAATTGAGGTTATTAGTAATAAGATTATGATACGTGCCATCCACCTCTTTCCATCCCCATATTCCATGCACATTGTTAGCAGTTGTTTGTTTCTAGTTCTTTAGCAGTGATGGGTCAAAGTAGCAGGTAAGTGGTAGTATTAGTCGGTGTTGGTTGTTTCTTTGTAAGCCTATATATAAGTCAAGTATGTTTGATGAATGGGTGTGCATGAAATGAATATGAAGTGAGTCTAAATCCTCCCCCAGTTATCTCTAAAGTCTTTTCCTACCCAAATTGGTATATATCACATTAGTTTGTTTCATTCAACATTTATTTTTGTTTAGATTATATGTTCTATCAATCATAACACTTATCAGAAAAATCATATTTACCCGGTACTAAACGATACAACATGGTTAAAAATAGTAATTTTCTATCATTCTCAGACCATCCATTAAACAGCCATTTTACTTTGGAACCAGTTACAAACAGAGCATTTGATTAATTACGAGTTATCGTAAAGGCACTAAAAAAGATAAGAAACAGAAAATAAAAAATTATATATGTATAAATTTATCACATACCACTGGAAAGTGCTGTAGCTGTTTGTGAAACCGTTTCCAGGCGCCGTCATCTGGAAAAGCAATGCATATCTAACTTTTCCCCATGGTGTTGAAGAGAAAAAGGGGGAGTATTAGTATGGTAATTTTTAAGAAAACAACAAGCTTAAACTTCAAAAAAATTGTGGCAAGGAACTCCACAATTGATACACAGAAAGCATGAGAAAGTCAAAATCAAAATGGGTAATTATTAGTTGACTACCTCACTCTCTCAAGCTGCAGTTGCTTGGTTATTAATATTAATGAAGGCTCATGGGTGCATCGGCTTGAAAATGTTTATGTTTGTCGAAGGATGCAAGATGGGCGAGTCGGGTAATCACAAGAACGGGTCAGGGACTCAGGATTAAATGTACATTCCAGTTCGTGCGAAAACTGGTTGGGCTAGTCAGGTAGAACCAAAATCACGTCTTGTGCCCATTTAAATTGTTTTCATATATGACTATTGTGTAAATTATATGTTCTATTAATAATACCAATCTTTGAAGAAAAAAATATAAGAAGTATTTAAAAATACTCTTTGGACAGCTTGCAACATATTTGATCCCTTTTAGCTAGTCTCATATCACTTATGTAGTGTTTGAAATTAAAAGAAAAACAAGTTGTAAACCAAGAAAAATAACATTACATTGTCAGAGTCAGGAAGCTGTTGAAGCCTGCTTTTAAGCAAAGGGATCCCACTCTCAAAACATGGTAAAACATTATCATCAAAGTAGAATCTTTCCTGCAGGAATCCATTAATGGCAAAAGGTCATAAAACTTTAACACCATTCAGTTTGAAAAACATATTATTATTGTAACCATATGTGAAATATCTATAGAAAGGTTAATATTTTGAACAAGAAGGGTTTGGGGACAATCTGACCTAACCCTTGAAAAATATTAGGATGGTATGTGTGGAGCCAACCCATGAATTCACTTTTTCCATTAAAGCCACCATGTACTGAAACCACTTTATAAGGCACACAAGCATGTATACAAATTCATATATACCAAACCCGGCAAGCCTAATGACGAAACACCTTTAAAGTTTTAAATAAGACAAAAATTTCATTGTATTGAACTATCAATAAGTAATGATTTCATTGTATACTATTATGGCGTATAAAGTAGTTTCAATAAAAAAAAAAAAAAGTTGAATGCTTGGGTAGGCTCCACATACATCATCCCAAACGACTAACCATTTTGACCCGATACCCAACCACTCCCAATCCGCCCATTTTGCAAACTCTAGGTCCATGGATGATGAAACAATAGTAAATGGTACCAACCTGCAAGGCATGGATGTCATAAATTACCACACTAGTAGGTCCACCCCTTGATATTGGAATGTTTGACAAGAATCTAGCAAGAGTGAAAGCTGTTGCAATATCCCCTTCCTCTTCCATGCGTTCAGATGTACCGGTAGGGAAGAAAGGAAGGACTAAAGTGAAAGATGAAATGAAGAGTTTTGGCAATGCATAACTAATTGATAGTTGCTCAAAGATAACTCCAGGAGAACTAAATGATGCAAGGAAAGCTACATGTTCTCCTCTGATTCCATGTGCATTAGGTATTGACAAATTCGGAAATCCATCCTCAAATTTCCTGGAATTCCATATTTTCTATTTTCTTCAATCCAATACACATTTCATTCAAATTAGGGGTGTGTAAAAAAAAAACGAATAACCAGATCATAACCGAAATAACCAAGAAAACCAAACCAATTGATTTTTATCTTTTATTGATAACCTGCTTTTATGGTTTGGTTATAGCTGTATGTGTATAACTAACTAACTGAAATGACATTCAACCAACCTTTATAGCCAAAAAAGTTTATCATAACTTTTTACAAATAACACATTAGTTGTCACTTGTTCATGTTTATAAATAAAATGACCGTTGGTACTTTATTTAACATTTTAACCCTACATATAAATGAATTTATTATTGAAATTAGCTTGAATTCGTCAACATCAAAGGCAGGCGATTAACATATGGTTAACTGACTAAACTGAACCATAGTTTTCAATAAACAGAGAAAGCCAGCCCAACCATCTGTTTCAAACTTTCAATAACAGAATTAACTAAGCCATCTGTTTCAATAACCGGACAAACCTAAGTTACCAAACCATCTGAAAACCAAACATCAGTTCTAGGGTATAGTCACTTTCAAATCCTAATGCGCCATATATATTGCAACATAATCAAATTGAGTAAGAGTATAATTCATTATTCACCTCCAATTGATAGCACGCAGCTCAATCGCATCAGATTGCGCAGCAATCCGCTGCGCAAGGGCTTCCATTTCCGCGGCGTAAAAGAGGCAAACCTTCTTCGAGCTTTTCAATCCGGAATTCATCGGCATCGGAGAGGTTGTAGGAGAAGGAGGCTTAAGGATAATGTGAATCGGATCACTTCCGGCGACGCAATCAACGGTCCACTGATGGTTTTGCTGGTGGTGGTGGGCCCCGTTGTCGGAGCTGTTGTGTTGACAGTAGATGTGAGCCCTATTGCGGCTCATAGATCGGCGATTGAGAAGAGATGAACGGCATAATGTAGATGTGGTTTTGATTGCGAGTTTGTTGAGCGGCGGAGGCGGAGGCGGAGGCGGTGGCGATGGAGAGGATGCCATGTGGCGGAGGTGATACGACGGATTTCCGGGGGTTTCTGACTTTTTTAGCGGCGAATTTTTCGGTTGGTGATACTGAGTGATAATAACCCCTTTTCTGGTAGATAAGAGCGAGCATCTTTAGAAAACAGCTCAAAATTCGTTGAGAGAAAATTTGAAAGGTTTAATTTCGTTTTATTTTTTTAATTTAATTAACATGCAACATGAAAAGCCTAAATTGAGCAAGTTAATCATAATTTACCAGTTAAAGAAAAACGACTTAAAAGAACAAATAAAAAAGGAAAATTGGATTTAAATAATCCTAACTTTTACTCATTGGCCGGCAATAATCCCACATTTAAAAATCATTTCCACCAGTCCCAACTTTCATCCAATTTTTTTCTAATGGACCCGTCGTTAACTTTTTTAACGCTGTTAAATAGATGTTGACGTGGCATGCTGACATGTAATTTCTTTTTATTCTTTAATCCATGTCATCTTCCAAATCATATTTTTCTTTAATTCTTATTTAAAAAAATCCATAAAGCTTCAAAACCTAAATAAAACATCGATTCACCTTTGTGGGAAGAAATTCGTATACCCAGAAGAAATTCTTATATCTAAATTGCATTTCACCTTTGTTGGAAGAAATTCTCACTTTTATGGAGGGAGAGCCGAACCGGAGAGGGAAGTGAACAAAGAGCACAGCGTTGATGTGTATGCTGAGTAAAAATCAAACCATCCCAAATCACATTTCATTCGTCTCTCTTAGGCCCTTCCCACCGCTATCACTCTGATTGCTCGTCATTTCCATGGTCGGAGTTCTCGAAATCCTCACCCTTCATGGCGCCTCCGTTTTACCTCGCATTGCATCCTTCCCCCGTCGCTCGGTTATCCGGTTTCAGAAATGCGGTGAACTTGCCGGAATCTAAAGGTGTGAAGATCCGGTTTCCAAAGTTTCTTCTGGGTATACGAACTTCATTCTTCTGGATCTATGTTTGATTTAGGGGTTAAAAGCTTTAATCGATTTTTTTAATGAGAATTAAAGAAAAATATGATTTGGAAGATGACATGGATTAAAGAATAAAAAGAAATTACATGTCAGCATGCCACGTCAGCATCTATTTAACGGCGTTAAAAAAGTTAACGACGGGTCCATTAGAAAAAAATTGGATGAAAGTTGGGACTGGTGGAAAGGATTTTTAAATGTGGGATTATTGTCGGCCAATAAGTAAAAGTTAGGATTATTTAAATCTAATTTTCCAATAAAAAACGATTTAGAAAGAATAATCATGATGTACTACGTGATTAGATAAAACGTTACTGTTCATTTGAAGATGAACTTTGTTTAAACTATAGGACTAGTTTTTTGACCATGCGTTGTGGCAAAGATCTTTTTGCCACTTGTTAAAAGGAAAATTATATAACATATATATAGAAAGATATATAAGAGCATACACAGCTCGTTCTGTATAATTATGTGAGTGAAGTCCTTAAAATTTAAGGTTTGGTTATAAGTAGTTGTGAGTGGAGTATTGAAAATCTGTATATTTGACAAAAAAAAATTGTTAATTATGTAAAATTTGAGGTATGATTGTGAGTGAAAGATAGAGAAAATTATATAAACATGTATTATTTAATTGTGGTTATAATACAGAAAAAGTAATGATAAATGTATACAGGGGTTTTCTAATATGTGTCCTAAGGGCACACATAAGGTGCAATCACACATGATGGATTGACGGACTTTTATTCTTAAAAAAACGTTGTTCCGTTCCTTCCATATGCACCAACAACCCGTGAGAAACACCTTATTGATCGCCTTAGCTTTCCTTGTAGAGTAATTACCGGAACTATAAATGTTAAGCACAATATGACCAGGGGAATTTTGCACCAAAACACCACGCCTTGTCAAACCGCCTCAGAAAACACACAACCCGTTAGGAGGTGAATCGATGACTCCATACCCCTCCCCCCCCCCCCCCCCCCCCCACCACCCCACCACACACACACAAAGAGGACAACTCGTTGATTTATGTTTGTAGCAGGAGATTCACTAGAATTCGAGTAGGCCATGGACTCATTGATGTGGGCTAGAATCATGTGGGCTGAAGTGATGGTCATCGAAGGAAAAGATTGGATTAAAAGTAAACTGCAGCAACATTTTTTTTTTGGGATATTCGCTGAATCGCTGGAACCGATGACAAGAGCCAAGGGGCAAGGGGAGATGATGATGGGCTATTGAGTGTTGGTATTATCATGTTAATTCTCTCTTGGTGTTATTCGACCTAGAGAGACTTTAGATGTGTGGTAGGTTGTCATCATAATCTTGAGAACTATTATGAGTTATAGTGAAAAGTTTGAGGTTGTGCATTAGTATCATTCAGACTTTACCGTTGTTTACATGTGCTAAGGATGCAATCGTACTTAATTATACAATTGATGTTGATGTGGTTTGGATTATGTCTATGTAATCTATCAATGTAACAAACAAATTAGAAGACTTTCGAGTTATCTCTTGAACTCTAAACCTAGAATTGGTGGTGTTTTTTTTATCTAGTATTTATGTGTTTTTTGTGTTTCGTGTTTCATAAGTTAGTTGCAATATAGTTTATGTTAGTCTAGTTCAAATCAATTCACAAACTTTTGATTTTTGTTATCATAACTAACCTAAACTATATAATACTAACCATATAATCTTCGTTGATACGATACCCTACTTACCTTAACTTGAATACAGTCATTTTGGAGCTCAATTGATTCGATATTGATGAATCTTGAAAAGAAGATTTAAGGTTGGAACAAATATATAACAAGAATTCTTGGAATTCCTTAGGCATTCTTTATTGGTGTTTAGCTAACTATGGTGCAAAGTCGTATAACGTTGGTTAATAAGGTCCAAAAGGTTTATCAATCGTAAGCGGTGCAAATAAGGGTAGGCAAAACAAAAAAAAACTGAACCGGAACCGAAAAAACCGAACGAACAAAAAACCGGAAATAATGGTTCAGTTTCGGTTTCATGTCGGTTAAGAACCGAATCGAACCGGCATAAAAAACCGAACCAAGGGGCCCATGTGTGAATTAGCATTTTAGGAGGGTCCATTGTAAAAATTAAAACCAGGGCTGAGCATGGACGATACTTGCTTTGTACTATGAGCATTCACAGCCTCATTCCCTATAATGATGGGTGTGTGTAAACCTTAAAATTTGAGATGTATTTGTGAGTGGTTGTGAGTAGAGGAGAGAAAAATATTTGAGGAAAAAATTTGGTAAATCCTTATATTTGAGAAAAATTTAATGAATCTGCAAAATTTGAGGTTTGAAGAGAGAGAAAAGGTAATGATAAATGTATAAAAACGTATTATTTAATTGTAGTTGTGAGTAGAAGAGAGAGAAAAAAACAATGATAAATATATAAATTATAGTGATAAGGATAGAGAAGTGTTGATTATGAATGCTCTTATTTATCTTCTCTAATTTTTTATGTAAACAAGTTTAATAAGTTATTGAGATGTTATAAAAACAAAGATGCAAATTTTCATAATGAATGAATGATTCTAAGAGTAAGCATCTAAAGTTTAAAATTATATATTAACCACATATTAAAAAAATGAATTAACCCAAAACCGAACTAAAACCGAAGGAAACCCCAAAAAACCGAAACCGAACAATTTTTTTTGTCAGGAGCCGAAAAGTTTGGTTTTCGGTTTAATTGGAACAAAAAAATCAAACCGAACCAAACCATACTCACCCTTAGTTACAAATACATAATAAACATGCATATAGAAATTATTGTAAGTAAAAACCTACAAATATTCATACCGAGCATTTTTCTTTTCAAATGATCTAGCCATCCAACTTCAAAATCCATCAAAATGATTATATAATAAAGTTATTAGTTTTATATATACATGCAAGTAAAAACAAAACACAATGAGATCTAAATAAAAATCCCTAACTTTTAGTGATTCCTTTTACCAATCTTTCATGTGATTTCCTCTTTTGATTCTCCAAACAAAATGAATTCAATGACTGTCCCAATAGCCCATATAACTTGATTGTAGATAATGAAAAAAAAGAGGATAACTAGAATAATAATAGCACACAATGCTCTATGGGCTTCAAACTAAATAATATGTTGTGTTTCCTCCAAATACAAATTATTTACACATGTAAGGTTAGGCCTCCCATACTTCACTATTCAAGAAGCTAATATACTATATGGTTTATTTGTAGCTCCATTTATGACCCATTCCTATGAGAATAACCCATGTGCTTCTAGACAACAAAGAATGACATCTATAGTAGTTTATTCATCAAAAGATGAATAAGCTAAACCTCTTATTCATCCGAGCATGGGCGAGTGGAGTTGGGGCACCGTCCCCCCCCCCCGGGTTTTTTCGGATAGTGTAATTTGTGTCATTTTTGAAATTTTTTTAATATACTAAACCGCCTCCCCCCCCCCCCCCGATTATGATCCGTGATTTTTCGCCACCCAAACTTTTCCTCGAAGCTTCGCCATTGTATCCGAGAGTTCGGTTTTGGACGTGGTTTGATGTGTTGGAAAGTCCTCACAATGTATTACACAAACCCAGAAAATACAGCACCAACAACCTATGTTATCTATATTTTATTTATGTCCAAAGTTGGTGAAAAACTTATTTTCACACTTAGTGAAAAGAAAATACATTTTTCACTAGTTTTTCTCTCAAAATTCTAACAGGTTTTTTGGTTAATACATGTATCCAATTTGGTTGTTGCTATTGCCGGACATGAATTTACTATTTGGTTCTTTAATTTGGTGATGATTAGACTTAATATCGTGTGTTTCATATTTTGGAATGTTGAAATAAATATTTTCTCTTCAACGTCATATTAGTCCATTGTTGGTTCGTTGTAACTGTTAACCATACGTATGTGTGTTGTTATTCTTGTATGTTTGATAATTGTGATGACATGTCTCGCATAAATCCACTAGCGATCTTGAATTGTTAACTATATGTATGTTAGGTCACTTAGCGATGCAATTTCTCAAGTTCTTGAATGTTAAAAAAAATGTTATGTCTATGTAGTATTATGTAGTATTAGTGACTTGAATCAAACCAAATTATACAAAGTGATTCCCATTTTGAACCATGGTTGTGATAATCTTTTTATTACTTTTTTAACCAATTTAATTTAATTGTGTAGTCATTAATCATTCATCTAGATATCAATTTTCATTGTGTTTGCCAAGTATCAATCATGGGCTTAACATCATCCACTAACTTCCTGTGGAATCATACACTTGCCAAGTTGTGGTAAATATGAACATACTTTCTTTATCTTTGATTAATCAGTTTGATGTTGGTCGGACTACGCCCTTGGTAGTGGGGTTCTATGGGCGACAGGCCCTGGCGACAATTTAATTGGCCTGCCAACACAGTTTTTTTTGCTTCTTATATTGGCATGATAATTACTCACCAGAGACATGCTTCAATATGTTTATCCGTAGAAAATCTGTATAGAAAATAATTTTCAAAGGTAATTGATTGGTATAAATTTTACATGTCGGTAGTAATCAGAAGATCGGTAGCAATTTTATGCTTCGGCAAAAAAATGTCCTATCAGTAGCAAAATGATCTATAGGCAACAACTTATGAGTATCGGTAGTAATTGTGTTGGTAGGAACTTATGTACTACTCACAAGTTTATTCTTGATTTGAATACGGTAACTACAACAGTTATAAATTACCGCCAACTGAATAACCATCAATTGAAACAATATGCTGGTTCAGCCCTATATAAAAAAAACAATTTTGGTTTGCGTTAAGGTCTCGAGTCTTTTTACACAGATTTTCATAGAAAAATACATCTCATCTTTTTCTTTTTTAGAACTTTCATGTCTTGATTAGTGATTTTATATAACTGATCACCATAAGTACATAGCAAAAATAATAATAATAATAATTATAATTTTAACAGCAAAAATACATTAGTTGATAAAAGTGAAAATAACCCATGCAGTCTATAAACCTTGACACATGTTTGTCCAATTTGCATTATTGGATTGGGTTGATTTTTGCTACTTGAAGTGACGACAAACAAAGATGGCGAAATCAATCAATCTGAACCATATAAGTTCATAGTTTGAACTCACACCACAGTCTTACACCCATTTATCCCCAAATTTTCCCCAATTTTCCCCCAAATAATCCATCTACTTCATTTCAGTGGCTCACACTCTTCCATTTACTATATTTTGGCACCATCACCCACTTCATCTTTTCCCTGCACTTACATATTGCCACACACATTTCTCCCCCATTCTTACTTCCAGTTTCTCCGATTGCTCTCTTCGAGCACCTAGAACCCTAATTCATCCCGCCTCTATTGATTCAAATAAGGTACAATCGATCTTAAATTGATGATCTTTTCGTTATGATGTTCTCCTGATTTTGAAATTCGTGTTGTTTCTGTTGCTTAATTGGTTCATCTTCAATCAATTATGGTTCATCTTCAGTAACGACTCTGTTTTTTTTTTTTTTTTTTTTAACTTCATGAGTCCGATCGGTTTAGGAATCTGTTATTGTTTTGTTGGAATTTGAATTTGGAGTGAAATTAAACCTGAATTTGAGCTAAATGAGCTCTGAATAGAATCTTTGATCATCCATTTGTTGTAACAGTCAAGCACACTTCAGGTTTTTTGTTCTAATATTGTATAGTTCTACTTCTATAGTTTAGTATGGTTACAATATTTTATGAAATGGGAAGTTGAAAATTAGTTTGATTGACATGAAAAGTCAAAGTGTGTCTATTTAAGTATATCTCAGAAGTCAAAGCTGAGAACTGTGATGTATTCGGGATTCGTGGCGGACACTTGTCAGCCGTGTACATTTGGTGTCACATAAATTGTTGAAATTAGTGACAATGATGATGATATCGATGAGTTCTTCAGTTTTACAAGTAGTGCAATCAAAATCATTGGTTGGACATATAATTTAATATATATGTTTTAGTGATTAATTAAACATCTAAATACCACAGAGTAGGGATCTCTTGTAGGCCAAAAGGGGTCTCTTTATAATCACTAATGATAACATCCGGATATCGGATTAAAACTCGGCAACAAAACATGTTTATGTGAGTTTTATGTATTTGCATGATGATAGATTTGATCATATGTTGATAATAGTGATTTATGGATGAAATCTATGTGTATTTGTAACATACTAACTTACACATACACACACACACACTAATTGATTATGTTGATGTGATTTTTTTTAACAATTTCAGGCTAACAACTGATTTGTAATCACTGGTAATTTAACCAGGAATCATGTCACGCAAAGCATTGGATTATGATCAGATTAATGAAAATGTGAAGAAAGCCCAGTATGCTGTAAGAGGTGAGCTGTACCTTCGTGCTTCTGAGCTTCAAAAAGAAGGCAAGAAGGTTAGTTATTTATTACTTTCGTTTATTTAGCTTAATTGTTTCTCTATTTTCCCATTAGTTTATTAACAGTTTATTGTTGGCCTTTAATTTATAAAAAAACTATTTGGTAGCTGTTAGGATTTATAATCACACATTGATATACACAATAATAGTTGCAAGAAACAAGAAAAGCAAATCAAACACAAAGTATTTACATGGTTCCACATTTTGTATATAAACATTACTATTACATGTGTGGTCAGTGGTCAGGGGTAACTGATGTAAAAAATAATTACTATTAAACCATTTCAAAATTAAAAATTTTAGGGACCTTTAGTCCTTTATGCCTTGTATAGAGTATAGGTTATTGTTTAATATCTGATAAAGCAACTTATTATACCAGATAAGCTTTTGGGGCCTTTATGCTATTTGTTCATGCCGGTTACTTCAATTCTTATTCTTATATCTTGTGGGTCCCATTCAGTCCTTACATTAAGTAAAGAATTACCCACCATCATTTTTGTTTCTCTTATTACCATATAATATAAGAACAATTTCAGATATTTCCTTCTAAAAGTTGAAAAGTTCACACCCCACACACCCACCCCCACCCCTAAAAAGTGTAGAATCATAGAACCCTTATTTCGCATGTGGAATTACTCTAGTTCACATGCGAAATTCGCTGAAGAGAGAAAGAAACGAAATAATGGAGAAAAGAAAATAATCACAACCATTAGATGAACAAATTTAAGGCCCAGAAGGGTGTCTTACAGTTCTACACTTTTTAGGGTGTCTACAATAAACCTCTGACTACATATACACACACACACTTTAAATTACATAATATCAAATTTACCCTTTTAAAACAATAAAAAGCTATTTCTACTCATTCTAGAGTAAGTGAAATTAATTACATATAACAAACTGTTTTTACCGACAACAAAGAGAACATTAAGTTGACTCACATCCGTAATGAAATCTTATTTGTTTATTCAAGAAATAATGAAATATAATGTTATAAGTAACTGATTTTATTTTGGAAATGTTGATAAAACCATGTTTTTAATGGGCTCGCCATTTTTAACTATTAATGTGCAGATTATCTTCACAAATGTGGGCAATCCCCATGCTTTGGGACAGAAGCCTCTAACATTCCCTCGTCAGGTTTGTGTTAATTGAAGTTTTTTTAATTATCTTTTGGTAAATTCTTATATTGCTAACTAAAAGAAACTCTTTTTTTTTTTTTTTACATAAATAGCATATATCTAATAAACAAAACATATATATTGTTGCAGGTGGTTGCTCTTTGCCAGGCTCCATTTCTTCTTGATGATCCAAATGTTGGACTCATTTTCCCGGCTGATGCAATTGCAAAAGCAAAACTGTACCTTTCCTATACAGCAGGGGGTCTAGGTATTCTTTGAAGACACCCTGTTATTGAAGACACCCTGTTAACACTTTGATAATTTATTTCTTATTTTTCTTATAATTTTCCCTTTTTAAAGAACAAATTAATATATAAATAAACGATCTCTTCCTTTAGGTGCTTACAGTGATTCCCGTGGTCTTCCGGGAATAAGGAAAGAAGTTGCTGAATTCATTGGGAGGCGTGATGGATATCCAAGGTCATAGACGTATAATCTTGATACTTAATTCTAGCTTTATAACAAATAGTAAGGGAGTTAGTGACTATAAATTTGCAAAGAATGTCTTATCTTTTTGCAAATTTGAGCAGTAATAAAGTTCGACTTAAAAAAAACTCTGTACCTGTCTTCTTGGATCAATTTTGAGGCTTTTTTCTAAACATAATTATGAATTGGTGTTTTGCATAATAACTAACAATTTTATTATAATTGGTGACAGTGATCCAGAACTCATATATCTCACTGATGGTGCCAGTAAAGGAGTAATGCAGATCTTGCAAACCGTTATTCGTGGTCAAGGTGATGGGGTATGTAGCCCTGTGTCCAAAACATACCATCTTTTGCTCAAAAAACCAAATAATAATAATAATAATAATAAAATCTCTTATTGTTTTTAATGTTTTAACATGTAAATCACCACATAATTGTTTTTAGCAATCACAGCTTACAGTGCATTTAAAATTTCTAAGAACCGAATATCAGTTTTGGGACTACACATCTAAATGATGATGTTAGGATCAAATGAAGTTTGTTAAATAACTAAACTTGATGAGTTTGAGAAAAGATTTATAAAAAAAACATATGGTTGTAGTTGACTTTTTATTAAATAATTTGAATTTCAAAATAGATGAATATAAAAGAATGTAAATACTGCTTAGAAACCTGAGAAAATATATGGCTCACTATATTTGAAAGATGGGAGAACACGCCTCCTTATGCTCTCTTCTATTTTGTTTCTTTATATCATAATAATTAATTTAAAAGGAGTTCCAAACAGGGTTTTGTCATGAGATATATCTCTTTGTAAATATGCTTTTACATAGCTTCATTTTTTTTTTAATATTCCATAATTTAATTTTATATTCATTTTTTAGATTCTGGTTCCAGTCCCTCAGTATCCACTATACTCAGCTGCCATCTCTCTATTTGGTGGTGCACTTGTACCATATTTCCTTGAAGAAAATGCTAATTGGGGTCTAGATATCAACAACCTACGCCAGTCAGTTGCAGAGGCGCGCTTTAAAGGCATAACTGTAAAGTTTCATCTATTTACCCAATCTATCATTTCATTTGTGGGTCCTCCCTTATTCTCATATCATGGAGGGAGCACCTGCAAAATAATAATTTGCCATTAGGGGTGTGTATGAGCCAATTTGAGATTGATTGACTCAGTAAAAAATATACACTCAGATTTCTTGCCAGGGGTGGGGCGGCCCTACACGCTCTGTTGTATATGCATTTTTTTTTTGTAGTGTAAAAAGTTGATATGGTAAAATAGAGTGGTCGGATGGGTTGGGAACAAGACATCTTTTCGACCGGTTGAAATGGGTCATGTTGACCCAAATTACTTTTGTCCAAATTATTTGTTAGTTATTTTAAATAATTAGTTTATCACATACGATTAAAAAGCTATATTATACTCAATAATAATCTTACTTTTGAATAAAAAGATATAGGAGGTTATATGTATTTAAAATACATTTCGCGGCTTGCGACCCATGCGACCCTTTTCTTTTTCTGCTAACTTATTAACTTTTACCTGCTTGACTCGTTAGAGATAAAGGTATGACCCAAATCGGCTCATTTTTAAGTAAATGGACTGAAATTGCCACCTCTAGTAAAAGTTCTAAAAAAAAAAAAAATTTGATATGCCAGTGCATAACTTAATGGGAAATCTTGGATCAGCCACTGTTGGATCCAGTCATCTGAGCTCGAGCCTTGGTTTGGCTTATATAGGCTTAAAAATTGGCTCGACCCGCATAGGCTGTACAAGCTTGAGTCATGGCTTAATTCATATCCACAAATATAAATCAAGTTAAACCTTGAAATAAATTTTATAATATCCGTAGAAACTTCCAGTTAGAAGTTTCCAATTAATGAGCTAATTAAATAAAAATGGCATCATTAGGTCAAAATCTTCTTCAGTGAGATTATATAATTTGCCTTACATCTCAATTCTGTTCTTAAACTCTAATAAGTATATCATTCATTAATTGTGATTAGGTAAGGGCAATGGTGATTATAAACCCTGGAAACCCAACTGGACAGTGTCTTAGTGTTGATAATCTGCAAGAAATACTGAGATATTGTCACCAAGAGAACTTGGTCTTGCTTGGAGATGAAGTTTATCAGACAAATGTTTATCAGGATGAACGCCCCTTTATAAGTTCCAGAAAGGTAACTACTAATTCATGTGATCTTGAATTAAAAGTAGGCAAATTGCCTTTAAAGTATTCCCCTGATTCCAATAAAGGTTTAGTTTGACTTTGAGGTCAAACAGACGAGTTTTAACTTTAAATCTGAGAGATTGTTTGGATGCACATTTTAAATAATCAGAATAAGATAACCTGCAGTAATAAAATCGGTTGTTGGAGATGGTGTTTGGATGTGTTTTTTATGTTTGAAGCTGTAATAATCACATAAAAAGTTGTGTGAGTGTTCATTAAAATCTGATTATTAAAAAAATTAAAATGACTAAAAGGGACATTCTTGTGAAAAAAGGGGACCAGTCTTGTGGAATGGGAGTACAACTTTCTCATATTAGGCTAAAAGAAGGGTAATTAGCCAACTTTATTTTACCCCAATGAATCAGTTCTGTTGTAGCTAGTATGAAATTTATCATTCAAAACTGATTATTTGACTCCCAAATAATTAGATAATCTAAAAGCAGTATCAGTTTATTCAAACATTAAAAAACTAAATCTTGTGGCTAAAGATTACCAGTACAAAACAAAAATCCAAACACCCTTAAATACATCCTTGAATATCTATATTTCTGAAACTACATACAAGAAATGCAAAGGTTGTCACAAGCCATGTCAATTTTTGATATTTCTGAAGTGATATTTGACCTCAAAAGTCAAATTCCACTTCTTCCTTCAAATGGATTGTGTTGGGATTTTTTGTTAGTTAATTTTTGTTGCACTTTGAAGGTATTGTTGGACATGGGTGGACCAATTAGCAAAGAACTCCAGCTTGTTTCCTTCCACACCGTGTCAAAAGGATTCTTAGGTGAATGTGGACAACGTGGTGGATACTTTGAGATGACAAACATCCCCCCACAGGTTTAATTCTTATCTAAAATATTGATTTTTAACTACCTTTAGGTGGTTGGGTGGTTAGTGATTATAGTTGGTTTCTTTAATTATTCTTATTTTAAAAGTCCATGAAGACTATGGTTAAGAAAAAAAAACCTTTAATTTTTTATTTTTAAAAAGCTAGACCTCTAAGGGAAATGCTAAACATAATTAACAATTGATCTTGTATAATCAGCCTTTAGGGTTTGGTGAATCATAGTAAAAAACCAGCTGCTAATTAATAATTTATATATTACCACCTTTAGGCAGTTGGGTGGTTAGTGATTTAGCTGGATTGTTTTATTTTCTTTAGATCTTTCATTTTAAAAAGTTAGTTATTAATTTTCATCTGTTAGTAAAATCCTCTAATTTCATCTGTTCTTTAAGACCAAAAATTTAAAATAATAGGTGATTAGCATTAGACAATGTGAGTTTCTTACTAAATGTTGCATCTGGTGTTACAGTCAGTTGATGAAATATACAAAGTTGCATCGATTTCACTCAGTCCGAATGTTCCTGGGCAGATATTTGTAAGTTGAATTAAGTAAATATAATCGATAATTTTAGTATCTCCCCATAAATTAATCAGTTTTAAGCTTTTAATAGATGGGATGTATGGTCAGCCCTCCAAAACCTGGTGATATCTCATATGAGCAGTTTCTTAGAGAGAGGTATGAAATGTTCATTTAAATTTTAAAACCAAGACTTGTTTGCCCATTGATGTTATTATCTTTGGCCTAGAAATTATAAATTTTTTCATTGTTGTATATTTTAGTCGTTTTATTGGTAAATCAATGCAGCAAGGGCATCCTTGAATCACTAAGGAAGAGAGCACACATGATGACAGATGGATTCAACAGTTGCAAAAATGTTGTTTGTAATTTCACAGAAGGTCAGCCATATGTTGAAATAACTACTGATAGTCTGATATTATCTTTCTTTAACAATCGTTTCTAATCTTTTCTTTTTTCGGGTATCGTGATTAGGTGCCATGTATTCATTTCCACAAATTAAATTACCTCCAAAAGCAATTGAAACTGCCAAAAAAGCTGGAAAGGTTCCTGATGTTTTCTATTGCCTGAAGCTTCTAGAAGCCACTGGCATTTCAACTGTCCCTGGTTCAGGGTTTGGCCAAAAGGAAGGGTAAGTCACTTTTCTAACATTTGATTGACACATTTCTAAACTAAATTAGTCTAATTTGTCACCTCTAATTTGCCGCTCAAATCTCCTCCTTACAAAACCAATTTTTCAAAACATTAAGATTTTGTGATTATTTGGATTATTCTGTTGCTTTGAACTTAGAAGTGGTCCAATCTTGCAAGGCTATTTGACAATGTTGAAATGTTACAATTTTATCTAATGGTGACAAAATGTGCGGGTCAGGTAATGGTTAGAACGGGTCAAGTAAAACTGGCTCATTTAGAAAAGCGGATAGTTGATTAGCTGATCCCATTGAGACCATTATATTATCTATATACATTTTACCAAAGTTGCACTTAGTTACCATTTTGCCATTATGTAGTTTTTACCATTTTGTCTTTTTCTTTTCCTTTTTGTTTTCCCTTTGCTACAGTAAAATAAGAATATTTTTAGGGGGCTTATTCTCCTAAATTATCAATTCTTAGACTTTTTTTGTTTTCCCCCGGACTCGATGGGTTTAGCACATAAGTTTGTGGTGTAACGGGTATAGTCGTGTAACATAACTTTTAGGTCATAGGCTCAACACTTTGAGCATTCTGTTTCTAATTTTAACGTTGTAACGTAGTCATTTTGTATTTGCAAATGAGTCATTTGAGCTTGGCAAAGAAGTTGGTATTTTTTTGGTGGTTTAATAGGTACACATAAATATTCTTAGGTATATTAGTGTACCATAGTTTTTTGGTTTTAAGCGTTTTGGTCGTTACACGTTTTCTTTTATTTCCGTCATCTTTACGTACCGTTATACAATGTGACGGTTTTGTGTACCAATGTTATCCCCGCGGCAAGGTGTGGGTAGCAAATCTAGTTTTATATATAGATGGACTTGTAATAATACTTTTTGCCTTTTTTTTTACCTTCTGAATTAGGGTTTTCCACTTGAGGACAACTATCTTGCCAGCTGAGGAGGACATGCCTGCAATTATGGAAAGTTTCAAGAAATTCAATGATGCATTCATGACTCAATATGAGGACTCAAGAGGGTACTCAAGGATGTAAGGCCTGCATGTTTTATTGATATACTATATGCGTGTATAGTTCACCTAAACTCGTGCTATCTGGTACTTGTTATTATTGTTATTCAACTTTCGACCTTACTCGTGCTATCTGGTCTTGTTATTATTGTTATTCAACTTTCGATCTTTCGTATTATATGTTGATGTGTACTCACCTAAGTATCTTCATTCACATCATTACTTAACCAAGTTCTGTGTTCTTTATAGTAGATTAATCGCGCTCTTTATGCTATACTCAGACATGTTCTATGAAATTTGACATGTTATAGATGCCATATGAATATATATGATAGTGAAGTATTTAGGTTGGTGGTTTGTTTTGGTATCATACTCAAAAGCAAGAAACTGTTATCATGGAAAACTTACCAAGTTAGCATTGGCAATTTTAATAAGCAATGTTTGAAATATTTACTTTATAATTAGGGCATTTAGTATGGGTGTAGTAAGTTGGTGTAGTGGAGTTTTCTCATGCAGAAAGTGACTGGACTCAGTACCCAACTTAAAAGGGTATGAGTGTAGTGAGTTGATTATTTTTTTATTATTATTTTGATTTAATATGTAAAATAAAAATTGAAAGCTGACAACAAACAATTGGATGATTGAAAGAAGAAACAAGTCGCGCATGGAGCCATGGCGTGGCAATTCCCGCGCAGGGTGACTCATGCCACCAGTGGCGAAGCTTGAAAATATCAAGTGGGGGGTCGGGATCTAATTTTTTTTTCCTAACGTCAATTTTTGGGTAAATGGGGGGTCGAAACCGGAGTATATCGAAATTTTATACACGAAAATTATATACCCCCTACATCGCAAAAAAAGATTCGGGGGGTCGGGCGCCCCCTCCCGCCCCTTAAAAGCTGCGCCCCTGCATGCCACCACACACGCATTGGCGGGGGCAGTGTTCCACGATGTGGCTTCGAGTCACGGCCAACCCCCGTTGGTATACCGCATAGCCTTAGTTTAGTTATTCTCTTGATAACTAAAAGTCAAAACCAAATGTTTGCTTGAGTAGTTAACAACAACGAATGTTCACCTGCCATCCTCAGATTTCGAAACACGATTACTCTCATCTCCGGCAAGCACTCAAGATTGAATCTAGCGACTTGTTTGTGTGTTCTAACCTAATTTTCGTACAATAAGAGAGACATTAAACAAAATGTAACAAGTTTAGAGATTTATCTACACCCACCCTCCTTTTAAGTGGTAGCTTGATGACTTCTCCTAATAGATGTCAATAATGAGAAATGATTAAAATTCCACCACATGAAAACTCTCGAAAAAACTTTAAAAAGGAAATTAAAATATCAAGAATGAATCGTCATGTTAATAAAATTTTTAAGGTTCATTTAAAAACCGTGGAATATTTCTATCTTGATTAAAGGCGTTCACTCACTCACTAATTGTGCGTCAACTCCCCTACCCGCCAAATTATCCTCCAACCACCGCCTCACGCCACCGTAAATCTAGGGTTTAGCCTCCTCCGCCGAACTGCAGAAACCGTCGTCGATCATCATCATGAACGAACGGACCTGGCCTCACCGATCAGAAACCTCTCACTTCTCCACCCTCCCGTTCCCGATCAAAAATCCGACTCCAAAACATCAAAATTCAATTCGAATCCGGCAATTCCGATCATCATCGTCATCGGCGCAGCGGTCCGATCACTACCGCGACTTCGCCGCGCTACCTAACGACGTGCTGACTAAAATCGCCGCGAATTTCAGCCTCCCGAATCTACAGACGGCCTCGCTGGTTTGCAAATCATGGAGAGACGTTCTCCGGCCGTTGCGGGAGGCGATGGTGTTCCTGCGGTGGGGGAAGCGGTTCAAGCACGGGCGTGGCGGTGTGAAATTGAACCTTGAGAAGGCTCTGGATTCGTTTTTGAAAGGGGCGGCGCGTGGATCTACACTCGCGATGGTGGATGCGGGGCTGGTGTATTGGGAGATGGGGAGGAGAGAAGAAGGTATCGCTTTGTATAGGAGAGCTGCCGAGCTTGGGGATCCTGCTGGGCAGTGCAATTTGGGCCTTGCATATCTTCAAGGTAATAAAATTGTTTCGATTAGTGTTGGAATGTCTTTGGTACCTGGAGATTCGTCGTTTGATTGCTATATGATTAGGAATTGAGAATCAGGGTTTTGGCGAGGGTTTATCAATTAGAATCACTGTTTAACTGTATTGAATTTCATATGGTTTTTTAAGGGTTGACTTTGTGGATATTCAAGCAAAAGGATAAATAGTTATACACACAACTAATAATACGAATGTTCATGTCCCTGTTAGACTTAGTTCATGGTTTGATTGCTATATTCTTGTGTATTATGGATTAGGGTTTTGGCAATCATAAGAAAGAAGGGGGTTTAGAATCACTGTATATGCAGTTAGATTAATTGTAGACTGTAGTGCAACTCTTGCTATCTGGCCTATCTCATAACTATCAATTTGGATTTCTAGTGGTTGAGCTTGTGGATAACCAAGAAAAACAATTGATGATCTCACACACAACTAATAACACGATTTTTATGTGCTTATTTGACTTCATGAATTGATTGCAATATTCTTTTGTTTTAGTGATTACGTTTTTGGCAATGCTAAGAAATAATGGGGGGTTAATAATTGTAATGCAATTCTTGTCTTCTTGCAATCTCACAACTATTACTTGCTTTTCTAATTGTTGAGCTGTGGATAACCAAGTAAAAAGACTAATGATCGCGCACGCATAACAAATAACAGATAAGTTCATGTGCTCATGAGGCTGAGTTCATGGGAATTATGGTTTTAACAATTTAAAGAAATCAGGGGATTTAAAATCACTGTACAGTTTTTTCTCATGCAATTTGTAGAGAAGTTATTTTTGTCTAATCAATCATCTTCTTTGTTCTTTGAAGGGTATTTTAGACCTATGAATTCTGACATGTTTTACTTCAACAAATACAGCCGAACAGCCTAATGTGAAGGAGGCTATTAAATGGTTATATCAAGCTTCTGCTGCTGGCTACGTTCGTGCACAATACCAGCTTGCCCTTTGTTTACATAGGGGTAATGGAACAGACCAGAATCTCTCAGAAGCGGTATGCTGTTAAATACTTTATACTTCTATAGATGTTTATTGTACTCGTGCATTCTGGATGCTGTATCGATACTTCTGTGTTTTGTTTTGTCTTCTGTGTTTTCATTTTCTAAATCCAAATTCCATGTTCCTTTATATCGTGTAAATATGACCCACCATCACATCTTAGGGGGTGATTGGCATTGCTTATTAAAACAACTTATGCTTACGCTTCTAATAAGAACGCTTATTAAAAACAGCTTGTGATTTTAAATTTACCAAGACTAGAACTATAAAAACAAAGCAAGAAAAGTAGAAAGCGTTTGTACTGATTTCTTGTAATATACAGTGTACAATCTTGCTTTAGTTTTTCACAAAATAAACTTTTTTTTTGTGATAAAAAGCCAATTCCTCTCCTTGAGTACTGAATCATTCTTAATTTATTTAGATAGAAGTTGAATTTATGTAGTTTTTGCATGTTTTTAACAGGCGAGATGGTATTTACGAGCTGCAAGGGGTGGATATGTGCGTGCTATGTATAATGTATCATTATGTTTTTCTTTAGGCAAGGGTTTTATGCAAAACCATAAACATGCCAGAAAATGGATGAAGCTTGCTGCCGATCATGGACATAGAAAGGCTCAGCTCGAGCATGGACTCACTCTATTTTCGGTAATTAATCATTGATCTATTAAATACGAGTCTGGGTAGACGTCAATATTTGACTTTGAAGTATTTAGTACTATATCACTCCCTCCCATCCCATGAGGTCAAAGAAGTATTTATGTCTGACAAAACTCGCCTTCGGAAAGTTTATTTTGACCGGACACACTCTTTGCTCTACACCTACACTACTCCTAAAATCACCACACCTGGGAGTGCAGGTATCTGAACTCACAACCTCTTGGTTGTGGAGCACCTTACTTACCACCAGGATGTCCACTTGGAGGACAACCTTATGAAGTTTTCAAGTTGGATACATATATTACTTGTTTACCTTTCTCGAAAAATTGATGATATGAATTTCCTTCATGCGTAGAAGGATATATCATAGATTTGACATTTATAAAGGGGCAAACTGCATAAAAAGGCTAACTAACCTTTATTACCTTGATTTTTTTTTTCTGGCCAGATTGAGTTAATATGGAATGAAAACCTTAAACTTTCAAAACTTTTGATTTAATTATCTTTGACAATGTTGATGTTATCTGATGTGATGCCTATGTTGCATCGGAAAATCAAATGATTTAAGCTATCAAGTTAAAGATAGACCCAGATACTCCTATTTCTCACGAAAAAGTCCTTTAACCTAATTTTGGTATATTAAGGTCTCTTAGCTAATAGCTTGTAAAAGATATATGAAAAAGTTACCAAACTGCCTTTTGTATATTGAAGTCACTAAACTTGTCTCAGTACTTGTATTTTCTTAAGTAAGTTCTGTTAACATTTAAATTGGTCAAAATTTGATGAAATGGATTTAACATGAATCGATCTTTTTTTTTAATTTTTTTTTTGTTTTATTCATTTATTTATTTTTTTCTTATTTTTGGTGCTTGGTTTGACATGCCTAGGCATGCCACTCGTTTTTCTTGGCTTTTACATGTGGTTTTCCTTTTTCGTTTATTTCCTTTAGTCTCGTCGTTGCTTCTCGTTTCTTTCTTCTCACTGTGGTAGTCTCTTGTGATTTCGGAGCTGGGGGTCTCCTTGGAATCAGTCTCTCTATCCTTTGCGGTGGAGGTAAGGCTGCCTACATCCCACCCCTCCCAGACCCTACTAATAGTACTCTATGCGCTTTTGGCGGGACTTTACTGGGTATGTTGTTGTTGTTGTTATTTTGATCAATTTAAGAGTTCACAGAATGACAGTCATTATCTTCCTTGAGTTGGAGTCTCTCTAAGAGTAGCCTCTGAATCCCATGATTGCCCTTGCCTCACCCCTACCAGATCGTACAGTCAAGTGAGATTTTTCTGGGTTTGTTTGTTTGTAATATACAAACGTACGTTTAGTGGCTTTTTCATGTATTTCTTACAATAATGTACCAAAATATGTTGAGCCACTTTTTCGTAAAATTTAAGAAAGTGTTGGTTTTTTGTAATATTAGCACTTACTTTTATAAGCAAATTTGCCTTGTTAGCACATAAAGTTTTATGATTTCTGTTGCTAATTTCTCTTTAATTGAAGTGAGTTCCTAAAAGTTTTGAATAATGATCAAGTGTTTTACATCAAGCATGTTTAGATCAATGTTTTCATAACAGGAGAGAGTCGTTGGACCAGGGACTGGGTGCTAACTGGTCTAGCTAGCCTACTTGGACCCTTTTCTATTTGAACCTGACTGATCGGGTTCAATTTTTATTTGTATATATGCTTTAGAATCTCATTTACTTAGGGCTTCATATTTTATTGATTTAAATATTTAAAATTATAAATATATACCAAAACATAAGATATATATAGTTTATGTTTATATGATATTTATGATATATATAATCTGGTTTTGAAAACATTAATGAGATGGATGCTCCAGTTCTCATGGGATGCTGGGAACGAGTGATTTGTCGTCTTATTTTCAGATTCTAACCGTTTTGTGTATTCGGAACTACTTTATAGTCTAATAATGAGACTGTTGTACTTGATTAACAGGAAGGGCAGATGATGAAGGCTGTGGTGTACTTGGAACTGGCGGGTCGTGGTGGTGAGATGGCAGCAGTTCATGTTAAGAATGTTATTCTTCAAGAACTCTCGCAACCTTCTCGCGAACATGCCCTCACTCTTGCCAACAATTGGCGAGCTCTTCCATCATCATCATCCCGTTGACCTGCCAATCTTGTTCCATTATCTGTGAGCTTGGAACCTTCTTTCATACAAAAAAACCACAACTTTTTTATTTTATATAATAAAATGTATCTTTGGTGTTGTTAATTGGTGTCTTAACATCTACAAAAGTAGATGTTGCAGCCACTACATTGGTCAAGGTTTGTGCATTCTGTTTTTATGTTGTAATTTTTCGGTCCTCAAATCTGTATAGTGTGTTGCTTTTTATCCCGTTCAAATCGAAACAACTCCAACCAATCTGATATTTAAGCGGTTCGGTTCGCAGTCCAGTTTTTATGGCAATTCAAGGGTTCGTTTCGGTTTGAAACTCTGATGGAACCAAGACTTTTAACCTTTGCTTTATAAATTTGGCTGGACTGGTTTGGTTTGTTCTTTCTCGAAACCATGGTTAGCTGTTTAACTTGGAATTTTCATAATTTCATCACAGTCAGCGGTAGGGAATTTTCATCACAGTAAGCGGTATTTGACCGTAAAAACCCTTGCTATACATATATTTCGTTCTTTCAGTCTTGTTTTTATATATGTAACATCACCTGTTGACCCTTGAATCTTTATGAGCTCAAAAGCAGAATACTTTTCTTTTTTCATTCCCTCTTTAGTTGTTTGTTGGTCATGGGTGACTATTGCATAGTTGCATAGTTGTCTTCTTTGAGCATTGAGCTTCTAAGTAAAACAGATCCTCCAGCTTCTTTGATCTTCTCAGCAGTATTTGGTACCCGTTTAGCCTTCACAATGATTGGTTTCGAGCCCCACAGCATTCCATACCAAGGGCCTTGCAATATCAGTTAATTAACGAGACAACGTAACAGATGTTGCATTATCAGTTAATTAGACCAGTCTAATGTTTGAGTTTTAGGAATAATTTAATGCATGTGAAATGAAATGACTATATTTTCGATCACAGTTTGGATAATTTGACGATGCCGAATTTTAGGAAAAATGGATTTTAATAATACAAGTTTTACCTTGTTGGCGGATAATAATACGAGTTTTGAAATTTCCTCACAATAATACAAGTTTTGTGGGTATTGGATTCTAATGATACACCGTTGGTTTTTTACTAACGGTGTTAGTCTGTTGCCTACGTGACAGGTGCCACGTCAGGTGCCACGTAAGAGGAAAACATTCCATGTGGACCATGTCAGGTGCCATGTAGGCAACAGACTAACACCGTTAGTAAAAAAACTAACGGTGTATCATTAGAATCCAATACCCACAAAACTCGTATTATTGTGAGGAAATTTCAAAACTAGAATTATTATCTGCCAACAAGGTAAAACTTGTATTATTAAAATCCATTTTAAACGGATAAATGTTGATAGCGATACACATACATAAATTCTTTGTTGATATGTATGGTTACGTTTCCTGCTGGTTACGCCCACTCCTACAAGCTAATGCAAGCATGCAGGTGCAAATACTAATTTCATTTGGAAATCAACCAACTGTTGATTATAAATTTATAATATATTCCACCAACGAAAAATATACATATAGGTATAATATGAGTCGAGTTATCCTACATCTAGCAAAAACGCTACATCCATTGCGGATTCATCTGGGGCGTCCTCAAGATCATCCAACAGCCAGGATCTATGGTGTTTCCGCCTATGGTGTTTTCGGTGGGGAAAAACACCATAGGCGGAAACACCATAGATCCTGGCTGTTGGATGATCTTGATGGACGCCCAGATGAATCCGCAATGGATGTAGCGTTTTTGCTGGATGTATTTTACCCTAAACCGGTATAATATATGTCAAGTTTTTACTTTTGTAAAGAAAAAAGAATTTCTGAATTTCATGATTGCTGTTATATAATACGGTAAAAATTTTACGTGTGACAAATTTATCTTAATACAGTACACACAAACATGTCGAGTTCAATACATTTTGATTCCAATAACTGTTATAATTCATGGCAATAAATTTCGACCTTCGATTCTTTTTAGCAAAGATTGTAGGACAAAATTACATCTACAATTTTGATATCGCAACGCGAATCACACTTCACCTTCGAGATATTAAACTGCCCTTAAAGCCAAAGGAGTGGCGAGTATATAACCATTGAAGACAAGTTAAACATATACAATAATAATCACAAATTTTCAATTCTTCATATACAGATTAATTAAGATGAGTCAGTGACCATATTATAGATATTTGTTCAGAAAGATGGCACACGAGTCTGTGGATGATGGCTGCAAATACCGAGTTCATCATTGGAGAAATAAGGCTGCTCCAACCAGTGCCACCCACAGTGCTAAGGCAGCCCAGAAGGCCTGGTTTTTTGCTAGATCACCTGGCGGCCGCCATACAAACAAGTCACCAAGGTAGTCTCTGCCAGATGGCATTTGATTGGTTGTCGATCGGTTGATATTATCGTCCCTTTCCTTGTTTTTGTCACTCCAAGTTCCTGCATAGCTGCATTCATTGATATTCTTGTCATCTTAATATTACTGGGTGGTGAATGCCACCACCTTTCATTTACTTATAAACAGGCCAATTTGGGTAACGTTTTATATCTTACAGGTCAAATGGGTCAAATAAAACTAGCAAAAAAAAAGAAACTTGCCAGGTTAAAAGCTACCAAAGTTCATTTTTAATGCCTACAACTTCCTAAATATGTATCATTAAAAACAAAAGTTAATAGTGTTCTAGGTGAACCCAACCTCCTATGTATTAAGCTATACAAAAATTACCAATTCCGACCCGACCCCATCAATTTGCCACATCTACTAAGAAAGTTTTCACATAGCTCTAAGAATATTTTTTTAGGTAGTCGTTAGAACTCATTGCCGGAACTCATGGGACCCTCAAACCAACGGATTAAGTAAAACGTAGCTTGTGTTGGGCAGTTGCCCTTCAAGGGTTTAAAGGCAGATAACAAGTGGAAGTTGGAGAGACTTAGGCACTTACCACTAAGCCACCCCCTTGAAGGTCCTAACAAAACTTTAAACTATTAGCTAAATGACCTTCATTAATCAGGAAATCAAATAATCTTTCATAGTAACTAGCACTAATAGGTACTACTAAACCTCATAAGGTAAGCAAACAAACAAACATACCCAAAAAAGTCCCACTAGATAGTAGGGTCTCGGGAGGGTGGAAAGCAAAGCACACCTAGTTACCTCTATCCCAAGGGATAGAGAGGCTGCTCCATTAAAGGCAAGAGTCCTATAGTTGAAGGCAAGAGATCTTGAGATATTTGCACTAAGATACCATTATATTTACAATACGAGACCTTTGGTTTGATCCTAATTACGATACGACTAACATGGTCTAATAAGTAACAATGATGATCATGGACAAATAGATCGTTACTTGTTATAGCATTCTTTAATACGCAGCTTGATTTTCATCATACTAAAACATGTGAAATATGCATCACTAATGAGATGTATTAAAGTAAACTAACAATATGAACTCACCTATCATAGCTGGAACCAATAAGTGGAATTGTAACCATTTCTTCTTGAGATATCTTAAGCTTAGGAGCTTGTAAGATATATCTTAGGTCTTTAGCCTGGCGTCTAATGCTGATACTAGGATGACTAGTTTCTAGCTTCCGGTAAAGATCAATACAGTCTTTGTGGCGATTATTAGCTTCATAAGCCATAGCAAGCCATATTTGTATCTGCAAACACCAAACAACAAATAGTATCTCAAACTAGGCTGGAAAAAGCTAACTAAAAAATACGCAAATGTCAGAATTTCACCTTTCTTTTACAGATAAGTCCATGGATTTTAATTTAACTTACTAATCTTTTCCAAGAAGGTCCTATTTACCACAAACTTTGACAAGTAACCAGTCAAACCGGTTAAAAGTTCAAGGGAAGATGTCAGAAAAAACCTACACGACTTACAAACTTTCAGCTTGTAGCAACTATTTCTGTATGAATAGGTCTTTTAGCATGTAATGTCCATGTCAGCAAACACATGGCATCCATGTCAGCTTGTAACTAGCTTCAAGGATAAAGGGGACACTATAGTTGAAGACTGGTGAGTTAAATGATGTACTGATGAAAAAAACTCATAAGACTTGATTGACACAGGGTTTTTTTTTTCTTTCTGAAATTAGCTCTTCAGTTCCTCCAAAATGGACGGTATCAGAATTCAGATATCAATTAAACCAGCTAACCTCGCCACCGAACAAAGTGGGCCTTGGTATGATGGTGAGAGCGCCTTCCAAGAACTCGATAGACCGCCCATACATACCCTTTCCATAAGCCCTTTGACCCAAATCGAACATCAATTGAGCCATTTTCCTCCTCTCTGCCTGTTCCTTAGCAACCTACCAATGTAGCAGGAACTGATGTGTTATTGGAACACAATAATACACTGCAGTTAACAAAGAGATAAAACTACATATTGGAAATTCATTAGCCATCAATCACCTTTTAAAATTAGCCACGAAAACTCTCAATGTAAATGGATCACATTTGGATCAAGGTACAAAGATCCATTTGGATCCCAACTGACATCTTCCATTCATATTTGCTAATAAAGAATTAAATGTTGCTCAAAACTTCTTAGTTCTAGTTCTACCAACAGCAACAATTGCATGCATGGGGTACTTAGGACAGGTAACTTGTTTACTTTCTGATTGTTAAGTCTTATAAGGCAGATAAGCTCAATAGCAGTTACCAAAAGGTATATCTCTTCATCTCTTTTACATATCAACCTCCTAGGTACCCAATTTTGACCTAAATGTACATGAAACTCAATCCTTTTACATATCAACCTCTTAGGTGCCTTAACTTTGACCGAAATGCACATGAATATAAAACAACACCAATTTTGTGTAATGAACTCGAATTCCATGATTTGGCATCGGAATCTGAGATAGGACATGCTAAATTTACACAAATTGAGCTTCCATTCCTATTGTAAAGCCTGGATCATGTTCCTAACTTCCTATACAACTAAAATAAACTACATAAAACGATAAACACAACTGAGATCGGGAATCAGAAAACCCTCACCTTCTCGAGCTCCCTTCGAACTCTCGTCCTCTTCTGTTCTTCCGTCTCTTCGCTTGCTTCATTTTCATCATCACCTCCACCTTCGTCTCCGTCCTCACCTAGATCTTCTTCACCGCGACTCTGCAACTCCTCAGCTTTCTTCTCCAACTCTCGCATATCTTCAATCTCCTTAACTCGCATCCTCATCCGATTCTCCCAATCCATCCTCTTCTTCCTCTCAATCTCCATCTCCTCATCATCTCCGTATCCATTTCCGTTATCCTCGTCACTAGAACTCTCGTAATCGACTTCGTTAAACTTCGAATTCGCCTTCCTTCCACGAACGCTGCGATGCGGCGGCGTGGTTGTCGCGTCCTTCTCAAACTCAATTCCGCCTTTCGAAGACGGCAGGGAGGTGTAGAGGTTAGAGGTAGGTGCCACCAGATCCTTTTTGAACAGGTTCAGAAAGATATCGGAAGGTAGCAATCGCGCTTTGCTTCGTTCGATTACTGTAGTTCGAGGTGAAGTTACGTCCAGTAGAAGTGCTAGGTTTCCAAAAACCGCCATGCCGGTGCCGGTGCCGGTGCCGGTGCCGGAAAAGATGAAGATGAGAACGGTGGAGAAGCAAGGGAGATATGAGTGGGAACAGGGATATTCAGTTGAGACGGAAGTGATGATATTTCGGTTACGCTAAAAGACATTTATGCCCTTGTACATTCAAGGGATGTTGAAAATTTGAGTGAGGCAATAGAAGTCCTTCTTTTTTCATTACTCTCACTTTATACCCTTTGAATTTTTAAACGACTTGTTATTCATAACCCCGTTAACATCTTTTATCCATCTTTTCAAGTCATTTCTCTAACATTTTCCTTAAACTATTTTAAACTATTGGAATTGTCATCTTTCACATATTTTTCCTCCCGTAATTTTTTAGGTTGTACATTGTGATAAAGGATACTATTCATAAAAAGAAAAGTAAACGACTTGTTCAGATGGTGTCCCCTAACCTACTCCTCCCCTAGCCTAGCCGAAGCCAAAACCCTAGGATGGTGTTCCTTGGGCAACTTTGTTTTTGCCAAATCATCCTCTCTGACCCATCTTCGAGTCCACACACCTTCATTCTAATATGTTATTTATCATGTCTATGGTTTACTCAACAAATGTATACTTTTTCAAGATGAAAGTTGTAATATAATTTTTGTTACACTTGCTAGTTACGTATTGTTAGAAATGATTAGAAAATACACTAAAAAACTAGGATATGAGATTCGAACTGCTGACCTCTATGTTTAAAAATCAGCACCCTACCAAATGATCTAGATTAAGTACTTTAATAGTTTTGTTTATATATAAATTTTAGTGGTGACACACTACATACATATAAAATATTTTGACAAATTACACGTACACTCGGGACTTCTAAGCGAAAAAACGGTAGTGACCGAGGTCACTACTGGCTCTCACAAAAATCCGCCCCTAGCCGCAAACAACCGATGTAGCCCCGTTTTTGCTTTTCATATAAAATAAATGATCTTCTACACAAATATACATACACTACTAGCACAATAACACAAGATAGTTTATAAAAAACTGAAAAGCCTCGATTGTAATAACACCCAAACCTTGAGGGGCCTTCAAAGATCTTTTACAGAAAAAGCAAAGCACGCCAAAGGGCAATTGAGTCAAAACCGAAAGTAAGTGGTTAGTATTCATTTGACGTCACCGTTTCCTTCCCCAAAACGACACCGTTCGCTCCATCCAAACACGCCACATCTTACTTTCTTAAAACGCCGTCGTACCCCGCATCCAAACCAACCCCACGTCACCAAAAAGATTAGCCGCTCGCCACTCACTCGGCCGACGATAACATATTCCGTTCACACCCGTTTTCCGTCGGCGAAAACGTCGAGATTCGAATCTCCGAGCTTCAATTCCGTTAGTTTCCGTTAAATGTGTAACAGAAAATGACTCTGATTCTCAACTGTCATCATCCTGGCTTCATTTACTCGAATAATATCCGTTCGAAAAGGTTCAATTGCACCACGAAATTTGGGGCTCGATTTGCTCGCCGGAGAGTTAACAGAAGACTCGTTCATGTTGTTCGTGTTACTCCGGTGAATTCAGCGTCGGTGAATGGATATTCGGTACGGAACGATGAGGTTGCAGATGGCGTGGGGACGGATTACCGTGGGGATAGTGTGGTTGGAGTGTCGGAGAGGTTGATGAGAATTGTTAGGTTGATTCCGTCGTTGTTTCCTGGTGGAAAGTGGTGGAGGTTTCTCGATGAGGTGGAGGTGGTGCAAAATGCGAAGCCGGTGACTCTGGTGCGGGCTCTTCGGCGGATGTGGGGGTTGATTGCGACGGATCGTTGGGTTATCTTTTCTGCGTTCTCTGCCCTAGTTCTAACTGCGGTACTGTTCTTCTATTTATTTATTCTAATTACTATCTTACTGAAACGGTAGAATTGGGGCTGAATTATGCTTAATTGCACATGGATCAATCTACTGACTTAGAGCCTTAAAACATGTTCTAGTAATTGGCATGATGTTACCTACATTAGTGAGAATTGGGGCTGAATTATGCTTAATTGCACATGAATCAATCTACTGACTTAGAGACCTAAAACAGTTTCTAGTAATTGGCATGATGTTACCTGCATTGGTGAGAATTTGTTAGTAAGTTGCACTAAGTAGTTACAAATTGCATATGTGATACTTGCCGTAATTGCAGGCACCATTTCATGTGTTCACCTACATGGCATGCATGGCCATCAATCACCCAAGTTTCTCATTTTGTTGCAGTTAGTTTCTTGTTTCTTGTAAGCCTTGCAAGGCATTTGAATAGAGTGAATGAAATGAGCAGAAAGTTTATCAAATTGTCAAAAACTTCCCTCAATAACTCTCTCTAGTTTCCTCTCAATTTTTCTTGGATTGAAAGCCATCGTGTTGCCCGAAAAGGGTACACATGAATATGTTGGTAAGGAATGGTTATGTTGCATTAAAGGGATACAAATTACATACCTTGGTGAGAAATGTTTAGTAAGCTGCGGTAGCTAGTAAAGAATTACATACGCTGGTGAGAAAGGGTCAGTAAGCTGCATTGAATAGTTATAAATTGCATATTTTGGTGAAAAATGGTCAATCTGTTGATTAAATGGTCAAATTACATAGGTTGGTGACTTGGTGAGAAATGGTTAGTAAGTTGCATTAAGTAGTTACAAATTGCATATATATACGTAAGAAATGGTTGGTTTGTTGCATTAAATGGCTAAAGAAGTATGTTACAAATTTATGTAAAAGTGAAACGTACATTGTTATACTTGGGAATGGCAAACACCTATCTCTGTTTCAAATGCATTAGATGCCAACACAGTTCTGTTGATAAGTTAGTCTATTCTCATGTGAAACTAACTTAGATTTTGTTCATATCATTCAGCTTACAGAAATCTCCATTCCTCATTTCCTGACGGCATCTATATTTTCAGCCCAAAGTGGAGACACAGCAGTATTCCATGGAAATGTGAAGCTATTGATTTTTTTATGTGCCACTTCCGGTATATTCAGGTTAAAAGCTTGTATGGTCAAATCTCTTCTTTGAATCATAAAGTAGTAAATAAATGTCGTTTTTATTACCACTTGAAGCTTTTAGATGGTTTTTGACATCAATCTTTTATTACAAATGATGAGTGCGAGTAAGAAGCGCATTTCGTGTGGACACTTGATTCTCTTTGAAGCCCTAAATCAGTTTATACGATTTATAATGATGTTTCCATTTGCTGGCAGCTTGTTTACTTCTGTAACTATTAAATAACATCATATTTTTCTCATAGTTTTTCTATTTAATGAAAAGTTTCTGACATTTAGTTGTGCTTTTTAAATTCCAGTGGACTAAGAGGTTGCTGGTTTGGCATTGCAAACATGATTCTTGTAAGTTCATATATATGTGTATTCTTAGAAGATTATTTGTTACATTCATCTCTATAAGCATTCATAGTAGGTCCCCCATCCCTATAATATAACTAAAAATCATTATTTTTCCAAATTTATCTCCCATTTTCTAAAACCCCCACATCTCATTCCCCATATCTATCCCCTTTTCAAATAAATAATACTTTTTATTATTTTTTCTCTTATAATGAATAGTAGAAAACAAATATGGGGGATGAGTTTAGTTTTCCCCACAATTTGGGGTATGGGAATGAGGACCCTAATGTAAAAGAAAAAATAGACAAAATTAGCCATTTTCCTTAAATTATGGGAATGGGGATGCTCTAAGAGCATTCCCATTTGGTTCCCTATCTCTAGAATTTAGGGAAAATACAAAGAATTCATCATTTTTCACTCCACATCCCATCCTTAAAATTTGATGGAAAACTTAAGGACTTCCCTAAGTATAGGGAGCACTATACATCCCTATATTGAATCCTTATATGTTTTTGTGAGTGGGAATAAAGAGAAAATGTAATAGAAAAGAGAAAAGAAGTATTCTTTAATTAAGTAGTGATAGATATAGGGAATGAGATGTGGAAGGTTTTTAGAAACCCTTATATTTTAGGGATAAATGTGGGGTTAGTTAAATTATAGGGATAAGAATGAAGAAGCAACTGTAAATGCTTGCAATGTTTGATTCTCCACTAAGTCAGGTAGAAGGGTTTGACTATTAGTCAAACATATTAAATAACACTAAAAGTTGATCTTGATCATTTGTAATGATGTCAATGACCAAAAAATAATTTTACCTTGAATACCGCGTAAAATATAAGCTGATGTAGTATTCACAGTTTCACATTTCTTATAACCTGCAGGTAAAACGAATGAGGGAAACGTTATATTCCGTCCTTCTTCTCCAGGTTTGTAAAAGATGATTATGTGAAGCTTTCAGGAATCAGGACTACATGAACATCATTAATGATTATGTTCGTATTTAGTGAATAGAAGTTTTTCTATAACTTCACTTTTTTGCAGGATATTAACTTTTTTGACTCTATAAGTATTGGCGATTTGACTAGTAGATTGGGTTCAGATTGTCAGCAGGTGTCACGGGTTATTGGGAATGATCTTAACTTAATATTGAGGAATCTCCTTCAGGTACACTAAAAACTACTTTTTCCGAGCTTACCTCAGATTAGAAAATCTAATTTCAGTGTTATGTTTCAGGCGACAGGGGCTTTGATCTACTTGTTGGTCTTGTCTTGGCCACTTGGCTTATGCACATTGGCCATATGCTCTTCTTTATCCTTAATCATGTTAAAATATGGACAGTAAGTTTAGTATGCAGTAAATTAGATGTTAAGGCTTTTACTATGAATTTTATACATACATATAAGAATTAAATATTATGGAAAGTTTTATCTTTACTTTATACATTATTAATTAAAATGATCAATTTCATTGGACAAATAAATTATTAAAAACTCATTAAAACGTCAATTAAGTTTATGATACAAAGTGCATTGTCTATTTATTTTTGGAAATAAGAAAGCAATGAATAAAACTTTCGTAAATAATAGTACTTCATTTCAGTCCATGATGAAAGGAAAAAAGAGAGCTCTGCCTGTGGAATGAAAATAGACTAAAAGAAAGGTGATGCAGGGACATCCGAATATTTTCCTCTAGATAATACTCTTATCGGTCTATCCATGATTCATTCTGCTTGTTACGTGCTTGGTCGTGGCAACTTTATCCAAGTCGTATCCCTTGGTTGATTATTCTCAAATGCTACTCTCACCCATTTTCATACCAATACGCATCAAAAGGAATCACATTTCTTTTTCTTTTTTTGAAACATTCCATTCCAGCAGACAAAAAACAGACAACATCATTCCATTCCTTCTCTGATTCCAGCATACCAACTGCTACCTAAGTTTTTCATTCCTAAATTCTTAATTACGGCTTCATTTTTCCTATTAGCTCTTAGAGTTATATTTTAGAGATGACGGTTCTAATTCCTGACTGTATAGGTACCAGAAAAAAGCAGCAAAGTTAACACAAGAATACACTGCATCTGCAAATGAGGTACGGCAAAATTTGATTATGTCCCAGAGAGTAGTGTTCATACGTATTTTCTCCTTTATTTTAACGATCTAAATAGTGTGTTTCTTATAGGTTGCACAAGAGACATTTTCTTTGATGAGAACAGTCCGAGTTTATGGAACTGAGCAAAAAGAACTCGATCGGTATACATTTGTGTTATTTTTATTTCAAAATGTGCTTAAAGTTTAATTTGACTCTTACTGATTTTATTCACAAATAGGTACAACAACTGGCTGGAAAAACTAGCTGATATAAGCTTGAGAACAAGTGCTGCATATGGAATTTGGAATTTTAGTTTCAACACCCTATACCATGCTACACAGGTTATGCTTTTTCCTTATTTTTTTTTTAGTGTTCATAAAAGTACTTTGGTAACACACATACAGGTGGTTAGAATCAGGATCAAATGAGACACTAAATGTTCGTGAGAAGATTATTATTCACCAAATTTGTAATATGTGAAGATTCCTTATATTTTGCTTTGATCCCATATATATACAAAATAGAGAAATAGTGAATGGAAGTTACAACTTTAGTGAATCAAAGTCGTCTCACACTTCTCTTGGATATATAGGGCTTCACGTTCCTAAGCGTATTTACATACATATATATACATGCACACATATATGTATCTCTTTCCAGTCATGTATGTGTTATATAAGTGTCTAATTTTATAGGTTATTGCTGTGCTGATAGGAGGAATGTCTATAATGGCTGGTCACATAACAGCTGAGCAACTTACAAAGTTCATATTGTACAGTGAATGGTTGATTTACTCAACATGGTTTGTGGGTGACAATTTATCATCATTAATGCAATCTGTTGGTGCAAGTGAAAAGGTATTCCAAATGATGGATCTTGCACCTAGTCCCCAGTTCACTTCCAGAGGCAAGCAATTTATTTAATATCTTAACACACTGCTTAATATTTGAACTAATTATGCATGTTGAAATGTAGCAGGGTCAAAGTTGTCAAGTTTGAAGGGCCGTATTGAGTTGGTGAATGTATCATTTAGCTATACCTCAAGGGAGACGGTACACCTCTAATTTGTCTCATGTCACAAGCAATGGATCATCTCCATCCCTAGAGAATGAGTATAGGTGGCAAGTGGGCAGATCAGCTGGGTTGGGTAATGGTAACGGGTCAACATGGGCTCGTGTCAAAACAGGTAGTTTTATGTGTGGATTAAAATGAGGCACATCAGGTTAGGCTAACCCACCAACGCTTTTAATGCCTTTTTGCATATCTAAATAATTAAGTATTAAATATGATTATGAAAACTGGTATTAACATAATAATATAACACCTTCCATTAATGGGATGAGATTCTTTGTAATGTCACTGGCTCATTGCAGTAATTCCAACAATATTTAGTATTTTTTTTCTCCAGCAGACCATCTGATACTATACTGATACAAACCTAATGGGTCAGACCCAGGTTTAGTTAATAGAAGTATTTTGATATGAACCCAATGAATATGGGTCAAACCGGCACATTGGATATGGTTCAGACCCGGGTTCAGTTAATAGAAGATGTGATACAGATCCGGTTGATCTGTATTCGAACCCGATCGCAACACAGGGAATCCAAGCCCAATAGGGATTCTTTATTCCTAATCTATCTTTATTTTGAACAATATTTTATTAGTTATAAGTTTCCTAGTTTAATTAGGTTTCCTTTTATTTATTTGTCTATTTAAGCATGATTGTAATTCATAATTTAGGAGTTGATTATTGAATAAAAAGAAAGTATTTTCTTGTTAACAGGTTTTGTTCATTGATAGTTCCGGTTGGCCGGATATCACAACCGTCGACGATTCTTGGTTGGCCAAGGTCGTTGCCGCTAGGTTTAGCCTAGGTTATCTTCACCCGCTTATACGAATCCGTATCAAGTGGTATCAGAGCACCAGGTTCGCAGGATGTCTGATTGTAGGAGAGACCGTCGTCATCAAGACCGTAGATTCGCCGCCGGAGGCAACGGCCATGAACAACGTGATCCTCGTGACATCGCTGAGATAGAACAACTCCAACAACGGATTCGTGAACTCGAGTTGCGTCCATTCTCTGAAGGCACACCCAGATACGATGAAGACGGGGTGACACCCGACGCGGAGGAGTGTCTGCGCATACAAGTATTTCTTGGTTGGGTTACTCTTCCGTCACATGAGCCATCCGTGCAAGCCGCGCCACGGACGCCATCCGTGCAAGCCCCGCCTTCTGCACCACTTGCGTTGTCCGTGCCGATCACTCCGCAAAAACAAAATCTGCACCCGCGCCTGCCTACATTCACGCAGATTACATCGATTTCGGTGTGCCCCACGGTTTCAAGTAATTACGAGCGTTATGTAACTCCTTTATCAAGTTACGTAAATATTTACATGTGGGTTGATTATCGGTTCAATTTGAAATTGGAATTGGATGTAGAAGGTAAACATAATCATGATCCGCATATCCCTCTTTTGTCCTACAAATTAGATTTAAGCTCATGTGTAAGTTGGAGTTATCCCATATTTTTGTGATTTCAAAGTTTAATTTCAGTTCACGTGATTTTGGGAGAAAAATTAGTACGAAATTAGAGGATCACATTGAAAGTTATTTGTGGAATATGATCAATTCAGTAGGCATATTATTTTGGGTGGTTCAAAATTTGGTGATTCTAAAATTCAGGGATTTACTCAACGATGCTGTGGTTAATTATTTTGAAGTTCGATATTTTCTAAAGTCTGGGGTGTTTGAGATTTTTAGATATTCACATATAGTGGGGTTTCAAAATTATGAACTATGTAAATTAAGTGCTCGTGATATTTTCCTATTTTATGTGGATAATTCAAGCTTTAAACTTGGAGAAAAAATTGACGGAGCTCTACATGAAAGTTTAGGGGATTTTTGGATAAGTCAATATTTTTATAAGCTGCAACGTCACAAGTATGATTTGTTAGCGGTGCTACGGTATGTTATCCGCTCCCGAAAACATAGTGTTGATCTATTCGACGTTCTTAAGACTCGAGGACGAGTCTTTTTCGAAGAGGGGGAGAGGGAAAAGGATATAAGAGGATCGGGTAACCCAATAGATCCGGGACCCGCCCGTCAAGATGATGTTTGCTTAGAGACGACCGAGATGACAAATGAAGATAAATATGAAGAATCGGTCGTAACGATAGTGACCACAAGCCGTCAAGATGTTCCGTTTGATCCGGGTGGGGTTGATCCGATGTTAAAACTCGAGGACGAGTTTTTCAAAGAAGGGGAGGATGATACAGATCCGGTTGATCTGTATTCGAACCCGATCGCAACACAGGGAATCCAAGCCCAATAGGGATTCTTTATTCCTAATCTATCTTTATTTTGAACAATATTTTATTAGTTATAAGTTTCCTAGTTTAATTAGGTTTCCTTTTATTTATTTGTCTATTTAAGCATGATTGTAATTCATAATTTAGGAGTTGATTATTGAATAAAAAGAAAGTATTTTCTTGTTAACAGGTTTTGTTCATTGATAGTTCCGGTTGGCCGGATATCACAACCGTCGACGATTCTTGGTTGGCCAAGGTCGTTGCCTCCGGGTTTAGCCTAGGTTATCTTCACCCGCTTATACGAATCCGTATCAAGATGGATCCAGAAATTCAGGGAGTTTAAGTAGTGGCTAGGAAGTTGCGAGGTATAGGGAAGGAACTGCCCACTCTTGTGGAGGTTTTAAGTATTAGATTTCCTGCATTTAACTCTTGTCTAGGTTTTATTTGAATTACCAAGTACGTGTATTGAGGTTCCCCCTCTCGAAGTGGGCTGTTTTTTATGAAAGTTCCAAGCTTTCGACTAATTTGATTTGTAGATCATATCAATTGGTTCCAGCTGGGAAATTTCAACATGGTACAAAACTACAAACTCGGAATAACACAAGTGACGGAAGCGACACTCCTCCAAACCCCATCACCGCCCAATTGGCTGCGATTGTCTCGAAATTGGAGGGTATGGATGCGCTGAAGGCTGATATTATTGCTCTGAAGGCTCAAGCATCAAGCAGATATAAAGGCAGGGGGGGGGGGGGTTAGCTGTTTTGATGAAGCTAGAAAATACGTAGATTATATTTGTGTATTGTATGTTAGTGCATAGGGAATGAAGATTATGAGGATATATATACTAATCTAATAGTACACAAGAGACCCTTTAGAATATATTAATACTAAACATGATGATTATCTAATATTTCCCCGCAAGCTGAGACTGGGAAACGACATGCAGCTTGGATCTCAAAAATAAGAAGCGGTTTGTGGGCAGCAGTTTTGTGAAGATGTCAGCAGCAATCTGGTCATGAGTGGAAATAAATTGAACTTGTAACCTTCCGCCAACAACTTTTTCTCGAACAAAGTGAAAATCGACTTCAACATGTTTTCTTCTCGCATGGAAGATCGGATTTACAGATAGATATGTTGCGCCCAAGTTGTCACACCACAATGTAGGAGCGTGTTTGAGAGGAGTACCAAGTTCTCTGAAAAGATTTTCAATCCAAGTGAGTTCAGCCACTGTATTTGCAAGAGCCTTGAATTCAGATTCAGTTGAGGATCTAGAAACGGTCCTTTTCTTTCGAACTGTCCAAGAAACGAGATTCGTTTCCAAGTAGATGGCAAATCCCCCCGTTGATCACCGATCATCACGGCATCCAGCCCAGTGGGCATAAGAAAAAGCCTGAATGTCTCGCCAGTGGTTGTCAGTGAAAGCATGCAAAGAGGACGTGCTTAATGAGTAAACCATGATTGGAAGTGCCAAGCATATACCGGAGAATACGCTTGACGGCCATCAAGTGATTTTTAGTTGGAGCGTGCATAAATTGGCAGACTTTGTTGATTGCAAATGTAATGTCAGGGCAAGACAAAGTAACATACTGATGAGCTCCAACAAGTTGTCGATACTTGACTGGATCCGATATCAAGGGATTGTCTGAGAGAAACAAAGGAGCAGATGTGCTCATGAGGGATGGGATGGGTTTGGCAGTAATGATACAAACCTAATGGGTCTAAGCGGGTAGAGGCAGACTTGGTCCTTGCTGGGTAATTCAAGTGGGTCCAAAAACTCAGGAAGTGGTTCTCGGTTTAGAGTGAATAACCGCCTCACTCTTAGGGCAATTCATCCTACGAATAGTTTAAGTAGTAGTCTTTTCCTTTATTCTAGTTGTGTGGTCATTTTTCTAAATTTAGTGTTTGTACTTGGAGATCAGCCAATCTCGAATCTGGCTAAGCTTTGGTGATAATCATTCGATTATCATCCTTCTATATCAGTTCTGTTCTATTTTGATTTTCTAGACTCTATCATATGCACTTATAAACCACTATTGAAATGCATAAAATTATAGTTGTGAGTTGTGACATTTCAACAGGTACATGTATTACAAGATATAAACATTACTATGAATCCTTATGAAGTAGTTGCACTTGTAAGTAAGTCTATTATTCTATCTGCCTAATTTACTTTATGAAATAAGTACAAGTGTTAAATATTTTTAATAATGTTCATTAGGTTGGTCTTAGTGGTAGTGGGAAAAGCACAATTGTGAATCTTCTGCTTCGTCTATATGAACCAACAAGTGGTCAGGTAATCCTTTCTTCCTACATTGATGGTGAATTTTCGATAAAGGCGATGTGTTGGGCGGGTTGGTTAATGCGTGAAAACCAGATGGGGCAGCTTGACCACACATATTCTTTGTCTCTTCTTTCAGTTTTATTAGAAAACGATATTTCTTAAAATACTAATTCACTTTTGAAGTGTTTTATTCATACACTTCAGGAATTTTTTTACTGAGGTGGCCTATTCTTTAATTAACCGGGTTTTGAAGGTATTCCATTCGACCAATTAGAGATAAATACAACCCAAATTAACCTATTTCTATGTAAATGTCTAAATGAGTCAAAATCACCACCTCTAATTTTCAACTTGGGACACTTGGTAAAGAAAACTTATGGTACAGATCTTGCACAATTTACCTTTCACTGATGTAGTTAGTTGCTTTTGTAGATTTTGATTGACGGGTCTCCTTTAAAAGATTTGGACATCAAGTGGCTTAGAGAAAGAATTGGATATGTTGGACAGGTCATCTTTCTTAAACACTTCACATGATATCATTTCTGTTATCTGGTTAGAGTTTATTGCATAATAAGGAAACAAACTTTGGTCTGATTTCTGTTTTGAGTAACAATCTTTACAGTTGACGTGTTGGTAAGTTTGACCATATTGACTTTCACCCCTGGATATGTACCAAGTAAAAATTACCTTAAATAGAAGTTGGTTGCCTTTCTATTATTAAAAAACAAAGACGGTCACCCAAAATTGAAACCAGACAAAGTTTGTTACTCCCTCCGTCCTAGAAGTTCTCGCCCAAATCACTAATGTAGTTTGTCCCAAAATAATTGTCCACTTTTAAAGATGGTTATTGTTTACTAGTTTCACCGTTTTACGGTTTTATCCCCAAATGTTCTTCTCATCATATATTGCAAGTTTAAAATTGGTATTTTGTTAAAAAAATCCACATTAGTTGTATATATCTCAATTTGTGTTTTCTTCTTGTGGACGATTATTTTTGGACTGAGGGAGTACCTTTTATATGTAATAACTAATAACTTTATAAGAAAGAACCTTTTGTTTGTTAATTACCTATTCAAAACAGGAACCTAGGCTTTTTCGGATGGATGTGAAATCTAATATAGCGTATGGATGTACAAGAGATGTAACTCAAGAGGATATTGAATTGGCAGCCAAACAAGCATATGCTCATGACTTTATTTCTTCATTGCCTGATGGCTATAATACAATTGTTGATGATGATTTAATTAGTGGAGGACAAAAACAAAGAATTGCAATTGCAAGAGCGATCCTTAGGGACCCGTCTATTTTGATTCTTGATGAAGCTACTAGTGCTTTAGATGCAGAGAGTGAATACAACATTAAGGTATCTATGATATTTTTTATTTTACTTTTTGGTGGAAGGAAAAGGTTTCTACTAGAGGTGGCAAAGTCGGTTGGGTAACAGGGTCTCCTCAAAATAGTGTGGGCCAAAATGGGTTGGTTCAACCGTCCCACAACCATTTTTCATTAAAAGTTAGTATGCCAAATGTGATTACAACCTTTTTTGTGTGGACAAGTCCCTAAACTTTTATTTGCAGGACTTGTAACTAGGAGGTCTCTTTTAACAATTTAAGCATTTAATCATGCAAAAAAAGTACCTTGTCATTAATATTCAACAAGTTAAAGGATTTAATCATGCAAAAATATGACACCTTTCCTTAAAGTTCAATAAGTTAACTCATAACTGACTCAGACGTGCAGGAACGGGTTTAGGACTTATCTGCACAAAAAGTTGAAGTCCATAGGTTTTTCTTTTGTCTGAAATTTGCCCTTACAAAAAACGTATGTTATTACAAATCTTATATAACTTTCTATAATAAACTTAACTCACTTGACCCGTTAAACAACTGAAACAAGATAAAATAACCCAAAATGACCCATATTTCCTATAAATTGGGAGTGGGGTTACATTATGCACCATCCTACGTTTTTTGCTTATGGTATTCCTTGATCACGTAGGGTGTACTTCGTGCTGCTGGAAATAACTATAAGAGGACCGTCATAATAATCGCACACAGGTAATACAAATAAAAAATCCCTCTTGTGGTTTATAGTTAAATAAGACTGATTTCACCTTTCTCCCAGACTGTCCACTGTACAAGCTGCAGATAGAATAATTGTCATGGACCGCGGTCAGATCATTGAGGTACAATCTCCCAATACATTTTTGAAATGGGATTGGGTAGAAACGGGTCAAAACTGTGTGGGCCAGGTTGCGTTGACCCACAAACACTTTTTTGTGCAATTTTAAGTTTAATAAATAACTAATATGTTCAATATGACCAAAAAACAATATTGTTACGATACTATTCTAATCTTTGAATAAAACAAATAGGTATCTTTAACATTGAAATTTCTGAACAAACTGTTCCAAATTTCACGAGACGTCTAAAATGGGTTGTATATGCTTCTGATAGAGGTGGGAAAACGGGCAGGTTGGGTAACACGTCAAAATGAGTTCAGGTCAAAGCATTTAGTTTGTATTTTCAGTATCAAATTGGTCCAAACCTTTTATCCCTTTTTCCATAAATTAGTATAATAATATACGACTAAAAATATATTACAAAAGTAATAATATGACTTCTTATAAACAAAATGATCTGTAAGACATATAAGCATTTGAATACACTTTAGATGACTTTTGATCCATTTCATTTCTAGCTACTTTTTAAAGTTTAACCTGTTTAACCCATTATTTAACACATACTGAATCAATCCCATTTCATATAAAGGGGTTGAATTGTCATTTTCCGTAACTAACTGGAAACTCAAACCATGTATGGTTGTGAATTCAGATGGGTAATCACAAAGAACTTCTACTTAAAGATGGATTATATGCGCGATTAACCAGAAGACAGGTTGATGCTGTGGGATGATAACTGAAACATATATAATCTGATTAAACTTGTTTTTATGGTCAAACAACAATATATCATACCCATGGCTATGTGTATCATGGATGGAGTGGGATGCAGATACAAAACTCTTATCAAAGGGTGAGTGAGAACCTTTGAAGATTCATCACCCATACAAGAATTAATTAATGTTATTTATGTTAATTAATGTTGTTCTATAGTGTCTTTTTTACCAAACTGTAAGTGGTCTTCCATTGCAAAATGATTTCATTGAAGCAGAGAAACCGGGAGGACTACTCTGGTAACATAGTAATATGTAAGACGGTTATGTAATTGTATAACTGTCTGTGAATTTGTCTTCTATCATATCTATAACATTATGTACAAGTGTTTATGATTTATTACATGATTATGTAATCATATAAGTGTATAATTGTCTATGTTTCCCTCTTCTATCATATTTGTAAAATATTACCTGCAGTGTTTGTGACGGTTTTGAAATGATCAACCCCATCACGACAAGACCCTGCTATTTTTGCCTCGTTTGTTGCTAGATGATCGCTTCAGCCCCTGTTGATACCGTTTCTACTGCAACCATATTCATTGTTTTGTTACATACCGATAAAAAACCGCCACCTGCAGTTTTTCCGCCTATTGGAATCCAATCTTTATTAGAGCCCTCCTGTTGTTGCTATTCAATCACCAAAGGATAACCTTTCTTACTGTTCGGTCTCCTCTGATCCTCTCTTGATTACAGGTATGAGCTTTTTCAAGCTCTGTATAATTAAAGAATATAAAAGACAGAGAACTTGGTTTGGTCAAAACTTTTTGATTGACACTTACTATTGATAAACTTAATTGAAGCTACAAATACAAAAGAGACTCAAAGCACCATATTTATAACTAAACAAACCCTTTGAGAATAAGTAACCTACTTAATTTATGAAACCAAATAAACAAAACTAATGCCCTAGGGTAAACATAATAATTATGACCCATAAAATAAAACTAGATTTTATTGTTTGCGCGTTGTGACGGAGATAACGTTGGTGCATCGAACAGTCGTCGTGCTAAG
>JBCNJP010000018.1:17611529-17786081 GCA_039602395.1 Deinandra increscens subsp. villosa | reverse complement strand
CAACCAATATAGCCCCGTCTTAGCTTTCCATAGAAAATAAATGATCTTCTACACAAATATACATACACTACTAGCACAATAACACAAAGTTTATAAAAAACTGAAAAGCCTCGATTGTAATAACACCCAAACCTTGAGGGGCCTTCCGAGATCTTTTACAGAAAAAGCAAAGCACGCCAAAGGGCAATTGAGTCAAAACAGAAAGTAAGTGGTTAGTATTCATTTGACGTCACCGTTTCCTTCCCCAAAACGACACCGTTCGCTCCATCCAAACACGCCACATCTTACTTTCTTAAAACGCCGTCGTACCCCGCATCCTAACCAACCCCACGTCACCAAAAAGATTAGCCGCTCGCCACTCACTCGGCGACGACGATAACATATTAAACATCCCATTTTCCGTCGGCGAAAACGTCGTGATTCGAATCTCCGAGCTTCAATTCCGTTAGTTTCCGTTAAATGTGTAACAGAAAATGACTCTGATTCTCAACAATCATCATCCTGGCTTCATTTACTCGAATAATATCCGTTCGAAAAGGTTCAATTTCACCACGAAATTTGGGGCTCGATTTGCTCGTCGGAGAGTTAACAGAAGACTCGTTCATGTTACTCCGGTGAATTCAGCGTCGGTGAATGGATATTCGGTACGGAACGATGAGGTTGCAGATGGCGTGGGGACGGATTACCGTGGGGATAGTGTGGTCGGAGTGTCGGAGAGGTTGCTGAGAATTGTTAGGTTGATTCCGTCGTTGTTTCCTGGTGGAAAGTGGTGGAGGTTTCTCGATGAGGTGGAGGTGGTGCAAAATGCGAAGCCGGTGACTCTGGTGCGGGCTCTTCGGCGGATGTGGGGGTTGATTGCGACGGATCGTTGGGTTATCTTTTCTGCTTTCTCTGCCCTAGTTCTAACTGCGGTACTGTTCTTCTATTAATTTATTCTAATTACTATCTTACTGAAACGGTAGAATTGGGGCTGAATTATGCTTAATTGCACATGGATCAATCTACTGACTTAGAGCCTTAAAACATGTTCTAGTAATTGGCATGATGTTACCTACATTAGTGAGAATTGGGGCTGAATTATGCTTAATTGCACATGAATCAATCTACTGACTTAGAGCCTCAAAACTTTTTCTAGTAATGGGCATGATGTTACCTACATTAGTGAGAAATGGTTAGTAAGTTGCACTAGATAGTTACAAATTGCATATGTGATACTTCCCGTAATTGCAGGAACCATTTCATGTGTTCACCTACATGGCATGCATGGCCATCAACCACCCAAGTTTCTCATTTTGTTGCAGTTAGTTTCTTGTTTCGTGTAAGCGTTATAAGGCATTTGAATAGAGTGAATGAAATGAGTGGAAAGTTTATCAAATTGTCAAGAACTTCCCTCTATAACTCTCTCTAGTTTCCTCTCAATTTTTCTTGGATTGAAAGCCATCGTGTTGCCCGAAAAGGGTACACATGAATATGTTGGTAAGGAATGGTTATGTTGCATTAAAGGGATACAAATTACATACCTTGGTGAGAAATGGTTAGTAAGCTGCGGTAGCTAGTAAAGAATTACATACGCTGGTGAGAAAGGGTCAGTGAGCTGCATTGAATAGTTATAAATTGCATATTTTGGTGAAAAATGGTCAATCTGTTGATTAAATGGTCAAATTACATAGGTTGGTGACTTGGTGAGAAATGGTTAGTAAGTTGCATTAAGTAGTTACAAATTGCATATATTCGTAAGAAATGGTTGGTTTGTTGCATTAAATGGCTAAAGAAGTATGTTACAAATTTATGTAAAAGTGAAACGTACATTGTTATACTTGGGAATGGCAAACACCTATCTCTGTTTCAAATGCATTAGATGCCAACACAGTTCTGTTGATAAGTTAGTCTATTCTCATGTGAAACTAACTTAGATTTTGTTCATATCATTCAGCTTACAGAAATCTCCATTCCTCATTTCCTGACGGCATCTATATTTTCAGCCCAAAGTGGAGACACAGCAGTATTCCATGGAAATGTGAAGCTATTGATTTTTTTATGTGCCACTTCCGGTGTATTCAGGTTAAAAGCTTGTATGGTCAAATCTCTTCTTTGAATCATAAAGTAGTAAATAAATGTCGTTTTTATTACCACTTGAAGCTTTTAGATGGTTTTTGACATCAATCTTTTATTACAAATGATGAGTGCGAGTAAGAAGCGCATTTCGTGTGGACACTTGATTCTCTTTGAAGCCCTAAATCAGTTTATACGATTTATAATGATATTTCCATTTGCTGGCAGCTTGTTTACTTCTGTAACTATTAAATAACATCATATTTTTCTCATAGTTTTTCTATTTAATGAAAAGTTTCTGACATTTAGTTGTGCTTTTTAAATTCCAGTGGACTAAGAGGTTGCTGGTTTGGCATTGCAAACATGATTCTTGTAAGTTCATATATATGTGTATTCTTAGAAGATTATTTGTTACATTCATCTCTATAAGCATTCATAGTAGGTCCCCCATCCCTATAATATAACTAAAAATCATTATTTTTCTAAACTTATCTCCCATTTTCTAAAACCCCCACATCTCATTCCCCATATCTATCCCCTTTTCAAATAAATAATACTTTTTATTATTTTTTCTCTTATAATGAATAGTAGAAAACAAATATGGGGGATGAGTTTAGTTTTCCCCACAATTTGGGGTATGGGAATGAGGACCCTAATGTAAAAGAAAAAATAGACAAAATTAGCCATTTTCCTTAAATTATGGGAATGGGGATGCTCTAAGAGCATTCCCATTTGGTTCCCTATCTCTAGAATTTAGGGAAAATACAAAGAATTCATCATTTTTCACTCCACATCCCATCCTTAAAATTTGATGGAAAACTTAAGGACTTCCCTAAGTATAGGGAGCACTATACATCCCTATATTGAATCCTTATATGTTTTTGTGAGTGGGAATAAAGAGAAAATGTAATAGAAAAGAGAAAAGAAGTATTCTTTAATTAAGTAGTGATAGATATAGGGAATGAGACGTGGAAGGTTTTTAGAAACCCTTATATTTTAGGGATAAATGTGGGGTTAGTTAAATTATAGGGATAAGAATGAAGAAGCAACTGTAAAGGCTTGCAATGTTTGATTCTCCAGTAAGTCAGGTAGAAGGGTTTGACTATTAGTCAAACATATTAAATAACACTAAAAGTTGATCTTGATCATTTGTAATGATGTCAATGACCAAAAAATAATTTTACCTTGAATACCGCGTAAAATATAAGCTGATGTAGTATTCTTTTTTTGGGTAAAGAAGCTGATGTAGTATTCACAGTTTCACATTTCTTATAACCTGCAGGTAAAACGAATGAGGGAAACGTTATATTCCGTCCTTCTTCTCCAGGTTTGTAAAAGATGATTATGTGAAGTTTTCAGGAATCAGGACTACATGAACATCATTAATGATTATGTTCGTATTTAGTGAATAGAAGTTTTTCTATAACTTCACTTTTTTGCAGGATATTAACTTTTTTGACTCTATAAGTATTGGCGATTTGACTAGTAGATTGGGTTCAGATTGTCAGCAGGTGTCACGGGTTATTGGGAATGATCTTAACTTAATATTGAGGAATCTCCTTCAGGTACACTAAAAAATACTTTTTCCGAGCTCACCTCAGATTAGAAAATCTAATTTCAGTGTTATGTTTCAGGCGACAGGGGCTTTGATCTACTTGTTGGTCTTGTCTTGGCCACTTGGCTTATGCACATTGGCCATATGCTCTTCTTTATCATTAATCATGTTAAAATATGGACAGTAAGTTTAGTATGCAGTAAATTAGATGTTAATGCTTTTAATATGAATTTTATACATACATATAAGAATTAAATACAATGGAAAATTTTATCTTTACTTTATACATTATTAATTAAAATGATCAATTTCTTTGGACAAATAAATTATTAAAAACTCATTAAAACGTCAATTAAGTTTATGATACAAAGTGCATTGTCTATTTATTTTTGGAAATAAGAAAGCAATGAATAAAACTTTCGTAAATAATAGTACTTCATTTCAGTCCATGATGAAAGGAAAAAAAGAGAGCTCTGCCTGTGGAATGAAAATAGACTAAAAGAAAGGTGATGCAGGGACATCCGAATATTTTCCTCTAGATAATACTCTTATCGGTCTATCCATGATTCATTCTGCTTGTTACGTGCTTGGTCGTGGCAACTTTATCCAAGTCGTATCCCTTGGTTGATTATTCTCAAATGCTACTCTCACCCATTTTCATACCAATACGCATCAAAAGGAATCACATTTCTTTTTCTTTTTTTGAAACATTCCATTCCAGCAGACAAAAAACAGACAACATCATTCCATTCCTTCTCTGATTCCAGCATACCAACTGCTACCTAAGTTTTTCATTCCTAAATTCTTAATTACGGCTTCATTTTTCCTATTAGCTCTTAGAGTTATATTTTAGAGATGACGGTTCTAATTCCTGACTGTATAGGTACCAGAAAAAAGCAGCTAAGTTAACACAAGAATACACTGCATCTGCAAATGAGGTACGGCAAAATTTGATTATGTCCCAGAGAGTAGTGTTCGTACGTATTTTCTCCTTTATTTTAACGATCTAAATAGTGTGTTTCTTATAGGTTGCACAAGAGACATTTTCTTTGATGAGAACAGTCCGAGTTTATGGAACTGAGCAAAAAGAACTCGATCGGTATACATTTGTGTTATTTTTATTTCAAAATGTGCTTAAAGTTTAATTTGACTCTTACTGATTTTATTCACAAATAGGTACAACAACTGGCTGGAAAAACTAGCTGATATAAGCTTGAGAACAAGTGCTGCATATGGAATTTGGAATTTTAGTTTCAACACCCTGTACCATGCTACACAGGTTATGCTTTTTCCTTATTTTTTTTTTAGTGTTCATAAAAGTACTTTGGTAACACACATACAGGTGGTTAGAATCAGGATCAAATGAGACACTAAATGTTCGTGAGAAGATTATTATTCACCAAATTTGTAATATGTGAAGATTCTTTATATTTTGCTTTGATCCCATATATATACAAAATAGAGAAATAGTGAATGGAAGTTACAACTTTAGTGAATCAAAGTCGTCTCACACTTCTCTTGGATATATAGGGCTTCACGTTCCTAAGCGTATTTACATACATATATATACATGCACACATATATCCATCTCTTTCCATTCATGTATGTGTCATATGAGTGTCTAATTTTATAGGTTATTGCTGTGCTGATAGGAGGAATGTCTATAATGGCTGGTCACATAACAGCTGAGCAACTTACAAAGTTCATATTGTACAGTGAATGGTTGATTTACTCAACATGGTTTGTGGGTGACAATTTATCATCATTAATGCAATCTGTTGGTGCAAGTGAAAAGGTATTCCAAATGATGGATCTTGCACCTAGTCCCCAGTTCACTTCCAGAGGCAAGCAATTTTTTTAATATCTTAACACACTGCTTAATATTTGAACTAATTATGCATGTTGAAATGTAGCAGGGTCAAAGTTGTCAAGTTTGAAGGGCTGTATTGAGTTGGTGAATGTATCATTTAGCTATACGTCAAGGGAAACGGTACACCTCTAATTTGTTTCATGTCACAAGCAATGGATCATCTCCATGACTCCATCCCTAGAGAATGAGTATAGGTGGCAAAGTGGGAAGATCAGCTAGGTTGGGTAATGGTAACGGGTCAACATGGGCTCGGGTCAAAAGGGGTAATTTTATGTGTGGATTAAAATGAGACAGGTGAGGCTAGACTAACCCACCAACACTTTTAATGCCTTTTTGTATATCTAAATAATTAATGTATTAAATATGATTATGAAAACTGGTATTAACATAATAATACCTTCCAATAATGCTAAGCTTTGGTGATAATCATTCGGTTATCATCCTTCTATATCAGTTCTGTTCTATTTTGATTTTCTAGACTCTATCATATACACTTATAAACCACTATTGAAATGCATAAAATTATAGTTGTGAGTCGTGACGTTTCAACAGGTACATGTATTACAAGATATAAACATTACTATGAATCCTTATGAAGTAGTTGCACTTGTAAGTAAGTCTATTATTCTATCTGCCTAATTTACTTTATAATATAACAAGTATTAAATATTTTTAATAATGTTCATTAGGTTGGTCTTAGTGGTAGTGGGAAAAGCACAATTGTGAATCTTCTGCTTCGTCTATATGAACCAACAAGTGGTCAGGTAATCCTTTCTTCCTAAAATGATGGTGAATTTTCGATAAAGGTGATGTGTTGGGCGGGTTGGATAATGGGTGAAAACCAGATGGGGCAGCTTGACCACACATATTCTTTGTCTCTTCTTTCAGTTTTATTAGAAAACGATATTTCTTAAAATACTAATTCATTTTTTAAGTGTTTTATTCATACACTTCAGGAATTTTTTTACTGAGGTGGCCTATTTTTAATTAACCGGGTTTTAAAGGTATTCCATTCGACCAATTAGAGATAAATACAGCCCAAATTAACCTATTTCTATGTAAATGTCTAAATGAGTCAAAATCACCACCTCTAATTTTCAACTTGGGACACTTGGTAAAGAAAACTTATGGTACAGATCTTGCACAATTTACCTTACACTGATGTAGTTAGTTGCTTTTGTAGATTTTGATTGACGGGTCTCCTTTAAAAGATTTGGACATCAAGTGGCTTAGAGAAAGAATTGGATATGTTGGACAGGTCATCTTTCTTAAACACTTCACATGATATCATTTCTGTTATCTGGTTAGAGTATATTGCATAATAAGGAAACAAACTTTGGTCTGATTTCTGTTTTGAGTAACAATCTTTACAGTTGACGTGTTGGTAAGTTTGACCATGTTGACTTTCACCCCTGGATATGTACCAAGTAAGAGTAACCTTACATAGAAGTTGGTTGCCTTTCTATTATTAAAAAACAAGACGGTCACCCAAAATTGAAACCAGACGAAGTTTGTAACTCCCTCCGTCCTAGAAGTTCTCGCCCAAATCACTAATGTAGTTTGTCCCAAAATAATTGTCCACTTTTAAAGATGGTTATTGTTTACTATTTCACCGTTTTACGGTTTTACCCCCAAATGTTCTTATCATCATATATTGCAAGTTTAAAATTGGTATTTTGTTAAAAAAATCCACATTAGTTGTATATATCTCAATTTGTGTTTTCTTCTTGTGGATGATTATTTTTGGACTGAGGGAGTACCTTTTATATGTAAAAACTAATAACTCTATAAGAAAGAACCTTTTGTTTGTTAATTACATATTCAAAACAGGAACCTAGGCTTTTTCGGATGGATGTGAAATCTAATATAGCGTATGGATGTACAAGAGATGTAACTCAAGAGGATATTGAATTGGCAGCCAAACAAGCATATGCTCATGACTTTATTTCTTCATTGCCTGATGGCTATAATACAATTGTTGATGATGATTTAATTAGTGGAGGACAAAAACAAAGAATTGCAATTGCAAGAGCGATCCTTAGGGACCCGTCTATTTTGATTCTTGATGAAGCTACTAGTGCTCTAGATGCAGAGAGTGAATACAACATTAAGGTATCTATGATATTTTTTATTTTACTTTTTGGTGGAAGGAAAAGGTTTCTACTAGAGGTGGCAAAGTCGGTTGGGTAACAGGGTCTCCTCAAAATAGTGTGGGCCAAAATGGGTTGGTTCAACCGTCCCACAACCATTTTTCATTAAAAGTTAGTATGCCAAATGTGAATACAACCTTTTTTGTGTGGACAAGTCCCTAAACTTTTATTTGCAGGACTTGTAACTAGGAGGTCTCTTTTAACAATTTAAGCATTTAATCATGCAAAAAAAGTACCTTGTCATTAATATTCAACAAGTTAAAGGATTTAATCATGCAAAAATATGACACCTTTCCTTTAAGTTCAATAAGTTAACTCATAACTGACTCAGACGTGCAGGAACGGGTTTAGGACTTATCTGCACAAAAGTCGAAGTCCATAGGTTTTTCTTTTGTCTGAAATTGGCCCTTACAAAAAACATATGTTATTACAAATCTTATATAACTTTCTATAATAAACTTAACTCACTTGACCCGTTAAACAACTGAAACAAGATAAAATAACCCAAAATGACCCATATTTCCTATAAATTGGGAGTGGGGTTACATTATGCACCATCCTACGTTTTTTGTTTATGGTATTCCTTGATCACGTAGGGTGTACTTCGTGCTGCTGGAAATAACTATAAGAGGACCGTCATAATAATCGCACACAGGTAATACAAATAAAAAATCCCTCTTATGGTTTACAGTTAAAAAGACTGATTTAACCTTTCTCCCAGGCTATCCACTGTACAAGCTGCAGATAGAATAATTGTCATGGACCGCGGTCAGATCATTGAGGTACACTCCCCAAAACATTTTTGAGGTGGGATTGGGTTGAAACGGGTACAAACTGTGTGGGCCAGGTTCGTTGACCCACAAACACTTTTTTGTGCAATTTTAAGTTTAATAAATAACTAATATGTTCAATATGACCGCAAAAACAATATTGTTACGATATTATTCTAATCTTTGAATAAAACAAATAGGTATCTTTAACATTGAAATTTCTGAACAAACTGTTCCAAATTTCACGAGACGTCCTAAAAAGGTTGTATATGCTTCCCATAGAGGTGGGAAAACGGGGAGATTGGGTGAAACGTCAAAACGGGTTCGGGTCAAAGCATTTAGTTTGTATTTCAGGGTCAAATTGGTCTAAAATTAAATCCCTTTATCTGTAAATAATTAGTATAATAAAATACGACTAAAATATTTTACAAAAGTAATAATATGATTTCTTATAAACAAAATGATCTGTAAGACATATGAGCATTTGAATACACTTTAGATGACTTTTTACCCATTTCATTTCTGGCTACTTTTTAAGTTTTACCTGTTTAACCCATTATTTTACGCATACTGAATCGATCCCATTTCATATAAAGCGGTTGAAATTGTCATTACATAACTAACTGGAAACTCAAACCATGTATGGTTGTGAATTCAGATGGGTAATCACAAAGAACTTCTACTTAAAGATGGATTATATGCGCGATTAACCAGAAGACAGGTTGATGCTGTGGGATGACAACTGAAACATATATAATCTGATTAAACTTGTTTTTATGGTCAAACAACATTATATCATACCCATGGCTATGTGTATCATGGATGGAGTGGGATGCAGATACAAAACTCTTATCAAAGGGTGAGTGAGAACCTTTGAAGATTCATCACCCATACAAGAATTAATTAATGTTATCTATGTTAATTAATGTTGTTCTATAGTGTCTTTTTTACCAAACTGTATGTGGTCTTCCATTGCAAAATGATTTCATTGAAGCAGAGAAACCGGGAGGACTAATATGTAAGACGGTTATGTAATTGTATAACTGTCTGTGAATTTGTCTTCTATCATATCTATAAAACATTATGTACAAGTGTTTATGATTTATTACATGATTATGTAATCATATAAGTGTATAATTGTCTATGTTTCCCTCTTCTATCATATTTGTAAAATATTACCTGCAGTGTTTGTGACGGTTTTGAAATGATCAACCCCATCACGACAAGACCCTGCTATTTTTGCCTCGTTTGTTGCTAGATGATCGCTTCAGCCCCTGTTGATACCGTTTCTACTGCTGATACCGTTTCTACTGCAACCATATTCATTGTTTTGTTACATACCGATAAAAAACCGCCACCTGCAGTTTTTCCGCCTATTGGAATCCAATATTTATTAGAGCCCTCCTGTTGTTGCTATTCAATCACCAAAGGATAACCTTTCTTACTGTTCGGTCTCCTCTGATCCTCTCTTGATTACAGGTATGAGCTTTTTCAAGCTCTGTATAATTAAAGAATATAAAAGACAGAGAACTTGGTTTGGTCAAAACTTTTTGATTGACACTTACTATTGATAAACTTAATTGAAGCTACAAATACAAAAGAGACTCAAAGCACCATATTTATAACTAAACAAACCCTTTGAGAATAAGTAACCTACTTAATTTATGAAACCAAATAAACAAAACTAATGCCCTAGGGTAAACATAATAATTATGACCCATAAAATAAAACTAGATTTTATTGTTTGCGTGTTGTGATGGAGATAACGTTAGTGCATCGAACAGTCGTCGTGCTAAGTGCAACGTAAAAAGTATACCAACACAAAAAAGAAAAACTTCATAACAAATTAAACAAATATAAAAGAATGAAAAAAAAAATGACACGTATATGCAACAATGTGAAATTAAAACCAAAATTTAATGGAAAAAAAAGAGAATGAAAACATAAAAGAAAAAAAATAAAAAAAATAGGCGTTTGGAGGCTCCAATGATTAAACTTGAAACCTAAATCTTATGTTAGACAACTCTACCTACTATACCACTTAATTCCCTTGTTATTTTTTTTTTGAACGGCAATTTCATTAAAAGACAAGGGACCCCTAGCAAGAAGCTAGAGGCCCGCCAAACAAAGAATTACATTTGGAAAGAAAACGAAAACCAGTCACTCCAACTAATAGATTGGACCTTACATCGATTTACAAACCACAGAAAGCTAAGGTTCTTAATTCCAAAAAGCACCCTATGAATGGAAGGCGGCCGACGGATAAAGATCGCATTGTTCCTCTCGAGCCAAATACACCAACATCCCGTGAAGAAAATGGTGTTGATTGCGCTTTGTTTCCAAGGGGGTAGCCGTCGCTTTTGTGGATATTCGCCTTATTAATTGATTGTGTTTACACACATTTATCTGTAAAGTGAACATTTTTTAAATAAAAATTACTAAAAACTTTGTAAACTTTAAATGTGACACGCGACTATAACGGACCAATCACACTTGAATATTCTTCACTAAAGTTGTATTTTATGTATTATAGAATTATCAATAATTATCTACCAAGTAACCAAACCAAACTATAAGTTTGCAGTTCAAAAAAAAAACCAAACTATAAGTCCAACACCGAAATGATAGTTTAATTAGTCGGAATAATCTGGTATTCATTTGTACTTTGTTTTTGTTTGATGATAACAAAATAAGTCAGTAATCATGTTTTTAATGGCAAATCAGTGATATATTAAATATATGAGAGTACCTTGACATCTTCTACAACATTTTCTTGTGAACCATGAGAATGGCCACAATTCTAACTAAACAAGAAAAGAGATCCTGGATTGAGGATGATGTGATTCTAGGAGTCTTGCATCATAACGAGGTTAGCTCCTAAACACTTGATCGCACCAAGCAGAAGACGAGAAGGTGGCTGGAGGATTCCTCTAACGATCCACATAAGTGGCAAGACGGGGTTACCACAATGTCCTTTTCTACCAACGAAGATCTAGTGGGGATTTGTTTAACAACAGCCATTTGACAAAAGATGTTAACTTTGATTGGAACCCAATTCAACCACTTGAATTTATACACGTTATGGACATGGGCAACTCAAATATTTTGCAGGCCCAAAGCGAAGTGTAAAACTGGGGCCCTCTTCTAAAGTTTTTTTTCTTCTTCTTATGACTCTACGATTATATACTAGGTAACGAGATTTATATAGACGTGGTTTTAGATGGCATGATACATATGGTTATATATGTGTCAATGTTGGTTATATTTGTCCAAATGATATCAAATAGCTGAGAAAAAAAATAAATTAGATAGATGATAAGTGTTTGAATTAAATTTAGTGGTAAAAGAATTCATCCACTTAAACTTCAATACAAGCTAACGTTATAGATGAGAATATAGTTTATGTCCAAGGAAAATAAATAAAAGAGACCATTTAAAGGGTAAAAATGGACATTAACATGTTTAGAACCGTAAAAAACGGTCATTGCCATGTTTAGAACTAGGGTTTCATACGCGTTCAGTGACTTTGGCACTGGACGTTCCTCAAACGGGTACTGTCGTGTCGGGCGAATTCAATAATTAACGCCTGTTGGCATTCCAGCCTTCCTTCGCCTTTCATGGCCACATATCTTTCCGGTTAAATAATGGAAAATCCTTCTCCTGTTCCATAATTCCAATTTGCATTTCATCCTTGAAAAGCCATCTTTTTCTCAACAATGCCTTTGTCATTTGATCCAATAGTGTTCCGTTAGATAGGAACAGATTTAGAATCAGTCGGGGGACCTGAGAGGCGGTGGTTTACCCTGCGGCGGATGTCAGTGGTTCGAGTCCGCTTATCTCCAACTCGTAAACTTAGCCGATACAAAGCTATATGATAGCACCCAATTTTTCCGATTCGGCAGTTTGATCTATGATTTATCATTTATGGACGTTGATAAGATCCATCCATTTAGCAGCACCTTAGGATGGCATAGCCTTAAAATGAAGGGCGAGGTTCAAACGAGGAAAGGCTTACGGTGGATACCTAGGCACCCAGAGACGAGGAAGGGCGTAGTAAGCGACGAAATGCTTCGGGGAGATGAAAATAAGCATAGATTCGGAGATTCCCAAATAGGTTAACCTTTCAAACTGCTGCTGAATCCATGAGAGGTACATCATTATTGTTATTATCTTCTACATCTATGGACTTATACTTAATATACTTAACAAGTCTTTTTCAAAAGGGGGACTCAAAGCAATAGCTTGGGTTTGTAATGCACTAGAGCGGACCCTGGTTATGGACAAGAATCTTAGATTCATTCGGATGTCAAATAGCCTTAGTCAAGAAGGCTCGAGAATAATCAATGTTTCAAGACCATTTATCATGTTTATTTGAAAAATGACATTGACTGATTAAAACTTGGATACTCTACAGAGAGAAAGACTCGCCACTTGTCCACAGGATAGAGTTTATTTCTTTTGAGAAAGGATAATGCATGAAACCCATCCGTTAGGCCCCACACCTCAACAAATTATCCAACCAAAACTTGTTTTGGAGGAAGAAGCCTAGACCAAAGCTCCCAACAAAGCTTTGTTTCTGTAGTTGGATTTTCACAAAAGTAACTATTCTGAATTCCTTGCAATGAGATAATTATTAGCAAAGGATTTTTAAAAGTGGATAAATAATATAAATGAAAGTTGTTAAGTACAACTTTGACAAGAGTCAACCTCCCAGCAACAAATAAATAGTTCACCTTCCATATAGAGAGCCTCGAGGACGTTTTTATTGAGAACGGTTTTCATTTTTTTTTTATGATGTTCATGTTAGCCCTAACGGACAAACCGAAATAAGTGAGTGAAAGTGTGCCTATTAAACAATTTAATTTTCTAGCTAGTAATTCAAGAGACCTTTGTTCGACCTCACACAAAACACTTCACGTTGTCAAAACTAATCTTAAGTATCGAAGCAAGGTTAAAACACCGAATAACTAGTGAACGGTATTTGTTGGATATATACATAAATAAGTATAAATGTTTGTTGGTAATTTGGTAATTTAATATCGTTATTATTAATTATTAATCCTAATAAAGCAATAAGATAGTTGCCACATGGCCCTTTTCTAGAGTCACTACATGTCCAGATGTCAACATTAGGTTATATCTATATATATTTTTTAAAATAAATTCATTTCAACTTTCCAAATATAAAATTCAACCTTACATTTAATAAATTTTGAATTTCTAATTAAATGTAATGAAACTTCAAATCTTTTATAATTTATAAACTTAAATTATGAAAAATTCAAGTTTAAAAAATTTATTATTTTAACTTTCCACAAATAAAATTCAATATTACATTTAATAAATATCAAATTTATTATTAATATAATGTAACTATAAGATTTTTAAAACTTCTAAATTTATATTTTATAAAATTCAAATTCTGAACATTTATTATAATTTTCCACATATAAAGTTCAAGAGTATATGTAACAGCCCAGACCCGTCGCACCAAGATATTGTCCGCTTTGGCAGCCGGCATGCCCTCAAGCATCCGCCCCTCACGGATTTAAAACGCGTCTTGATAGGAGAGGTATCCACACCCTTATAAAGGGGTGCTTAGTTCTCCTCCCCACCAATGTGGGATGTTACAATCCTCCCCCCTTAGGGGACCAGCGTCCTCGCTGGCACACTGGCCGACGACCGGCTCTGATACCATCTGCCTTTATAAGGGTGTGGATACCTCCCCTAGCAAAGACGCATATGTACAGGCAACCCAAGCCAAAGCCGCTATTGAACATCCTGATGTTTTTGTTTCATCGACACCCTTTTATAACACCTCTGTGCTTTATCTTACTTTTAAAAACCATTTGAATTAATGTTTTGTCAAGAAAGGAATCAAGAGAAGCGCAAAGGCATCAAGGAGATTGGGCATGCCGGTGAGCTTAAACAATGAAGATCTCCCTAAACGAGACGTTTACTTTATTGGATTGTATAACCGTTGACACGTTCATTTTGATATATGTTTATGCGAAATTCCTTGCCAAACCTCGTCAAGCACATATATACCTCTCTCCAAATTTTATACTATCCATTGGGTTATATGCATCCTCCCTACTGGTATCTTTACCAATGCCAGTTTAAACTCACATGTCATTCTTGAAATGTATAGCTTCGGCTATCATAAGCTGGCTATCTGATCGCTTACTCGAATTCACGAACTAAGTCATTGGCTTTCTTCATCTTAAATTTGCTATTCTCATGCATGCTGCCATGCGTATTATATGCAGAGCACTTTTCGATATTCGGAACCTCATTGTTTACGAATTTTATTTTGTTGGATCTTCACTCTAAATATTTGGATTCTTTAGCAAGGTAATGTGCATGATGATATGTTGTATAATACTGAACTCCAACTTGAACATGAACCTAATTGTCTATGTTATTTCTTGAATAGTTCTTAACAAAATTGAGTAATTCTTTTCTAAAACAAACTTCTACGTGTTACCTTTTAAATGGCAATGAGCTCTTGATTGGATTTCTCTTTGGACCTCAGTCATTTTGTCACAAAATTAGTATGTTGCCAGTTATATTTTTGTATGAGAGGAATTGTTGAACCATTTTGACCATGATAAATAGCGTGTTTGCTTCTGACCTTATCATGAGAAATGTTTACAAAACATACGTGTTTATGCATGCTAAAGTTGAGAATCTAATCCTATGTTTTGGAAACATAAATTGAGTAATCATTGAAGTGCTAGTTTATACATAAGTTTAGAAGAATTACATGATTAGTTAAGTGTATAAAACATGTTAGGAATAAGAAAATGACATTTTGTGAATGTATTAACTTGATTGGGTATGAAAACCATACACCATACAAGGTCCTAAGTCTCCTACCCCGGTGGGAATGACAAGACTGTGTGAAGTTGCCCCGTCAACTTTGCACCGTACGGGTTGTGTTGGTTGTTTGTGAAATTATGTGCTAAAAACATGCCATGAAATGGTTGTATGCTAGTATATGAGGTGTTGGGAAAATTGTATGCGTGTATGGTAGGACCCTCATGATGGATTGCATGATAATATAGGTTAACCATAGCAATCATTAAAGGAAGCCTTCGTAGAAACTCGTATGCTATCTGAATCGTTATTGCATGAAATGTGAATATCAATGTAATATTGAATCATGTGAACTTAATTAGTCATAAATCCATAAAGTACTAAATCAACCAATGGGTCCCAATGTTAACTTGATCAGTTGTGTGTAATTCTATGCTATTTGTTAGTCGGTAGGCAAAATCTAGACATTTCCGTTTTCGTTACACGATAGGTCTATTAAACAAACACTGATTGACCTGATGCACACAATATCTCGTACTCAAATTATCTTCTCTCCGATTTAACTGGATTATTGGAAAATGCGTTAAGCGAAATTTGGACACGAAATGGAAATCACACTCCTAGCGTTGGATACAATAGTTGGGGGCTATGCGGACATATTATGGTCCTTGTTTGCATTGAAATTTTGATTTTATACTTACGTTATCATGTTACCTTATTCGCCTTGTCACTCGACGCGATCCCTGTAATGCGATTACTCGACTTTTCCTGTAGAAACGCTTGATAAGAAAATCACTTTCTATACCTTCGATTTGAATTCTTTTCAAAGATTATTTTTATAAGCATTGGATATCTCCTCAGCATGTTGCACGCATTCCTGTACATAACATTCTCTACTACTTTTGGAGTAGAAACCTGGATTACTTCAATACGTTACCGTCAATTCAACTCTTCAAACAATTATCACTGATCTAAATTTCGGGACGAAATTCTTTCAACAAGGGATAATGTGACGACTGGAAAAAAAAAATTTCTTTCTTTTGTGACCAACATGTTAACCACCAATTTTAATTTTCGGGACGAAAATTCTTCAACAAGGGGATACTGTGACAATCCGTCTTTTCAGGTCTTTTTCTGATTTAAATAAACTTAAATTATAATAAATGTTGTGTGAACATTTATGTTATTGACTGTGTTGACCTTAGCAAATTAGTTTTGTATAACCATCACTTCATGAGCATGCACTTAAGTCTAGACGTTTGATATTCTATGATTTTATGTAAATCATATGTTGTGATTTCATGTGAACGTTTGTCATTTCATGTGACAAGTTCAATTATAATGTTAGGTGATATATTTATATATATTCACATATTTTACTCTATGATTTTATGTGACAACGTGTCACGTATGTAGTTATGATTTTATGAGATTAAAATCAGAGTTTGCATATTATCTAGAAGTTGTACGTACGATTTTTCCATTCACGCAAATGCATCATCATCACCTTTGTATTTCTATTAGTTCCGTTAGTCCAGTTAACCAATTTTATTTATACAAAACCCAAAGAGTTAACCTTGTTAACTCTCTAGTCCATTCTTGCTAACCTAAACATTGAGGGATTAACCCTGTCATTTTTCGAAACCTTGTTCCACCTTTGTAGTTCATGAGGGACTAGAAGTGTGAAGTACCTATTCTTTATTTAATAGAAAGCCAGTTTCGATGATGGATAGAAACCGAATCATCATCTCTCTTGATTATTGCTAGTAATTGCAATTCATGACCACCTCAATCATCATTATATCATTCAAGTTTTCAACAAAAGCACACACACACACAAAAAAATAAAGAAGAAAAGAAACGTTTGCTTTCTTCCTCTCGTTGTTTTTCACGGAACCGAACCGTATCACCACCAGAATTCATCATCCGACCACCGCGGTTCAGCCATAACACCACCATTCGACCACCTTGTGGTGATCGTGAACCTCCGACGAGCAACCAGAAGGCATCGGAAGTGTGAATCGTGACGGTGTTCGGTGTTCACGTTTGAGTTTCGGGTTTGGTTTCGGCATCACAAACTCACCATCTTGCATATCCAATTCGAGGTAAGCCTATCTTCATGTTAATCGCATCTTTTCTAAGCATCTTATCCGTGATTCACGATTTTCCGGTGACCGGAATAAACTCCGATCACCGGAGTTTCAATGAAGAAGATGATGACCGCTTCGTACTAGTTGTATAATTGTTTTAAAGAATCAAAACAACAATCGTGGGCTAGCCCAGTGGCTAAGGCACGCGGACTCTATTACAGAGGTCTAGCGTAGGGCTGTAGCGCGAGAGGTCGCGTGTTCGAACCCGAGTGACCTCGTTTTCTTCTGTTTTATTTATTTTTGCAATTCTATGCATATTGGTCAACTAAAACTTGTTTAAAACGGTTTCTTATCAATGTTTAAACCCGTAGAAATGTAACTTGGCTATTAAATCCCGTAAACTATATTTTGAATATTAAAAACGTTTAACTTATCATTTTAAATTGAAATATAGTTCTAATAATATATATATATATGTATATATTGGTTTAAAATTTTCGGGTTTCTACATAAAATAAAAGGTAAAATATATATCATGCGTAGATTAATATATATAAACATATATCGTTGGTTTGTTGAAATGATTAGATAATTTTAAGTGAACTTATATATATATATATATATATATATATATATATATATATATGTATGTATCTCGTTTAATAAATCTCATTATTAGAGTCATTTGCGTGTTTGAATTATATATGGTATACATATAATTATTTTGGATATTTGAACTTAGAATATATATATATATATATATATATATGATATATATACTATTTTTTCGCATCTTTTTGATAATCGCTCGGTTTCGGCCAATCGTGTCATCTTCGACTTATTCCGGACTTCACGATCTTTCGTTTTCGTCGTTTACTTTAGACTTAGTTATTTTGCTTGAACACACACTTATACTTGAATGCTCGTTAGGTGATTGATTGCTTTCACAAGACTCGTTCTTGCTACTTGATTAACTGTTTATCTGGAACTTTGCTGTGCAACCTAAGGTGAGTTTCACGGCCCCTTTTTACCTATTTTAATCCTGTTGGGGGAGATTAACATGCAAACATTTGAACTGTTAGATAATTATATCACCTGAATGATAGTGGCACACTTATTGAAAAGCCCTCACTTTATAGTTACTGTCAATGTGACATCAGCGGGAACTTATTTGGTAGATCTACTGGGCCTGACAAGCCCCACCTGGGTCATTCGCGCTGACTCGATTGGATATCGAACGGGTGTTATATACTTCTTAGTCTTAACGAGGCACAATTGAACTTGTCGAGCTTCAGTAACTGGATAGCTAGTTTAACTAGTCAAACGTGCACTGATTTCTTGAAAATAGCCTAGCTAGCTATTGATATATTATCTGGATTTAAACTGAACTTGAACATGAACTTGACTGTTGTTGAACAGTAAACCTTGAACTTAAACTTGAACTGTCGACGAACAGTTGTTTTACACTGAACTGGGACTGCTGTTGAACAGTCGATTTACCTTGAACTGTTTTTGGAACTGATAAACCTGTGAACTCACCAACCTTTGTGTTGACACTTTTTAGCATGTTATTTCTCAGGTTGAGGATGTTCGAGTATCACGAGTACGCATGCATGAGTCTTGAAACACTTATAATGTCTTTGAACAAGCCATATCACCTTGGGTGACGAAGATTTTACATAAGTACTTATATTGTATTTACGCTTCCGCATTTATAAAACTCTGATTTTATCTTTTAATGGAATATGAAACGTTTTTATTAATTATTGGCCATTTGGTGTAACTAATGGACGGCGATCCTGGTTTGTCACGCTCCCTGTGGCGCGTTATCGCGCGTGGGATTTTTGGGGGTGTGAGAGTATAATAAATACATTTCTAATTAAATACATTTAGTAAATTTTATATTTTTAATTAAATAGTTATTGTAATTGTCAACAAATCCTTGTTTTTTCTTAACTATTGTAAGATAATTTTTTACTATGCTGCAACAATTAAAATGACAATAGTGGTGGTCCTACTATTTTACGGCCACAAATCAGGATCATGACAATATGGGTCAGTAAAGGCCTAAAGGGTCGATTATCTAACCTAAACTACAACATCGAAAATAAAAGATTAGATCGGTCAAACATGATTAGTGTGATTATTGAATATATTACATGATACACGAAATTCGTATTTATATGGCTATTAAATTTGAACGAACCTAAACCCATGTGTAACAAAACCAAAATTGATTAAAAACAATCATGTTATTCATATTTTTCAAATCTCTCATCATTTTTTTTATTTCATTTATCTCATTTTATGAACCTAAATTCAACCCGTATAGTTTACGGGTTGCTAACTTAGTAAGGGATATATAATTAAATTTCTTGTTTGGGGATATATGTAATTAAAAGGCTTAGCAAGGAGAATTATGTAAACTTTCTAAATTAAAAGAACGAATTTCGTTGTTTTGCCATGGCGATCAACTCGTTTGGTAAAATAAAACCATGAATTCTTGGATGAACAAGCCACCGTAAACAAAACGAAAAATATCTTGATACAATTTGCTTAGGTTGTTATAATTATACTACTAGGTATTCGAACTGTATCGATAATTAGGGTTGTTCATGAGCCGAGCCGAGCCGAATCAGGGTTGGCTTGGGCTTGGCTCGAATTCTAAACCGAGCTGGCTCGGCTCGGCTCGAATTCTAAACCGAGCTAAAATTCTGAGCTCGGGCTCGGCTCGGCTCGGTTTCATTTTGGGTCGTTTTAAATTGAAATATTAGACAAAACATCAAAGTAAAATGCTTTGTCGCATGAAGTCTTAAGCAATACATACACGACACTAGTTCGTATCAGGTTCAACAAGTACAGAATATACCACACATCAAGTCCAATAAGGTAACAACTACAAGATAAATGTTGACGTAGTCCAACATATACAAATACTTCCATTCCATATCATTGGGCAAAAAACCTGTTTAGCAAATAATAGTTAAAGCAAAAGTGAACTTCTTATCAGTACACTTAATGATGATGATTTAATAAGAAAAACTTTGATGATGGTTGAATGAAATGAACATTCCTCGATGGTGGCAGGCAAAGCTGGTGGTAGGCTGTGTGGTAGTGCCTGCAACTTGCACTTTGAGCCGGTAGTAGGTATTCAGAGTCTCGGAGAAACGTCTAGATGGTATTATAAGCAGCGATATGAGAAGTGGCATTGGTTTAGAGACGTAGACTGATATATACTTAGAGATTTATGGTAAAAGCATGGGTTTTTTTGTTTAGGCTTTATGTAAAAAATGCTTATATATATATTTAAATATTATATATAAAATTAAAATTAAGGTAAATAAAATTGAGCCATCGAGCGAGCTAACGAGCCAAAACCGAACGAGCTACGAGTCGAGCCACCCTTGGCTCGTGCTCGACTCATCTACAAACCGAGTTGGCTCGGCTCGAATCGGTTACAAACCGGGCTACCTTCGAGCGAGCTATATCCGAACGAGTTTCGAGCAAGCTCCGAGCCACAAGCTTTCTGAACAACCCCATCGATAATAAAAAAGACAATAGAAACAAAAATAAAAGAATGGAATTCGTTGTCTTTAAAACCGTAAGGTATAGCATGCAAATTCATACAAACCTGTAGGGAGGTAAATGTAACTTTCCATAACTACAAACTTTTATCACTGTACTTTTTCGTTTCCCCTTCTCCCGATCAGCGCCGTTGGCCGCGCCTCTCACCGGAGATTCCCCTTCTCCGACGCCGTTCCATCTCCGTCACCGACCGCCGCTTTCACCATACGCCTATCTCCGTCGTAAATCACCCCAAAAATCCGTCAAATCACATCAATAAAAAGCTCCAATAAAAAAAGCCCTAATATACTGTCAAATGGACTTCCGATACGCGAGGCCTCCGCCTCCGCCACCGGCGCCTCCACCTTCCGATTCTCACCAACCACCAGTTCCTCCGCCTCCAGGGACCTGGTATCCTAATCAATTCCAGTACCACTCGCCGTCACCTCCTCCGCCACAATGGGCCCCACAACCACCGCACTCCGAGCACCACCTTCCTCCTCCTCCACCGCCGCCGCACTACGCTGCAGCTCCTCCTCCTCCGATGCCGTATTCTTCAAACAATTACTCTATTCCTCCTAGACCTCATATGCCGCCACCACAGGCTCATTATCCTCCTGGCAATCAGGTAAATAGTATAGCTGAGATGTAGGCTTATTGTGTTCAAGTTTCGTATGATTTTTATGGAGCTTAGAGCATTGCTGTTTACTGATTGTTGATGATAGGAGTGGAGTAATCCAAACTGGGGACATCAAGGTTGGGATTATTCAGGTTCGAATCGTTCATCTCTTCTTTCGTGACTTTAGAAAATGGTATAGTTGATAGTGTAGAGTTTGTGACATGATTTTATGAATGATTGCACCACATAATTGAAGTAGACCTAAAAAAGCGAAATTGGGTGTATAAAAGTTATGGATTAGGATTTCCCCAATGTTGTAAAAAATCGCTAGGCCCTAGTCGGGCAGTCGACTACAGATTAGCGCCTAGGCACCGATTAATCGCCGACTAATTCGGATTTTTAGAACACTGGGATTTCCTAAGCAGTTGACATTTGGTTGTTGATATTAACAAGTTGGAAATTTATATGTGTTGATTGTCAACTTTTTTTCTATTGCAGCACATAACCAAAATGAAGATGATTGGGCTGCTAGGGCTAGAGCATGGGCAGCTTCAAAAGCTGTAACGGATGATCAACATCAACACTCTCAGCCAGCTCCTCCCCATATACGAGAAGAAATCAACCACCAGAATCAATATTCGCAAAATTTGGATTTTCAGCAACATTCACATCCTCCTTCAAGCTACCAACAGTATTCATCTTCTTTTGCACTGCCACCTAGACCACCTGCAAACCATTTGCAAGAGTTGCCAGCTTTCAGTGCTGGATATGCCTCCGATGGACAATATTCATATCCTGCCAGAGATGGAAATTTTCAGGACCCAGCTGTTGTATATCAACATCAAGAAACCACACCTACTAGTTTACCAGTTCATCAGCAGGAGGTACCTTCTAGTTATTCTTCTGTTGCAGGTAATGAGTTAACTGATGCATTTGATTTAGCTCGTGAAGCTTGTTTGAAGAACTGCATCCGTATAAATTGCATTCATTTATTTTCTTTTCTCCTCCAGATGTACATTGTTACTATAAGCTTGTTGATTCATCAGTTTCTATCTTCACTTACATTAACACTCCCTCCTCTTTGTTTTTTCTATAATTGCTGAATTGACTTTGTTGAACAACATCCCTTCATATATCACCTTAAGTTTCAAACAGATCAAAAGAACTTGGAATAACATGTAACCTGAAACTATAGCCATGTTTGTTGAGCATGTACAGTCTTTGTAATAATAAAAGTGATTCTTATATTTTGATCGGACAAACTGTTTCACGAATGCTGGTTGTTCTAATCTCACAAAGTTGTGTTTTCTTAAATAAAATGCGATCCATAATCTGGAATTGGGAAGGGTGAACTTTGAACCTTAAGTTGGACCCAAGGCTGTGTGGTTGGTGATGTGAAACCATTTCATTTACTGATTCAAGTATATCCAATATGTGATAAACCCACCTCCTTCTTGTCTCATTCCTTGTAAAATTGTATATGTAACAGGCAGCATACTTGTTTCAAAGATCTGTGCATTATTATGCTCAGTTGCTTGGATTTGTGCATGTCAATTCTGTAGTTGACATTTAAGCTTGTCATGTCTGTATATGATGTTCTTCTCTTAGTTGTGATTACTCTTAGACTTCAGGATTCCATCTTTTGTATTTAGTTTTGCAGTGTGGTAGTTTCATTTTGTATAGGTATGAATTTATTAGGTGCCACTTTTTTTATATAATGACCATATACTAATTTTGGATTTGCCTTTGGATCATATCTATCTCCATATGTAGTGCTTCTGAAATATTGTCAAGTCTTATAAAACATAATGTCTAACTGATTGTGACGAAGCTTTGTTTTAAAGATCTGTATTATTATTTGGTAAATGATTGCTTGCTCTTCTCATTGATACAATATTTATATACAAGTTTAGGATAGCTTATCTATGGAACGAAATCCCTATACAATTACAAGCGTATCACATATTCAAAATACTTAATTCCTTATAGAATAGGCACATCAAAAACTTTTATGTATATCTCGGTTAATACGTATAGCATCTGTAGAAAAGTTAATGGTCCTCTTTTGCTTCAGTCAGTCCACATCCAAAAAGGATCAAACATTCTTCTATAAAATGCGGAGAAGGCTAGAAAGAGCATAGATATTATTATAGGATTACAACGGTGAGGACACTGCGGAAGTTACTTAAAAAAACAATGTAACTTTTAATTTCTTTCTAAATGGCTGTTTTCAAATCTAATTGGTTATTTTGTTTAACATGCTTTGTGATTGATGAAAAATTATGCAGATCCATATTTCTTCCTTTATATCATTTTGTAATATCTACTTGTGGTAATTCTTCTTTTTCTACTAGGATTGTGTGATATTATTTTGTAGTTTTATACAACCACAAGCTTGAAAGTATCTTATAAGATTATGCACTGTTGGCTTACCACTGATATTAAATTTGCTGACATAAATTTGCTTCAGCATCAGTTGCTACGAAGAGTGGTTTAAGTAACAAAATTTTGTTGTGAAACTGGGGACATGACTCGTAACATGTTAATGTGTAAAGATTGTACTTTTGCATATTGATGCATCCATGCATCAGTTAAGGACTTATAATTCTTGTTTTGGAATGAAGGTCATCGGAGTCTATGACATGAGGAAATAACTGACTTTGTAAATGTATCCTCTTCATGTAAAGGAGATTCTGTTGTTGTACGTGACATACCCATTTGACAATTGTTATTGAATTGAAGAAAATTTTCAAGATGTCTCATCATTTTTTTTGCCTTCTGATCTCTTTATAAGTTCCAGATCTGAGAATTGTATATTTTGTTGATTTGTTTCTCTATTAAGATCTTATTTGCTTATACCAAACCATGTTGAACTGGTTACAGAGTGGTAAAATCTGAATTGGTTTGGACGAAGTTAGCCTATCTTCCAAATCATGAAATCAGCCATTCTTAGCTTGCTCTTTTCTTTTTCCTTATTTACAGATGCATTTTTTCACTAGGATTTGTACTGTTTATTTTCCGTTCCTCTCAATTCTTTGGGTATGGCATGTATGGCATGCAAACCATTTTTCTGCAAATATTACAGATACATTACTTGCTTAGAATGATGAAGTTCATCTGTGAATATGAGTTAGGATTATTGAATGATGGGTCTTGCAGGTAAATTTGCTGGAAGTTAGAAGAGAAGAACAATTTCTGATGCATTTCTACTTTTCACATTATTACTGGGAACTGAACTAACCTGAATAACTGGAAACTATACTTCTAATGTATTCGTTACTAAAAGAAAAGAAAGTGTTTGGTTAAATAAATAACTTTAAATAGATGATTGCATCTTCGCAATTAGAACCAACAACAGTGAACACTTCAGTGGGTGACTTCTAATTTGAATGTCAGGTAAAGAAGAGCCAAGTGATGTGAACAGAAATTTTTATCAACCATCACATGTGGGTTTTGCTCCACAACACCATTTCCAACCATCAATTTCTCCTGATGAAAGATCAATGTCCGCTGAACAACCTCATTATTCATTTAACAACTCATCAGCTGAGTCAGAAACTGATCTTAGCAATCAGCCTTTAGATTTCGGGCCAAGGTCCGGTCATGACCATGGCCCATTTGGGCAATCTGGTGCACCTGGAATGCCTTATCCTTCTATGCCTCCAGTCCAGACCACTATCCAGCAGGTTTGGTCTTAATCTTAAGTATTCTTGCAGGTGTTTAGTCTTAGTACACAAACCTTAATTTTGTTTTTGTTGTTCACAGGCTGATCCTTCTTTGGTTGTTTCTTCTCCTGTTTCTATGCACCCAACACCTTTATTTGGGAGGATATCAAGCTTCCAACCAACTATGCCGTCTGCAAACACAACCTTTCCCATAGGGGCATCAAATGCATATCATGGTGACATGTATGGGACTCCTGGGTTTCCTGAGCGTCCTAAAAAGGTATTGAGTAAAGGTGGCAATTTCAACCCGTTTATAGACAATGGGTCGATTTGGGTTAAATTTTGTCTCTAAGGGTTGGCATTAAAAAATAATAAAGAAGGAAATGGGTCAAAAGTCAAATGAGCCGAGCAGATGAACAGAGGTGAATGTTATCCAGAGTAAATCCAAATGGTTTAACCTTCTAAATTGTTCTACTCAAAAGTGTTCAGTCTGTTACTGTTACAAAATCGTCTTGTCTAACCTGTAAGGTTTTAAAAAAATAAATTAAGGTACTTGAGACTGGGCCCAACCTGACCCGCCCTAAAAATCATCAGTTTTTTCATTAGTAATTGTAATTAATCATTGTTGATATTTTTCTGCTTAATTGGCTTATTCTGTACTCTATCTAATACTGGAAGATTTTTCAGCCTTCATTGCCAAACTGGCTCAGAGAGGAAATTAGTAAAAAGAAAGGAGTTATTGGTAGTTCAGCCCCAGAGGTTTCCAGGCAGGACACTGAATCTAATGAAGATGAACTTATGGACCAGAAAGGAGATCAGATGGGTGGAAAAAGCATGAACTCTTCTCGGTCAACAGAAGAGGAGGGTGATGATGAGGTTCTATTCTGCATATGCATGCCACATTTATTTTTTAACCGAACCTCTTGTAATTATTGTATTTTTCTTATCATAATTGTCTACCTTCATTTCCTATGTAGGATTATGTTGAAGCAGCTAGAACTGCTGCAGTTAATCAAGAAATCAAGCGCATCTTAACTGAAGTTCTTTTGAAGGTGAAACCACATAGATGCTAAGTATTCCTTTTATGTATCCATATCAAGGATGTTGCTTTTATTGTTCAAATAATTTCCATATACCGCTTAATTGCGAAAATGTACTTGCACGTTTAACCTAAAGCAAATTTTTGGATCAAAACCAGACAGCTGCTGTTCAAAAAAAAAAGACAGCTGTTTTTGTAATAATTACCATGGGTCACACAAGTAAATCTTCAATTTATCTTTTTTCAAAGTGTGAATTTTGCATTTCTTTGTGCTTGGTATTGAAGTTAGTGAACTGCATGCTTCTGATCAGGTTACGGACGAACTTTTTGATGAAATTGCTACAAATGTTCTAGAAGAAGACGATCTTAATGTGGAAGGTTGGCATTATTTGTTCACTTTTTTTCATCGTTCTGACAAGTTGTGAAGTTTCTTATATCCTTCAGTATGTCTAAGTATCTATTTACTTGTTATGTAGTTGAGCGTAAGGCTGATAATACATCAGCAGCTACAACTCCCAAATCTACTGCAAAGGTCATAATTCCAGCCAATACCAAAGGAGCTGGTGCAGATGATGCTAGTGGGAATTCTGGTTCCAGCTTACCTGGAGATGTTCTAGGTCTTGGTAGTTATGCTTCTGATGATGATGATGAAGAAAAAGAAGTACAAAATTTGTCTATTCCATCCTCTAATAACAGCAAGCCACCTGTCCACCTGGCAGAAAATGGCAGTTCAAAAGTAGATGAAGATGATGTGCGTGGTGAGAAGTTTCTAAAAGGAAGTGATTCACATCGGGTGAGTCCAAATGGGGCTATAGAGTCTCATAGTGATAAGTCTGGTGGGGAGAAAGTCAAGCCAGATAGCTCTGACTTTTCAAAGTCAAAGCAGACTGTAATTGAGGTTGGTCTTAAGACTAAGAATTCATTACAAGACGATGGTAGAAGCTCTAGAAATGGACCCGATAAGAGTAGTAATGACAAGAAACATAACAAGGTAGATGAGAATAGTCGGACCCATGATGAGAGAGACATAAAGAGGGCAAAAAAGGAAGACCACAGTGGTTCTAAAGAGAAAATGAAGGTTCAGGATTTAGGAAAAAAGGTTAGTAAAGCTGAAGTTAAAGACGATAAAGAGGAGAGAGGAAGGGATAGAAGATCCCGTGAGAAAGAAGATAGCCGGAAACGAGAAAAAGAGAAAGATGACAAGAATGAAAGATCAAAGTATAAACCCGTTGGTGACTCAAGCAGGCACAAGCGGTATCACTCTCCATCACCTGGTGGTAGGGGGCGGAGCAGCAAGGACAACTCTACTGTTACCCATGCTCATGGTTCAAGTGACGGCTCTTCTGATGACTCAAGAAGGTATCAATAATTGTATTACACCAAAATGTAACATTTTACTTCATTTTTTGTCATTGTATGTAAGAAAAAATGTTTTTTCTTTCTTTCTGTAGTGGGTACGTCGTAACTCGTAAGAAATGGTGACATGGCACACCACCATGTCATCACAAATATTGGTGCCATGTCACCGTTTGTTTATATTGAAGGCGTTACTTGCATGCCATTATGTTCATAAATGTAAAGAAATGCATTTTCTGTCCAAACAAGTAGAGAAAATTGATATGCAAGTTTCCTTGTGGTGTAATTAGCCCGTAATTCTTATACCATGAACTTAGAGGTGATGGGTTAGGTAACGCGTCAAAACGCTTTGGTTTAGATGGGTTGTTACTTGTTTTTAGTATGAGTTCGTATGGATTGGGGTCTATTGGGTTGCAGACCCACTAATATTTTTTTTGTCCATTAGTTAAAACTTTAAAGATAGCACTCTTACTTATCATTACATAAACAATATTATTACAATAATAGTTAAACTTCTGAATGACTTAGACAGATATACATATTAAAAGTACACATTTGGTGGCATTCAACCAACCTAAATCAACTTGTTCATAGATAAATATTGTTTTGCATGTTAAGTTATACATTCTGAGTTCACTTCGTGCAGGAAGTTGCATTCCAAAAGACGTGATTTATCACCTTCTCCTGTGAGGTCAAGAAGGTACTTTGTTTTGCTGTTTTCTTTCTCTATCGTTTTAGGCTTTTAGCATACTCATCATAGATTAATATCGTGTTCTGTTAGGGCATATTACTAGTATATTTAACTGCACTATGAACAAATCATTTTTAACTTCGTTTGGACACCGGATGTTATCATCATTTTACAAACTTGCTTTTGCTTGAGCTGCTGTTTCTATCTTGTTTATGCTTGCTTATTGTTTAGAAAACTGCAGAATTTAGCATGTAGATCTGTAGATGTATGCTCGCAATATCGATAGTCGTTTTTCTTTTCCATACTGTTTATAATACTGATTTGTTTAGTCTTATGTTAGCAGGGTTATGCAGTAGACTGTAAGTAGCTTTATAAAACATGGAACTGACATAAAAGCATCTTTATTGGTCAAGATATATATGATTCATACTGCCTGGTGGTCAAGTTTTGATTTCATAGAGTTTTCATCACAATTTTTTTGCTCTGCATGAAAACTTATTTGCAGTGGCTCGTCTTTTGTGACGAACCATCTTCATCCTTCCCTATAATGTGTGCTTTTTCTTTACCAAATTATAATTATAATATGAATCTATTTTGTACATCAATTAGCGCCCACGATGTTTTCCGTACATTTTTACTTTGATTATGTCACTTTTATATAAGGTGCAATCATCTTTTTAAGTTCTAGTATTTTAGTACAAATCCTTTCTTGGGTCAATGTTGGGCGAACATAAAGAAATCTTAGCATACACTACACGCAATCAGTTAGGACCTCCAAATTGACCGATTACCACCAAACTTGTTAATTTTGGTTCTTTTTTGAGAGTGTAATTATTAGGAACTAAAAGGTGCATTTTAGCCTTTATTTTATAACTTATTTTTTTTAATAGAGGTTATATTTTATATAATAAATGATTACCGGCATCTTGTCATCAACACCGTCAAGGTTTGTCGCTAGCAAAAAAGAAACTGTGTGGGTTTCATTTTAGTCTCCAATTATATTTGTGTAATAGATGATATTATATCATATGGGGTGATGTTTGATTTCTAGACAAGTGTCGAGGTCTCCTAGCAAGCGTTCTCACCGCAGGCAATCTATCTATTCTTCTCTTGAAGCCACCAGGTATGAAAAGAACCCTTAATTAGTAATATAACTAAAAATAACTGGTGTGAACATATGGTCAAACAGGTTGACTTCTATGGACACTTTGACTTACATGCTGGTCAATTTATGTTGATGCAGGGAAAGGAGGAGGTCAAGATCAAGATCAAGATCAAGATCCAGGCCCCGAAGAGGATAGTATCCATGATAATTGCACCTTTGAAGATTACACACTATGTGTTGCTTATTTCCAACTGCTTTGAGGGTTGACTATTGTTGACTAAATGCGGTTCGAGTGCCTGCCATATTGCTATCTTTTATGGTTTAGGGAGACCTGTTGGCTCGAGCGTGTAAAAAGGTGTTTTAATATGCAAGTTTGTGTTAATACAGTCTCGTTTGAAATCGCGACATTGAGGCTAGTTTTTATGTAGACTTTGTTGACCATTTACTAATGCTTTGCAGAACCCCTTTTCTGTTTACAGTTATGATCTATAATGCATTTATAAACTTTCTTTGTAATCTTTGATGCAAACAGACTGCGGGTTATTCTTCTAATTCTTCTAGTTCTAGTTAGGTTCTTTACATTATAAATGAGTCGAGTCCCAAGGTTAGCTTGGCTCGTGGCTCACTCATTAGTTGGCTCATTTAAATTAAAGCCTAAATTTCAATATACATATATAAGTTTATTATTATTTATCATATATATATTTGATGATACTTTTTTTAAAAAAAATATTAAAATAAAATAAGATATAGAATTTATATGATATTTTTCAACAAGAAGTATCTTTTTTTATTTTAAAAGAAATAAATGAACACATCTTAAATTTTTCACTACGAGCATGTTAAAATATTACGTTTTTATCATATTATATATCAATATGTGTGAAATGAATAAATTTTAAAATATTTAAAAAATAAACTAACCGGCTCAACTTGGCTCGGTTTTTAATGAGCAGAGACCAAACTTAACATTTTAGCTTGTTAAGGTAAACGAGTCGGCTTGGTTTCTAAACGAGCTAAGTCCGAGCTCATCCTGACTTGGCTTGACTTGACTCTTTTATAACCCTAGTTCGAGATTTATAGCCCTAGATCGAGGGAAATGAATGTGGCAAAAATATGAAGAGGTGAATTAAGAGGCTAGCTTTTGATAAATTATATAGTCACATTCTAAATTATAATTACAGTGAAATATACAATTTAAAAATTAGAAAGGGTGATTGTATACATTGAATTATTGATTATATATATATTTTTTGAACAAAGTTTTTTTTAGTGTCTTTATGACCGGATTTCAGTCGTCCATAGTTATTTGACGTTTCAAGTCCAATTTGAAAATCCTCTTTAGATGGAATCCCGAACAACCAACCGGGTAAAACCACCATCTCAACCAGCACGGGTTGATAGTCTTGCTCACCTCCTCTACATTTTGGGTTAAGCCCATCTCCCCATTTGATCATTTTACAAAAGATAACTTTTTTATCTCCTATATATACCAATCTAAACTTTCATTCTTTACCATCACTTCATTTTGGCTATCTTATTATTACCAACTTAAAAAAAAATCTCTAAAAAAGTGGATCCAAACCTAAATTCTTTCCGGGGTGAGTCACAACAATCATATTACCCACACCTTGATCCATCACTTTTTTTTCATCCCTACAATTGATATTTTCATGGTGAAACCAATACTAAATCTAACAACCTTAACAAAATAGAGATGATAATACACGACCCAGAAGGTGAAAAACAGTTTCTAACCCTTAACCGAACTATACCGGTTTTAAATTAAACTAGTTCGGGGAAAAACATATCCTTTAGAGGGTGTAACCTTTTTTTGAACCGGTTTTTACTAATTACCCTCGCCACCAGGGGCGGACATGGCTATATTTCAGTGGTGACACGTGATACACCCCTTAAAGTCGTATGAAATAGAAAAATTTTGTTTTTTTTTTGTTATTCTTTAGAAACTTTTTTAATTTTTATTTATGTATGTTGCCCTTAAAAAAATTTATACATATAATACCGCTTAAGAAATTTTCTAATTCTAGACTTACCCGTCCTATAAAAATATTAAGCTTTATAGAACACTAAAGGCCAAAATACCAATATGCCAAAGCCCTTTTATCTTTGGAGGGTATATAACTGAAATTCTAGAAAATAAAACTCGTTCAATATCCTTTGAAAAAAACGGGGGAAGAGAGGGTTTGACCTGGACAGTTAGTGGGTGGTGACGGGTACTCAACGTCAAGTCTCACATGTCTATTGCTCCTCCACCCACCCACGCCTTCTCCGGCGGCTATGGTGGTTGATTTCCCACGAAAGAAGATTAACTTTTCCGTTAAAGTTTCACTTTTAAATCTTTTTCACACATTTTGCACAAAAATAAAGGTATACTCTCATCCTTTATGCATCAAGAATGGCAATGTTATAAAACCCATTTCCATTCTTCACATGATTTGTCATAAAGAGCCCTTAAATAGTTTGATTAGTTTTGTCAAACCCATCTCAAATGTCATATCTTGATAAAAAATGTCATTTTTTTTAGTTGATTTCATTGTTTATTCAAACTGATGGGTGCTTTTCCATTCAACCCATCAAGAATTTGAGTTTGATTCATATTCATCTCATAATTTGTCTCAAAAATGGTAAATTGTCAGTTAAAAGCACTAAAGATTGGATTATTGATGGTTTGGTTATGTGGGTTTGTCTTAATTTCAATCTCTTTTTATGCCTCTAATCAAATGTTGCCACCTTCTTCCATTAAAGAGCAAATCAAGAATCCCAGCAATTCAGTGGGACCCACTGTTACAATATTTGCTGCTGCTAGACCTTTTATTGGGTTAATTGGGAGTAGACAGTCTTTAGCTGTTAGATCATGGCTTGGTTTATCACAAGACATTAGGGTTATTCTTTTTAGTCAAGACCCTTCTGTTTTCTCTTTTGCAGATTCTTTTGGGCCTGATTCTAGGGTTTCTGTTGAACCCCACATTGATTACACGTAAGCCCTTTTCAATTCACCTAAAGTTTTCATTTTTATATCTTTTAATTTTAGAGCACATATATAGTTGGATTACTGATATGAAATCCAAGGTAAATTTTGAATTTGTTTGGGTGTTTATATTTGTGTTTAGGGGTTGTTTGGGATTGACTATTAAACTACTTATTCGAAACAGCTTATTTCACTAACAAATCATCATATAAGCAGTTTGGATAAGCAATCATAAACACTCCCTAAACAGATGTTTTTACGATTTATTGTCCTGGTAATCAGTTTTGAGTTTCGGGTAAAAGATAATATTTTTATGTTTATTAGGATCAAGATAATTAATTCAAGGAAACATGTAAGAAACTTACTGAGATACGTATAACTATACCTGCATATCACTAGCCTTTATTAACTGATTATCGTATTTTGATCAGCATTATTGAGTCACTTCCAAATCACACCTTTAATGATTAATCTTGAGCTACATTATTAATTACAGTTAAATGTATGATTATATAATGAGTACTAGTGTTGGAAATTTTACATTTTATCTTATGTGGCTAGATTTTTAGGTACTCCTTTCTTTCATTCTATGGTTGCAAGAGCACAAGCATCAGATTCTGATATATCTGTTCTATTGGATTCGGAAACCATTCTTTTTCCAGACTTCATTTCTACATTAAATTATGCTCATAAACTTGACCATGATTGGCTCCTATTTGCTTCATCAAGAAGCATGTTGGATTTCCCATTTCAATTGGATGTAGATGGACAACATTGGATCGGGGTCAATGGTCAACGGATTAAAACAAAAAAGGTAGGAAGATGGTTGCATAGACCTTATGATTATATCAAAAGTTAATGTCAAAGGTTGCAACATACTTTCATTTTTGTTCTCTTTTAGTCTTTGTACTTGGTATGGTCCATTTTAGTCATTTATATAAAAGAACATAAGAACCTAAAAATGAACCTAAGTGGAACATATCAAGAGTTTTGTGCTTGTATTTTTTTGAAAAATGACTCACAGGGAACCTTTCTTTCTAAAACCTCAATGACTAAGTTGGACTGAATCAAAGTACTATAACAAAAATAGAACGAAACATATAGTATATTGCTCCCTTTTATTAGTTACCTCCTACGAGGTTTGGATATAGGCTTTGAATGTGATTTTGATAATTGTGACTTTAAAGTTGCCATAATCAGTTTCTGGTGTTAAGTAAGCTACTTCTGCTTATGATCATTTGATTATTTCAATTCTATACTAGTGGCAACAAAGATGATATCAACAGTTCAATATTTATAATCTTCCAAACAATCAACTACTTCAAAAGATTATTACAACTTCTAGGAGCCAAAGCACATCCAAATCCATCTTGTATCTAATTTGATTATTCAATATCCCATAATCACTTTAAAATGCACATCCAAACACCCCTAAAACTGTGTTCTCTCTTCACTAGTTGCAGGAATTTCTTTCTCATGGTTGGCGGGAACATTGTGATGACAAGAAGGTGATTATGGCATGGAATAACGGAGATATACCTTTGCATAATGGGGCTTTACCCCCGTTTTTGTATGGAAAAGGTTTTCACAACATTTGGGTCATTAACGAGGCTTTATCCTCGAACTTTAGGTTCGTATTTGATGCAAGTTTTACCATTTCAAGTTTCTTTGTCAATAGTCTTGATCTTTACCCTAAAATAGAAGCAAGAAACTGGGAAAATGTTGGAAATTCCCATTTGAGAGCTTTCTATGGATCATTATTCTTTCGTGAAGCCAATTACTCCACTGTGATTAAGCTTTTCGAATGTACCGGGCACTATCATTTTGGGAACACTACAGAGAACATTGTTTTTCCCTTTGGATCTGTTAAAGGATTAAGCTTCAATGGTTTAGAGGTGCGTAGATTTAGTAACCACAAGAAACTTTTTGGTTGTTTTGATAAAATAAAATCACTTGGGAAGAAGGTAGGGTGCTCCAGAAAGAACCAATCGATGTCATTAGAGCCATTAGTCCTTCCATTTTCTTTAGAGATACTATTATCTATGCGTGCCGACCACAATAAGACGATTGTACTAGCGGTTGCAGGATATAGTTATAAAGATATGTTAATGAGTTGGGTATGCAGGCTACACCACCTTCAAGTTTCGAACTTTGTAGTTTGTGCCCTTGATGATGATATATACGACTTCTGTGTCTTGCAGGTTAGCCTTTCTATGTTTGTTCAAAATTTGGATCTTCACTAGAGGGGGAAGTTTCATCTGTTTACTTTTGAATGGGTTGATTTGGTTCTGTTTTGTCCCAAATGGGTTAATAAACAAAACTAGCTTAAAGGTGGAATGGGTCAAATAGGCCGAACATGTTGAAAGTCATCCGAAGTCTATTTTTAATGAATAAAACCCGTAATACTATTGCAATTTATTTTTTAATCAAATAATCATAATTAACACATTAATCATTCGTAATTTAAAAGGTGGACTAAAAAGTATTTGCTGGTCACCTGACCTGGACCATTTTGACACATAATAGAATAGATCTCTTTCATCTCAAATATGTAATCTGGTGTGAACCATTTCCCGACTCGAACGATCCATCACATTTTGGACCTCTAATGTTTATATATTTAAAATAACATATATTATGTAACTTGTGTTCTTGGTAACTTCTGTAGGGATTGCCTGTTTTTAGGGATAGATTAGCTCCAAGAGACATCAGCTATGATGACTGTCACTTTGGAACAAATTGCTTTCAAAGGGTAACGAAAGTAAAATCAAGGGTAGTTTTGGAAATTCTGAAGCTGGGATACAATGTACTAATGAGTGATGTTGATGTTTATTGGTTTAAAAATCCTTTGCCACTGCTTACCACCTTTGGTCCTGCAGTTTTTGTTGCTCAATCTGATGAATACAAAATCACAGGTTTGTTTTTCGAGCAATTTGTCTATAACAATTACAATGATTATAACCTTTGACTTATAAGATCAGATGTAATTCCTTCAAACTAAAATTTCCGTTTGGCGACCTTTACATGCCAACTTCTTCTTGCCTTCGTATATCTATGATGTTGGATCTGTTACTTTTACACCTTTCATAGTTTTCCACCTCTTTTCACCATTTTTCTCTATTATGCGTAGTTTAATAAGTATCATAGTTTTATAGCAATTTTTGAGTCCTGTTGTTTAGATACTTTTCATGCCCAAGTATGGTTTTGGAGCCACGGGTCTCACTGGAAACAGTCTCTATATCCTTTAGGATAGGGGTATGGCTTGCCTACATCCACCTCCTAAGACCCTACCAATAGCTTTGCTATGGGTGGGATTTTACTAGGTATGGTGGTTGTAAAATAAAATTTCACGTGGATTTGTGTTACAAATTGGACGCAAATGTGGTCTATTTGTGACATCTTTTTTATAAATACGTTGGGTTGTCAAAATAATTAGTTTTGAGAACTCCCTTTAAATTCAAGTTGAAAAGATTCAGGATTTTCAGCCTGGGTATGCTAGCATAGCAATAATTTTTTTTAAGATGGTGCATTATAAGTAGGCTTACCTTTGATGGGAGGGAGTATGATGTTAACAAGTCAAGTATGCTTTCTAGTCTGTGGCAGAATGGTGTGTGGGGGGTAACGGGTCAAAACGTGCACTTTTTTGTACAATTCAGAGCGAGCCTGGTCTGTTTGCCTGAAACACTTTTTCTGAACTTTAAATATTTGTATCAATAAATACAGAGTCAAGTCTGATGAGAAAACCTTATATTATTTCAATAATAATCTAATATATTATTTAATATAAATTAGGAGACTTTATGAGCAAAAATCCAAAAATCCACTTTGTTTGAACCATTGAACCTATTGCCTTATATGCTAATTTATTTGAATTTACTTGTTTGACGCATTAGAGATTAAACAAAGCCCCATTCGACCCATTCATAAGTAAACGGGTTGAAATTGTCATCTTTACTTTCTACTTCCTTACACTTAAATGTTAATTACTCTACTCATGTACGCAGGTCCAATAAATTTACCTAGGCGCCTAAACTCGGGCTTTTACTATGCTCACTCAGATAGTACAACAGTTGCTGCTTTTAAAAAGGTTGTAAAACATGCATCTTTATCAAATCTTTCGGAACAGCCGAGTTTTTATGATACATTGTGTGGGTTGAATGGATCATACCGCCTAAATGATGACACATGTCAAGAACCCGAAACAAATCTCACCGTTCATTTCTTGGACCGGAATCTCTTCCCAAATGGGGCCTACCGAGACCTATGGGACTCAAGTAACGTGTCATCAACATGCACAAGTATAGGTTGTTTTGTGCTTCATAATAATTGGATTAGTGGGAGACAGAAGAAGCTAGAACGCCAGGTGTCGTCTGGCCTTTGGGAGTATGATACGAGTACTAGGATGTGTTTGCAGAGCTGGCAAAGATCCAAACCCATAAGTTACTTTTGAAGAGTTATGGTTCATAAGAAAATAGATCATTGTTGACGAGATGATAGTTACAAAGTGACGGTACGTTCCAGAAAAGTATTTGCTAAAACTTTGGTTTTAACGAATTAGCCGGCTATAGAAAAAGCAACAAGAAGAAAAATCTAAAAGAAAAAGACGGTTTTTAGTGGTTTATAATGATTTAGAGTAAGATTGGTATCAATGGGACTTTAGTTTCTTGAAATGCTTAAAGAGTGTATACATTCACTCTTTGGGGTCCAATCATTGGACAAGAAAGATTCAGGAAACCCGAAAGGGGTTAAAGATGATTCCTTTTGTATCGGGAATAGCGTAAAATCAAGGGAATTTTGTGTTAGGGTTGTTCATGCAGGTGGGAATGAAGATCTTTATCAAAATCCTGTTAAGGTTTCTCAGTTAGTCAAGAATTACCCAGGGATGTGTTTTGCATGGCCCGAGGTTTTCAAGAATCCTAACGAGAGTGTTTTATCAGCAACAGATCTACTCTTGCCCGGGAAAAAGTACTATTTAGTCCCTCTGACAACATTAAAGAAGTTGAAAAAGAAGCATGCAAAAAAGAACAACTCAATGGAAGAAACGGGTCCTGTTGAGTCTGATGATTCGGTTTGCTCAGCAAAAGATTATTATGTTTCAAAAGAGAAACGGACGAGACGCTTAGTTCAGAAACATATAGAATTAAACAGAAAACGTGTGCCGCCTGTCAAAAAGTCAAAGTCATGGCGGGGATCTGACTGGGAGCCCAGTTTAACATCCATCCAAGAACTCTCTCCATGAATGATATTTTGAAACCGGTATGTAGTTTTATGAACTCCAAAATGTTACTGCTTTAGTTGCTTTTGCAATGCACCAGTGGCCCATTATCTAGTTTTATGACCTTTTACATCATTGGAATCTGTTTTATTATGCTTCTTTTAACTGTCAAGATATGAAAAAACTGATTTCTGAGTTCTGACTGGGAAGTTTGTTGACTGAGTAATGAAACATACTGTTTGTAAATTGGAAAAAGAGTATTGTGTTTACACATGCTAAATTAAGGTGGCAGAAGAGGAAAGTGGGGCGAGTTGGGTAACTGGTCAAATCATCTATTATCCAATTTTATAATCAGTTAATGTGTTATATACTTATATATGATTACAGTTAGATCAGCTGGGGATAAAGTCCATAACCCAAATTCGGCCATTCATAAGTAAATGGGTAGAAATCGCTATCTATAGAATATACCCTTTAAAACTTTTGATATTTTTGGTAAGCAAAGTATAGTTGTGTGCAATGATGGTTATTGCATACAACTATACTTCCCATATCAATAATATCAAAAGATTTATAGGTTTTTATTGCCTGGTAGAGAAGTATTAATAAGAATTAACAGAAAAAAGAGCATTGAATTCCATGTACAAAGATGCCAAACCGTAGAAAACTAGAAACGATGATTTCCAATTTAGGTATTCATAAATTATATATCAAATAAAAGAAAATACAAAATAATTAGGGCTTATCAGAGCCTCCAAGTGGATACCATTTGAATCTTTACTTAAAAAACATGTGGCAAGAATTTGGTAAGAATCCAAGTGTACACCACAGCAAAAAATGCACCAGCTGGAATTGTAACCACCCATGAAGTAACAATTTCTCGTACAGTTTCTGCTCTCACACTATTAAGTCCTCTAGCTAACCCAACCCCCATAACCGAACCCACAAGAGTATGTGTAGCCGATATAGGAAGTCCAAGTTTTGATGCAAAGAGTACAACCGAAGCAGCAGCAAATTCGGCTGCAAATCCTCTTGTAGGAGTCAACTCTGTAATCTTTTTCCCAATTGTAGCAATCACTCTGTACCCCCACATCATAAGCCCTGCAACAATCCCAAATCCACCCCAAGCGAGAACATCAAGTGGAATTACAATTTCGCCCCCCGTGGCCCCACCTTGTAATATAGAAAGGGCTGCAGCTAACGGGCCGATTGCATTTGAAACGTCGTTTCCACCATGTGCAAATGACATGAAGCAGGCTGATAGAATCTGCATGTCACCAAACACACCATAAACTATTTCAAGCTGGGTGCCGGTGGGGCCTGCAATATCTGATAGGAACCCTATGCTTTTAGAAGTTGACTCTTTGTGTGGATCTTGGTGGGTTGACTTTGACTTTGACTTTGCTAGGAGGTGACCGAGCTGTTTTCGGATGATTTTGTTGACCAAAAACGCGCCTAGGGTGCCGCATCCTAAGGCTTGAGCTAGTGCCATTAGTGGCTTGTTGCTTAGAGGAAAAGCTGCAAAAGTTATTGCTGTGACTCCCACAAAAACAGCAACGGGGGCCGCGGCTGCCGCTGCTTCTCCAGGGTTTGGAGCACTGTAAACAAACTAAAATATAACATAAACTGGTTAAAAATACATAGAGTTATTTTAAAACCCAACCCTGAAATTTGGGAACATGTCAAGACTCGAAACAAGTAATCTAATTGACCAAAATTTGTAATGTTTAATAAGTAATTAGCATGTCAAATGTGATTGCAAAATTTATATTATTTCCGTAATAATAAGTTTTGAATGAAATGATAGACCTTTATGCATTAAAAAGTACACTTTGGGTGACTTTTGACTTGTTTGACCCATTTGATGTGTTTTTAAGCTAACTTTTTTAGTTTTCTTTATACCTTTGGGTGACTTTTGACTTGCTTGACCCATTCATGAGCAAATGGGTTAAATTTGCCACCTCTCTTTATTTGTACAGCAAACTAGTCTTTCACAAGGGTTGCGACTTGAATGGATGCATTCTTAACTTAAATTTCTAATATACAGGCTTTCTGTATTGCAATAGGAGTTGTACATAAAGGTGGCAAAATGGGTGTGTTTAATGGGTCAAAATTAATACTTTTTTGTGTGGTTCAGCCAGTTGGGTTAGGTTGACCTGAAACGCTTGTTGCCCTTAAGTTTTAGTTTGAATAAATAGTTGCTCTTTTTTTTTAAATTTGATTACAAAGACTATATATATATTTTTTTCTAAAGCAATTCCTAAGGTTGCAGTGGCGGATCCAGGAAAGAATATCAGGGGTAGCGGGGACTAATGGGGGTTCGGGGGCAGCGCCCCCGGAAATTTTTTTTAGGTAGTTAACGGACTTTTAATCATATTTTTAAGAGGCTTTTGATCATATTTTTAAGTAAAAGCCATAAAATTTCTTCCAGGGGTCGCGAAAAACCGAAAACCTATAAAGAAAAAAAAATTGCACGTCGGGGTAAAAGTTCAGGGGCGCTACCCCTGGGCCCTTAGTGGGTCCGCCCCTGTAAGGTTGTATGCATTAAAAAAATATATTTTTGTGATTTTTAACTGGTCTGACCTATTTGGCATGTTTTCTTTTGAGCTAATGTTGTTAGTTTTGCCCATTTGACCCGTTAGAGGTACCTCATAACCCAAATCGACCTATTCATGAGTAAATGCATCAAAATTTCCAGATGTTGTTATACACTTTAACTTAGTCACGTGAAAGCTTAAATTTGGCACATCTAGTTAAGTTGAAATAATCACTTTCAAAACATGTATCCCCACAAAATAGTATATAAAAAAAATGCATTCATTTCATGCATGAGTAAGCTGTACATACCCGGCGGATGCATTTATAGACAAGAAAGGAAACCGCTGCTCCCAGAATAGGGGATATAACCCAAGATGATGTCACCCTCGCTAATGAGCTCCAGAAAACTGCACCGGGCCCACCGTACACAAGCCCAAACCCAACCATGGATCCTACAATACAGTGTGTAGTCGACACAGGCCACCCGTAAAATGATGCAACCTGACCAAGACCCAAAAGTCAACGTTTTTCCTGTACAAAAAGCCAAATGCAGCTCCCCACTCCCTATTATAGTTTAAGCAACTTTTTAGTTCTAGAGAAAAGTAGATTTTTTGATCCGTCCTAAATACAGGTGGATCAGAAGATATGGTGACCAAGGCATGGACCAGTAAGTCAAGATTTTTCATGTATAAAAAGTCAAATGTAGATCTCTTGTTTAGTTTAAGGATTTTTTTAGAAATGGGAATAAAGGCTTTTTTAGATATATCCTAAATATTGATTAAATTCAAGATGTTTGACTAGGGTATGCACTATCATAAACTGATACAATCTGAGCAAGACCCAAATGGTTAACATTTTTCTTGTGTAAAAAGTCAAAAGCAGCTCCCTGGTTTAGTTTAAGGATCTATTTCATTCTCGGAATTTAGGGTTTTCCACATTTATCCTAGATATTGGTGGATCCAAGTTTTTTTTACCAGGATATGCACTATCATAAAATGATGCAACCTTAGCAAGTCCCAAAAGTAAAACAATTTCCTGATAAAAAATCCCTAGTTTAGTTTAAGGATCCTTTTTCGCTATAGGATGTGAAATCAACCCTAAAGACTAGTCTGATGGGTGAGAGAACCCATTTGGTCAGTAAACCCCACATCAGTTACCCATACAACCAATGTGGGACAAATCCAATTCCTTACAATGGTTTCAATCCATAACAAATATCGGTGAATTCAAGATTTCTTACTGGATATAAACATGCATAGTGAGCATCAACCTAAAAGTCAACATTTTGAATGTATAAATGGTCAAATGCCGCTCCTTAATTTTGTATACTTATCTTTTTGTTTCAAAATCCAAGATTCTTTATAAAGGTGATGAGGTCTATCTAAATATTGTTGGATATAATTTTTTTTTACCAATTGTCATAACATTTATACTTTTTTTTTTAGTTCTTGGTCCTAGATTCAAGATAGCCAACTTTATTTAATCAACCTGATATTATAAGGTATATCTTTACCTGTAACCAAGTGCCAGCAGCTGCTAAAGAAGATAACAAACCAGCAAAAAGCAGAGAATCCTTCCCTTGAAAAACATGAGCAACAAGAATCCCTTTCTGCATTGTGCTAGTCACATGCCCACCCATCAAAAACGCCCCCGAAAACTCCAAAACCGCCGCCGTCAACACCGCCTGCCGGAGTGTCAGAGCTCCGGACCCCACCGATGTCCCCATGGCATTCGCCACATCATTCGCGCCAATATTCCAAGCCATAAAAAACCCGAATAAGAGGGTCGTATACGACATTAATTTAATCTTTAAACTCAGTCCTTGAGTTAAAGTTTTCATGAAAATTGGTAAACTCAAAGCCGCCACAGCTATGCAAACAGAAATAGCAGAAGCTGTTTTTGAAGATATGTTGAAAGCTTGAGCCATGCTAGTCAATTCACCTTCTTCTTCCTCTTTAACATTTTCTTGATTTTGACTCGATTCCGATAAAGATGCAAGTGGCTGTGTGGATTTGTTATGGTAGGTTTTCGGGTTCGAAAATGGAAAATATGATCTGGGTATGTTCAAAATCAAATCTTTTTTGGGTTCTTGAGTGCAAGCAATATGATTTCTGCGTTTTGGTGGATAAAGATTGGAATTAAGAAACAAGAAATTTGAATGTGTGATTGGATTTTTAGTAGAAGAAAAACAGCAAGAAGATGTAGTCATGGTTTGTGGATAATTTTGGAGAGAATATGCGGTTTGTTAAAGAATAATACTTTAGCCGGTGGCCATGGAGGGTGGTGGTGTAAGGAGGAGAAGTGGTGGCTGGAGGAGGTTATTGGGAAAATTTTAAACATTTTTAACGATTTTTTGAAGTTCGCATTGTGGTGCTTGTTGATTGGTGGAATTTTGTTTGGATATTTTATGATTCGGCACCTTTTGAAATGAGTGGTGGTTGTGAAGCATGAAGGCTTAACCACCCAAAAGCACATTCACTGTTTTCGAAATAAACCGGTTTTTGGACCATTAAAACTCTAATCTTAAAACTCTAATTGGTAAAATTGATTTGTAGGTTAACTAAACGGTAAAAATAAATATTTTAAATATATATATAATTTTAAATATGTTATAGACACCTCAAACCGGCTTAAAACCTATGGTTTTTATTTGTTCATAACCGGTTTTTACTTTACCAGTTAGAAACTGATTCGGTTTCTAGTTAAAAAACTGGCCCGGTTAAACCTTTTTTTGTGCATGTCTAGTTAACTAGATTTTAGTACCGTGTGTTATCGTGGGGATAATACATGTATACAAAACACTTGCTTTGCTAAAACGCAATATAAAGGAAAAACATTAATTAATATAAACTACGTAACGATAATAATATTAGAAACCAAACGCTTCAAGTATTAAACGTATAACCTAAAATTATGTCACATGACTCTACTCATTGCAAATAATACTCTTTGTTTATTTTTCCGAAAAGTTCTTCTAACTTCTTTTTTCATGCAAATAACAATCAATGTCACGAGCCTAACACTATATGGATTAGTTTCTCTAAAAATGTTGGAAATGGTTATTAAATTTAAAAGGCTTTTGATTCATAAGCTCTGAAAGAACCGAATTTTCATAAGGACTTAGATGAAGTTCGAGATCATGTTTGTTGGTTTAATAATACTCTTAATGAATTAAAATTTTCTATAAAATAAATAAATAAGTAAATAAATAAATAAATAAATAAATAAATAAATAAATAAATAAATAAATAAATAAATAAATAAATAAATAAATAAATAAATAAATAAATAAATAATAATACTTCTCAAACAAGAAAAAATAGACATTTCTTGCTCCACATATGTTATAACACTTAAAATTTGTTATAAGAATCTCAGATTATGAATATCATTGATAACTTAGATGAAATATATAACGAGAATAGTCAAGTTGCTGGTTTTAAGACAATGATTCATTGATGAAAAATTAAGTTTGTTAAATATTTTGAGGATACGGATAAGAAAATTATGTTATTTGAGTTTGTGATTATCTTGGATCCATGGGCGGATCTTCTATATGGCCCGAGGTGGCCTGGGTCCCCCTGTTTTTTCGCTTAAGTAGTGTTAAATTCTATTATATTTACTCCGAAATTTTTTATATACTGATTCAGGCCCCCTATTTAAATATTCAAGATCCGCTTGACCAGAACATTAGATATAGTCGTAGTAACTGTTGACTTGAAATATTACTATTGCTGAGTATCTTGGATCTAGGAATGAATATGTTATTTAATTCATGAATTATTTGAAGCCTATAAAAATTCAAATATATTACTATAGAGTTTTTTTGGTTTTGAATATATTTGGTCCAATAGGCTTATGAATTTAAAGCCCATTATATTGAATATATTTGCATCCCATTTTGTTTCAATATATTTGTTAATTCAACTAGTCCTATGAATTTACAGCCCGTTATATTTGCATTTCAGCATGAATTTAACGGCCCATATAGAACCGGAGTACCCGGTCTGACCCACTTCATGACAGTTCAGTTCTCGGTTCTTCAAATTCATTTCCACGGTTCTGGGTCCGGTTCGAAATTAATCCGATAGTCAATTTAGTGTGGGTCACATATTTATATAATAAACAAAAAATCTCTCTCCTCATATTCATTTTTATTAAAAGAAATTCGCATCTCTACTCCTATTAAATACGAACATATTATCGTAATTAACATAATCGTTATAAATAAAAACGGACAATTCTTGACTCGTCAATTTTTCACCTCTTTATCGATGTAGACGGATGATGTGTCGATGGTTTAGGTTGAACAAGAAGAGACGGAGAGAAAGCAGCAAGCGACTGCAGACAGTAAGAATATGAGATATCAAACCGCTTTTTAAATAATATATTTCTTTATTAATTCAGATCGCATTAACCTAAATTCGAGGTTTCAAATCGGTTTTATTTAATCTAATTAGAATTTGTAAACTTCAATATTGATTCATTGGACAACAATAGAACATAAAAAGAACTAATACATATATAGATAAATAAAAATACATTGTTATTAATTAAATAATTCATCCTTTTAAAGACTGGACCAAAATCAATCGTCCCGTTTTATTTAATAAAGAAATATATAAAACGAACCAAAATACATATTCCTTTTTAAAAGAATGGACCAAAATAAATTTTTATTAATTTGGGCCAGACTGTGTCCGGACCCCATCCTTTTTCCGCTAAGTGGTGTAAATTTATACATGTTCACTCCGAAAAATTTTATAAACTTAGTCCGACCTCATCCTTTTTGGTCCCGACTTTCGGCTCAAACTTCGCCACTGCGGGCCCACCACCCTTCTAAGACACTGCTCATTAACACGACCTTTATACAGGCCGGGAAATGATCAAAAAGGATAAAACAGAGGGTGAAAGTTGGTAATTAAAGGAGACTAAAAGGGGTGAAAGTGTTAAATACTTGAAAGACGAGGTGAGGCCGCTATCATATAGATCTGGTGTTTATAATGCGCCACGTGTGTGTATTTTGTCTGATACGATGTACTGAACCGTAGGTATCTAGTATTATGTCGGCCACTCGTGCTCTTAATTTCTGTTCACCCGTTGACTTTTGAACTGCTCATTCACACGCTTGTAACGTATATAAGACAGACTTAACGACAATAATATAGGCAAAATACGATGAGGGTTTATATCGTTTTAATAGTAATATCTGATGGTTTGAGGTGTAATAAAATTGCTGTTAAACATTGAATATTAGATTCGTTTGATGCTAAAGTTAACTATATCGAATTCTCACTAGAGTAGTAGGAGAATTTTGTACTTAATAAGTACGTATGGTTTAATAAGTACGTATGGTTTTTGGACTTAAGTGGTTGATGGTTTTAGTGTGAATAAAATGTGTAAATTTAAAAGAGGATTAAAGAGTGTGTAAAAATAGTGGTTTTATAAATCGTAAAAGTTGATTATGGAGCTCTTTAAACTAAAGTAAGTCGAATGGTTTTGCAATTTGCATAATTTAGGTTTATATACAACTTATAAGTAAGTTGTTCCTATTACAAACCGTCTCATCCCAAGTTCTTTCACATACCATAACAAAACGAAAATCCTTTAACCATCTCAATTATCAACAGCCAATCAATGTAATTTATACTTTCTCAAAATACCTAATTGTTTGATTATAGGGGCATTTACATATATCCCCATACTAAGTCATTTTATTACATATTTATCCAAGCCTAAAATTTAATTACAAATATCCCCTTCCTAAACCATATTTATTACATATTTACCCGATTCATTTAAAATAACTTATTAAAAGACTATTATACCCTTATTAATATTTACATGCTTTCCCCTTCTATTATCATTAATTACATATTTGTCTAAGAAAAATAAGAAAAGAAATATAGAGAGTTTCAAATTATCATCCATATCCATATGAACACTTAGCCAAAATAAAATCCTAACGATTCCATCAAAATTTATAAACACAGTCAATAATTAGCTAATTAGCTGAAATTTATTTATTATTTTGGAAACAACCTGCTCTTATGAAATAATTGAAATAATGGATGCACATAAACAAATATCAAAGCTACATATATGGCCTTCAAATTTGCAAAATAAACATGTATATCGAGATCACAAACACAGTGTCTTCATTCTCTTGGAAAATAGATTGAATATGTTCCTCAACATAAAAGATCAGAGACAAAACTCAATAAAATCATTTTAAAAACACTTAGAGAACTGAGAACCTAAACTCCTCTATTCGTGAAGAGCAAACCTCTTCTCGCATCTTACTGTGAGGAGGGAGCATCGGTCCATCAGTACTAAAGATTCCACCAGCATCCTCTCCAAAATCGTAAATCCATTTTAAACCATTTGAAATCGAGATTGAGGAAGAATAAAAAACGGTGGCGGCTGAGACTATGGATCATGTCGTGTTGCAAAACTAATTCATACGGATCTGTAAGTCTCCCTATTTTCATGGCTACTTTTTTTCTTTTGATATTGACTTTCTTATTAAAGTTAAAAGGGTAGATAGGTAATTTTATATAAAAATGGGGATAAATGTAATTAAAGTTTACCCTTGATTATATGACTCAAAGAAGTAAGAAATTAACTACTCTAAAATAACGTGTCGGACTGTTTTTTTTTTATCGACCTCTAATGATATTCATGATGTTATTTGATGTCTTACTTATTTTGAGGTCGGGGGTTCAAATTTTCCTATATGAGAGTAAAATGAATTTAAAAGTAGATTAAGTGTCATTATAAAATACAAGTGTATGACTTGGGTTCTCCAATAAAACAAATTTTCATTAAATCCCAAAACTCCTTAGGTCTCGGTACTCTTAAGACACTCTCATCGTTAAAACTTGTTGCACACTTGATTTTGCAAACCACACATTGCTAATAATGTTATCACACAAAACATTTGCATTGTTATAACGTCATGTAAAAAAAAGGGGGAAATGTGTAACCACACGAACACTAATTAAAGTATCGAGCATACGACCTAAAAAAATATGTTACACTACCATGTCTATTATATCACCAACTTCTTAACTACATTCGTCGAAATAGGAAATAGAAAAATAAAGTAATTAATGTTACACGACTATACTTACTACATTACTAACTCAACATCAACTACTAAGCGAAAATGACCAAACCTATCAGAGCACCAAATCATATGTTAAAGTTTTGCGCTTACATAAGAAAACAAAGAAAAAGAAACAAATAATAAGAATGCATATATATGTGTATGTTTTTTTTTCGTCGACTGTGCTTTTTACACCAATCACTCAACAATAACTACTAAACGAAAACAACCAAAATTATTAGAACACCGAAAACAAATAATAAGAAAAAAATCGTCCCTGTCATTTGAACTATAAACCTGGCCTACATATATTTTTCATACAACTGATTTGAAATAAGTCTTATTCTTTGTAATAATTTTGATCCGTAACAGTTTAACAAGATTTCACATCCTGTATTTCAGTATCTATTTACTCTTGACCTCCTCCCTCATTACCTTTGTGATTATAGTGTTATTTAAAATATTTGTGTTTGTTTATTTTTGTGTGCAAGTTCAAATCACACGAAGTATATAATATTGAAGGTTATTGCCTTCGTTATTGTTAGAGGTTATTGTCTCTTAATTTGATGTCTAATATTTAAGCCTTGGATTGAAAATGTAATTACAATATATTTGGGATAGTTTAGGGATAGTATACTTTATTATTTAAAAAAGATAATAACGAAATTTAGTAATGTGTGTGCGCTTAAAGAAAACACCTTTTAGCACCTAGTATAATATTGTATATAAAACATAATATAGTTTTTCGTAGAATAAATTGGAATACAATATTGATATGATGAATAAATTTGAATATATAGTATTAATATTAATATGGTGAATAAAATATTAGTTTTTTCATTAATTACATTGTTATATAATATATACATTTATGTTATAGTTTTTGTTTTTGGTTTTGTTTTCTAGTTTTCTTTATTAATCTTTTTGTTTTTTTTTTTGCTTTTTATAAAGTTTTTTGTTTTATCCGAATAAGTTTAGCAAAGTTTTTGGTGTTTTGTTGGTGGTGTAACAAACTTTTTGTTTAAAGCAATTTAGTTATTATATGTTTTTCTTAATTTGTATTTTCTTTACATAACGTTACACCAATTTAACTGTTTTATATACGCGTATTATTTTTATGGTACCATGCGATTGCAAAATCTTTGTATATAAATAAAAGAAACAATAGAAAATTTTGAGAGAGATACGCCGGCAAAAAGAAAAAGAGAGAGAAAAAGGATATGAAATGATGATGTTTCATGATCAGAGAAATAGGCGGCGTCCCGGTGTTATTTTTTATGTATTTCATATTACCAGACATCATCATTAACCTTTTCCCATCCTTCCCATCAATTCATTCTTTTCTATTTATATCAAAACAGAATCATTTTTTCATATTTATAAAAGTAATAATTTATATCATCAGTCCTTTACTTTATTATCTATATCTATATATATATATATATATATCATATATATATATATAATATAATATATATATGAAATGCTTGTAATGTCCACATGGTATCACCACAACAATTTTCTTTTTCGATTTTCCCGCTCAGAATGGTTTGCCTTATATTTTGTTTACATTGTATTGAATAATTGAAGAAAATCATTAACTATTATTTTAATAAAGTAATTGACATTAAATGCATATCTCATATCCTAATTTAAAAACTGAAATTAATTGAAATTGATTCATAATAAATGAGGATAGAAATACTTTTTTTTTGCAAATTTATAACTTTTTATATCTGTCGAATTTTAATTTTTTTCTTTAATTCTAATTAGTGAATATACATTTTTATAACATGTTAAATTTTGTATTCGTTTGTTGTTAAAACCGCTCGTGCGTCGCACTAGGTATCAATAAACTAGTAATTTATAAAAATATAGTAAAATTGTATCGAATAGTCTAAAACAAATTAAAAGTAAAAAATATAAACATGTCATTTTTAGTTTAACGTTCAGTTAAAAGTCTATTCGATATGGACGATATGCAGGGGCGGTTAATCTAGGAAACATGTAAAATACAGGGTAGGTGGACTAATGGCGGTTCGGTGGGCATCGCCGACCGGATTTTTTTTACGTAACTTAACGGGTTTTTAATCATATTTTCAAGGGCTTTTGAACATATTATTTAGGTAAAAACCATAAAATTTCTTCCAGGGGTCGCGAAAAATTCGATTTCAGGACGTCGCAAATATACCAAAAACGTAAAACCCCGAAAAATTTCCTTCTTCGAGTTAACGGTTCAGGGGTCGCTGGGGCTACCCCTTGCTGGAACTTAAAATCGTATAGTGACTGACGCCATCAAATCTGTTTACCGAAGCATTCGACTGAAGAATCCATGTGAATTGATTCAGAGACACGGGTTGTGAATGTCGAGGCTTGCAGTTTGGACCGAATACCGATTTTCCGGAAATAGTCGAACCGTTCGGGTCAACGGTCAACGTAAAAGTCTACGAAAGATCGGTTCGAGCGAGTCTAAGCTTCGGATTAATTTAATCAACTTCGATTTAATTATCAATTTATGTTATTTACTTTACTTGTAATTTCGTTTATGTCAGTTATGTATTTCAGTGTATAGTCACCCTCACTATATATAGTGAGGGTGCCCATTACAAGTAAAGGAGTTTCCTTGAATGGGGAGATGATGATTTTACTTGTAGAGAGTGAGTCATGGATTCTAGAGAGAGAAAGTGTTCTTCATGAATTCTGTGTAACTAATCATTCGATTAATGATAATCATTCGACTATGTTCATCATCTTTCTATGTTATGATTATTCATGATTCATCTTCATCATCTTGCTTCATTTGTTTGGAGTTTTTCTCATTCGAACCATGTTCTTGCTCAAGATCGAGATTCTCGTAGTGAAAATCGGTCCTAACACCCCTACCCATAGGGTAAGTTCACGCCCCTGACGATATGGACTTTTAACTGAACATTACATCGATGTAACTTGTAGGGGAAGCTAGGGATGTCAGGGATACCTGGGTTAGCACGTGCATACCCGGCTTCGGCTTACACCCGTACATATGCAAAGTAGAAAAAAAATTGGATTTTTTAGTTTATACATAGGTTTTTTTTGTGAACGTGTGAGTTTGTTACCCCTTAAAAAAATTTGTGTGTGTGCTGACCTTAAGAATCTTTTTAGTTCCGCCCTTGATTAACCTGGAACAATTATACAAGTTAGGAACAAAATACGAAATTTCAGTGCCTTTAGCGGCTTACTAAGTGCTATGTGTCAGTGTGAGCGTCGATATCTTGTCAAAGAGTGCAGGATGGCGTCCCTATAACGCCCTTGTACCAGCCCCCCGGGGCGTCATCTTCATCAAATCCCCCTCCAGGCGCCATGTTTTTAACGCCTCATCTCCTCTGCAAAAGTTGTAACATGGCGTCGCTGACCAACTACGCTTCTCTTCACGGGGGCGTTATGCAGAGTGGTCGTCCACCACTACGAACGGCCTAAAGAGTGACATGATTTTAGTAGAACGTATATGAAACTTGATTTCTATTCTATGATGTTATTTTTATTTATTTAAAGTGGTATATCCTTGTACTTTAGTTAGGCTGCTAAAAATATATAATTTGGAATTGCAACTTGAATTGTTGCCGGTGATAAAAGACATCACCTTTTCTAATTTGATTTGAAGAGAGTTTAAAACTTAACAATTAAATAAAATAGAGATCGATGTTTTAGACACAATTAAAATTTAAAAGTATTTCACATATTAAATTAATATATTATGTAACAAAGAATACCAAAAGCAACTCGTTCATGAATAAAACTACCGACAATATGATAAACTAAAGTAATCTCAAACAGAAACTAATTAAGCACGTACTAGCTAGATATGTCATGAAAGAGATTGTGGTTGGGTTTGCACGTGTGTCAAAAAGATGTGTTGTATCCCCCTACACCATATGTCACTAACAATGAACTAAGACCACTCATGTGACATTGGTTGATTATTAACACTTTTATCTTCTTTTAAAACAATATTAATATATATATATAACAATTAAATTTTATAGATTAATATTATTTTTTAGGTTTCTATTATTTTCTCATAAGCTTTTCATATTTTAACTTTAAATACCACAATTTAATTTAGGTTCTTTTTGTTTAGCCACCAAACTTTAGTTTAGGTTTTATTTTTAGTCACAAACTTTTGACATTTTAACTTTGACCATCTAATTTTTAGTGTTTTAAACTTTGACCATAAAGTTTAAGGTTTTTAACTTTGGCCATATTTTTTTCATGGTTTTATATTTTACCACTAAAGTTATAGACTTTTTCTTAAACTTTTCTACTTTCGTCTTTTAGTATATTTTTTTTATAAGTTTTATACTATGGCCACGAAACTTTTAAACTTTTACGTTTTATGTCTCTTAAATTTTATATTTTCGTTTTTAGTATATTTTCGACTTTGGCCACAATTTTTTTTATAGTTTATACTTTGATCACGAAACTTTTAAACTTTATGTTTTATAACCCTTATTTTTTGAATTTTGTTTTTAGTATAATTTTTATACTTTTACACTTTGTCCATTGTTTTTAATTTTGAACACAAAGTTTAGGGTTTTTAACTTTGGTCATATTTTTTTATGATTTTATATTTTACCACGAAAGTTTTAAACTTTGACGTTTTATACCCCTTAAATTTTCAACTTTCGTCTTTTAGTATACTTTTTATAGTTTTATACTATGACCATGAAACTTTTAGAATTTTACGTTTTATATCCCTTAACTTTTCTATTTTCATTTTTTGTATATTTTCGACTTTGGCCATATATATTTTGTAATAGTTTTATACTTTGACCACGAAACTTTTAGACTTTACGTTTTATACCCTTAACTTTTCTACTTTTGTTTTTTAGTATAATTTTTATACTTTTACACTTTTACACTTTGACCATGAAATTTTTAGATTTTTACCTTTTATACCCCTTCCCTTAACTTTTCTACTTTAGTTTTTTTAGTATACTTTTGGAGTTTTCGAATTTGGCCACGACTTTTTTATAGTTTTATATTTTGACCACGTTAAAACATTTTTTACTTAAACTGACGGATAATGGGTGGCCCGCCGCGAAGTGCGGGCGGGTCACCATGTTGTTATTACTATCATAAATCCTGTATTAATTTTTTTTAATCATACAAGAATTTAGAGTTACAAGGATACTGAATATTTACGACTACAATCCTTAAAAATCAAATATTTATAATAAACATAATATACTCTAATATACCCTCTCAGAGTCTCAGTCTAAAGAGGATGCTCACGGATACTTGAGCTGGTTCAAAAATCATCAAAGAGAACCCACAGAAAGCCCTTCGTGAAGATGTTAGCAAGTTGATGACGTGAAGGGACGTGCACAACCCGAATGTGACCACGATGAACATGTTCACGAACAAAATACAAATATACCTCAATGTGTTGTGTTCGCTTATGCTTAACCGGGTGGTCAGTCATGTATATGGCGCTAACATTGTCGCAAATAGACAATGGAAGTCCGTGTCGGAGGTCGACCGAGTTCAAGAAGAGGGTTTCCAAGCCAACATGGCTCAGCAACAACATGCTCTACCTCTCTGTATTATACATCAGCACTAGATCTGCAAATGGTAGACTGGCGATTGACGTGTGTCAGGACAACCAGCCCAGTTAGCATCTTTATAGGCAATCAAAGAGGAAACTGATGCTGGACTATTGTGAAGAGTACCCTTAATATATCTAAGAATTCGCTTTAACGCATTAAAGTGACCAACCCGAGGATCATGCATGCAGTGGCGGATCCAGGAAAGAATATCAGGGGTAGCGGGGACTAACGGGGGTTCGGGGGCAGCGCCCCCGAAAAATTTTTTTAGGTAGTTAACGGGCTTTTAATCATATTTTTAAGGGGCTTTTGATCATATTTCTAAGTAAAAGCCATAAAATTTCTTCCAGGGGTCGCGAAAAATTCGTTTCAGGGGTCGCGAAAAACCGAAAACCTATTAAAAAAAATTTTTTTTGCACGTCGGGGTAAAAGTTCAGGGGTAGCGGGCGCTACCCCTGGACCCTTAGTGGGTCCGCCACTGCATGCATGTGCATGTAAACCTGCTGAACAACATACGAGATATTTGGACGAGTAAACGTTAAGTAATGTAAAGTACCTGCAAGGCTGCGATGGAGAGTAGGTTCCTCGATCGGGGACCTGACATTAGATCGAAGTTTACAGGTCGTGTCAACTGGTGTGTTGCTCGGGTTATAGTTCTCCATTTTCACACATGTGAGAATGTCTCGAGTGTATGCTTTCTAGGAAAGGAACAAACCTAGAGTATTACGAGAAATTACAATGCCAAGAAAGTATGTAAGAGATTCAAGTTCCCGAGCCAAGTGAGCCATGATAGTCTGCTTAAGGGCTGGGGAAGAAGTGATGAGAATAATATCATCAACGTAAAGTAAGATGTAAGCAGTGTTACGACCATGTTGACAAATGAACACAGAATGGTCACATGCATAATCTGTGTCGAAACCTAATGGTGGCCACAAAATCAATGAAACATTGTTACCATGCATGTGGTGCCTGCTTCAACCCATAAAGAGATTTCCTCAACCTGCAAATGTCGTTGGGATAGGATAGTGCCTAAAGCCCATCAGCCGGTGCATGTAGACCACCTCAGTTAAATTACTATGCAGAAACGCATTTTTAACATCAAGTTGGCTTATATCTAAGTAGTTAAATAAAAAAAATGCTTGACACTTTTAAACCGGACACCATCCCAAAAACACGTAGGAGGCGGGACAAATTATCACCATTCATACGAGACCACTCCCCAGAAATAATAACATCATCCGCAAAAAGGAGATTCGAGATACGCGGTCCTCCATTAGGGATATAGATGACGTGGAAACATCCACCACCGAAGCCTTCTCAATTATCCAAATAAAAGCTTCCATAGCCAAAGATTTACAAACCACAGGGACGCAAACCGTAGTTAACTCAAATAAAAATACTATATGTTATTTGAAAGATAGTAACAATGAAGGAATGGAATCCAATTCCAACTGTATTTCTTTTTGTACCGGCTAATCGGAAGTACCCCTTTTATTTTTTATTATTCTTTTTATTTTATTTTAGTATTTTATCTATTAATTTAGTTAGTATTTAGTATTTTTTATTTGTATTTATATATTTATTTCTACTTATTTATTTTTCTAAATTTTTTGTTATTTAGTTTTAGTATTTTTGAAGTCCTGCTTGTTTATTTTTTTCAAAATTTTAAAGAAAAAGTCAAATCGAATAAATAATTACTCATTCCTTTAACTAAAAGAACTAAGAAAAAAAAAACATTTTTCCTTAAGAAACGAAGATCCTTAAAAATTAGGGTAAGTTTGGTATGAGATAATTGAATAAACGAGAGAACGAAATTGACAAGGAACAAGTCAATGAAATGGATCATTACTATTATATCGTCTCGATTGGTTACCTTATGAGAATAAAATAGATTATTGCTTCGTGTTGTTTTAAGTTAGTAAAACGAAGTAACTAAATACAATTTTACCAACATTTTCATTTAAAATTAATATATCTCTTTTATTTTTATATTTTTCATTTTTTATTTCTAATTCTTAACTTTTTATCAATTTATTTTTATTCATTAATTACTTTAATTTTCATGTTTTTATTTTATTTATTTTTTATTTTTATTCTTATTTTCTATTTTACTTTTATTTTCATATTTTTTTCGCTTATTATTTTAATTTTCTTTTTAATTGTTTTTATTTTTACATTTTTTCATATATTGTTCTTTTAGTTCTTAATTTTTTCTTTTTGTTGTTTTCCTAGAATTTTATGAAAAATCAAATTGAACAATATTCCATTACTTGAAGTTAAAAAAAACACCCTTCTTAAGAAATAATTTTTTTTTAAAATTGAAGAATTCACATTCTTTATGTAATGGTCCATTTATTTCAATGTGCTACCGAACATGCTATTTTTTATTCCGACGTTATAACTCATTCCATTTCACTCTCAATTCCTATATATCAAACACTACCTAAATAAATCACATTTTTTCATTCATGTATTAAAACATTCAATTACCATTTGCATTCATTCATACCACACACTACCATAGTGTAGTAGTGTGTCCGTCTCCAATCACAATCACTATGCATAAAGCATGTTACTAGTAATTGTGACTAAATATTTACATGTTTAAAAAGTGTATGTGTTATGAGTGTAATAAAATGAGATTTTAACCGATATGTTTGTTATAACAAGTACTATCTATGTGTTTTGTATGTGTTTAATGAAGTGAGAGGAATGGATATAAAAAGTTTGAAGCAGAAACATGAAATCTAAAAAGGATGAGTTGCAGGGTTTTCAGAGGGAACAACGCATGGAAAGTGAGAAAGGGAAAGGTGAGGGGACGTCAATTCACGACATCCCTTACCATAATTCCTCTCATAAATATATCATAGAAACCAAGTTGCATGATTTGAATTACGATATAGAAATTACAAGTTCAGTAAAAAATAAAAACTAAGTGTTTTCAGGAATCTCATGGGAAAAAAAATTCAAATGAGAACTTATTTGGTTTGTGAGAACTTCAAAAACTAAGCTTAAATGAACTTTAATTGAGTTTATTTTGTCAGAGTTGTAACCAGCTCGTCGAACACTAAATAAGTATATTTAGGATTGAGTAAATTGCACCGGAGGTCCCTGAACTTTGCAAAAATCTCATATTGAGTCCCTAAACTTTCGAAAGTGCAGGGGAAGTCCTCAAGGTTTCACTTTTATCTCACCTGGGGGGTCCCTAGGTCTAACACCAAAGGTTTACTTTTATCTCACCTGGGGTCCCTAGGTCTAACACCAAGGGACCCCAGGTGAGATAAAAGTGAAACCTTGAGGACTTCCCCTGCACTTTCGAAAGTTCAGGGACTCAATATGAGATTTTTGCAAAGTTCAGGGACCTCCGGTGCAATTTACTCTTTAGAATTTTGCTTAAGTTAAACTTTAGGATTTAGTTTCTAGGTTTAGCTTAAGGGTTTATCTTAAATTCTTAAGGTTTAACTTTGGAGTATATCTTTTAGACATTGTTGTAACCAGCCCATCAAACCCTAAATATAAATATTTATGATTTAGCTTTTAGGATTCGACGAATGATTCCAACATTATCAAAATAAATTCAATCAGACTTTGTTTGAACGCAGTTTTCACAAAACATGTTAGTTCTCATTTGAACTTTCTCTGTTGGATGAACATCACCCAAATCAAGGATCATTTTACGATCACCGCCTAAGAACGTTGTTAAACCATGTCCATGTGTAACGGTTTTTCCTTGCTTTTCATTCTCTCTCCCTCTCTCCCTCTCCACCCCCCCCCCCCCCTCTCTCTCTTTTCTCATTTTAGCGTATATTATCATTTTGCCATTTCATTTTTCACATATATAAAGATCACCCTCTAACCCTCACTTTTTTTATAATATCTAATGTGATATCGCAAACCCGCATATTTTCACGAATATAATTAGTGGCACAAAAAAGAGTTCCATTGCTTTAGTGTCTAATTTTAGTTTCACCAGTTCATTAGTATTAGTTTTAGTTTCACCGTTTTTTTAGGTATTCTAATTTTTTGTTATATTTAACTAAGTTTTTAATTTTAATGTCGTTGCGTAGTTTTTGTATTTTCAGTTTTTGTATTTTCATTTTTTATGTTACTGTTTTATGTAGCCGTATTATCTTTGAGGCAATGTACGAGTAGTCAAATTTAGTTTATTACCTGTGGTGCAATAAAAAATAAAATGAGAAAATGTAATTTGGTTCATACGTGAAAAATTACCAATGGAATTAGATTAGCTCTTAAATACAAACGAGATGTTACGCACCCCGCGCGTTGCTGCGGGATTAAATTTGTATACTGAACGAAATAAAAAAAAGTTAAGTGGTATAATACGTAAAGGTTTAAAAGTGTCGTGGTGAAAGTATAAAACTATAGAAGTATATTAAAAGCGAAAGTAGAAAAATTAAACATTTCGTGTCCAAAGTAGAAGACAAAAAAAAACTTAAAGCAAAAAAAAAAAAACTTTAAAAGTTAGGGGATTAAAAAATGAAGGAGTATAAAACGTCAAAGTCTAAAAGTCTTGTGGTGAAAGTATAAAACTATAAAAATATACTAAATTAAGTGGTATAAAACGTAAAAGTCTAAAAGTCTTGTGGTGAAAGTATAAAACTATAAAATGATACTAAAAACGAAAGTATAAAAGTTAAAAGTTTCATGGTCAAAGTAGAAGACAGCAAAACTTTAAAACAAAAAAAAAGTTTAAAACTTAGAGGGTAAAAAAGTTAAAGGATATAAAACGTAAAAGTCTAACAGTCTTGTAGTGAAAGTATAAAACTATAAAAATATACTAAAAACGAAAGTAGAAAAGTTAAAAGTTTCGTGGTCAAAATAGAAGACAGCAAAACTTAAAATAAAAAAACTTTAAAAGTTAAACGGTACAAAACGTAAGAGTATGAAACAATGTGGCCAAACTATGAAAAAACAAAAAGTTTACTATTTCGTTAAAAAGAAAAAAAATACAAATCGTAAAAGTTTAGGGTAAAAAACGTTAAAACACTAAAATCACGTGGCCAAAGTTTAAAAAACGAAAAATCTACTATTCATCTCTAGAATTTGAATGTATAATATATAAATTAGAAAGTTTCAAGTTCATTTATATTCATTAACTTATAAAACTTGATGTCGTACCCATGGTAGAAAAAGAAATTTAATCAAAAGAATGTACTAGGATTATTAAATTTTAATAATTTCAACTATTACATATTACATATTTGCTCATAATAATCCTACCATCTACTGTTTTTTTCTACAATAAACATAACGTTTTGACTACTGAAAAAAAAACCTAACCTCTGTTAGAAAAATAACTTTTTGATGACTGAGAATCACACATGACATCTTATGTGACATGTTTTTGATACTGTAAAGAAAAATTTTCAGGATACAACCATCCAAACACAACATTCTTGTACAACTGGATAACAAATATTTCTTCATAGCATCAAAACATACAAAGACCTTAATTAAATAAAACATTTATGTTTGAGCTGAGTCGTAAAAAACATGAAAAATAAGACATCCCAATCATCAAAAGGTTAATTTTTTTTAACGGAGGTTGTTATTTTCCAGTAGTAAAAAGTTACGTTTCATTTAGGAAAAAAGGAGAGGTGAGATTATTATCGGTCAACAAACAATAGTTGAGATTATTAAGGAGAGGTGAGATTATTATCGGTCGACAAACAATAGTAAAAAGTTACGTTTCATTTAGGAAAAAAGGAGAGGTGAGTAACACATGTATTACACGGGTTGAATATAGATTCATAATATTATATAAATAAAAAAGAAAAAGATAATGATCAAGAAATTTAAAATTATGATTGATATAAAATTCCTATAATATATTAAATAATTTAATACATTTAAGAAATTTATTATGTTTGACAAATTGTTGATTACTTTCCACAAAAAGACTAAAATTATTAATGAAACTAATCAAATCTACATTAATTTTTAAAAAATTTTAAAATAAAAAATTAGTTTTGACAAAATTGGTAATTAATTTAAATTGATGATTTACTAAATTAGTAAATGACTATTAGTTTGACATGTGGCAATGATTATGTGGACCCTTTTATAAATGAGACATGTGGTATAAATTTTATTGATTTATTAGGATTAAGATAAGATAAGATTTATAAATACAAATTAACTTTTTAGAGGAAATTTTAGTTTTTCACACGTGGTTTGAGCAATATAACTATATTAGTTTAAAAAGAAATATTTCAAAAATTAACATCCATAAAATTAACAGGGCTGTTAGATTAGTTTGATAAATGGGTTGAAACAGTTAAGAAATCAAACCATAAGGGCTAATTTGTTAAAATATTATTTTTAGGCTGATATTGTTAGATTGTGAAAACCATAGCGGCTAAGACCGAAATTTAATCTAAAATTAAAAAAAAAAGTGTAGACGCAACGAGCGATGGATCGTTTGCTAATCACGTGATAATGAGATGAAGATGAGATCAAACAAGTAAATATAAATGAAATTTGTATTAATAAGCCTTGAAAGCACACACACAGAAACACACACAGAAGTGTAGAATATGGCAAGAAGTTCTCAGAAGTATTGAACTCTCTACACATGCTACCTATTTATAGGTACGACTAAATGAGCTGCGGACCACATCCGGACCATCTGGTCCGGGCGGACCATTTGGTACGCAGGACCAACTGGTCCGCTGCCCTCATAGTCACACACACATATGCTCTCACATAGATACAATACACGAGACACAACGTAGAATAAGAATATGCTTCTACAAAAAGTAAATTGGCAAAAACAAAAAAAAATCTACAAATAACATGGTCAAAATAAAAAAAAAATAGCATGACAAAAATAAAAAAAACATAAAAGTCTAGGAGAAAACTTATTACAGTAAAAAAAAACCGCTAAGATGAAGATAAGACACGAGACCTTAAAAGGCAAAACTTAAGCCTTCGGTTTTTCATGATAGTAAAAACTGAACCGAAAGACCAATTAGACATTCCCCTCTAGGAAATATAGAATACATGAGTTATGGGAGAAAGCAAGAAAGGAGAAACATGAGTAGAAGGTAGCACATCATAGGTTTGTTCTTTTTTGGGTATTTTATTTTTGTAATTAATACCTTCTATTATTATTGGAAATTAAATTAATTATATTCGTTTCGGTTTCCTAGTGGTGGTGACTAATGTAGGAGTAGTACAGTACTGGTAATAAAGCCACAGGGATAATGCTCTTCGAACCCTCGACAAACCCATCCCATCTCACAGTCATGAATTTAATTCATGCTTCCCATTTAATTACACCATAATTCTGTAAAAGTATTATTATTATTATGGATTACATATTATAATAATGTTTCTTATAATTATATTACCAATTACCAAAGTTCACAATATAAATATCGACTATAGTTTATAAGGCCGTAACTTTTCTTTAACAGCAGATTTTATTTACCATAAAAAAAGCCTTTCTAGCAAGATGCTAGCAAGGCAAACAACAAAAGAAGAAACAAGAGAAAAGAGATGAGAGGTTTACATGTATAAACAATTGTCCCAATTTATTGAAAGTTTACTTTTATTTTCCAACCAAATTTTGCTTGAACTTTTGATCTCTTTTTAACACTTTACTAATAGAGGGGTTGTCTCACTTGAATAGTTGAATATCATATCATTACGTTGTTTCTGTAAACACCAACAAGTGTTGAGAATGATCCCATGGATTAGTTTCTTTCTTTTGTCTCCAATGGCCGGGCCGACGTGCATCTTGAGAATACCGTTCATGGAGAAAACAAAAAATACTTATGGATTTTTAACCGTAGGAATTGTGTCGCCACCACAACTACGCCATCATAATAGAATATGATGTATTATAAGAAAAATGTGGGTTCGGGTCAACATGTGTCCATCTATAAAAAATAGTCTTCGGATTCGGGTTCGGGTCAATGAGTCATCTTAAAAACAACAAAATTAATAGAATATAAGGCATTATTAGAAAATTACGGGTTCGGGTCAACACTGGTCCATCTAAAAAATGTCAATAAAAAAAAACTATAGAATAAACTATATTCATGTGATCAATTTAACAAAAAGTTGACAATTTAATCTTTAATACTAATATACAAGATCCTTCCATATGTAAAACTATATAATAAATTAATAAATAAAGTTCAGTATTTTTAAAAAAATAATAAAAAAAATGACGAACATTAATTAAAATGTATCAAGAAATAGATTGAAATGAGATAGTTTTGGTGGATGATGATAAATAATGGTTATATGGTGTGAATAGTGGATTGGTAAATACAACAATTCAAAACATTCACTACCTATTTGATATAATTTTCCTTATCTCTATATTTTAAGGTAAAAGCTATAGAACCACCTAAACCCCTCCATCCCATTCCTTATAATTTTCCCTTATCATTAAAATTTAAGAACTAAATTTAAGATGTCTATAGGAGGTTCTTAATCTCCCTCTTGAACTCAAAATTTAGAGCTTCTATCATTTTTTATCCCCAACAAATCTCTATCTCAATCTCCATCTTTATTTCTAAAATTTAGAGTTTTGTTAATTTAACTTCTCTTAAATATAGAGGTCAATATTCAACATTCTCTATAAAATTTGTAAATGTATATATAAAAAAGAGATAAATAATAAAATAAGTGTTTGTGAGAGCATTCACAACCTATTTCATATTCTTATCCGTATAATTTATATATTTATCATTATTTTTTCTCTCTTTTCCACCACAACCACAATTGAATAATATATTTTTATACATTTATTATTACCTTTTCTCTATTTTGAATCCTCAAATTTATTAAATTTTTCCTCAAATATAGATATTCTCCAAAATTTTCCTCAAATATTTACTTCTCCTCTACTCACAACTACACCTTAAATTTTAAGATTTACACACACAATCATTATACGGAATGAATTGTGAATACTTTGAGTAGGATAGAGATTGAGATAGAGATTGAGATAGAGAATGAGATGTGGTAGGTTAAATAAAATGTGTATATATATTTAGAGATATATAATACTATATTGAATTATATAGATGGAGATTAAAATGCTATTGTGAATACTCTCAATTGGTATATTTACCAATCCACTATTCACTCTATGTAACAAAAACTATATGTCATCCCCCACCAAAACTCTTCCATCCCAAAATTCTTTTTGATCAATTTTGATAAATGTTCATCATTTTTTTTTTTCAATTTTTTCGTATCATAAATTTTAATTTTATTTATTAGTTTATTTTATACTTTTACCTTTGGAATGATCTTGTATATTGGCATTACTAAAGATTAAGTTGTCAAAATTTTAATAAATTAATCGGATGATGATATATTTTATTCTATGGCTTTTTAATTTATTGGCATTTTTAAGATGGACCAGCGTTGACTCGAACCCGTGTTTTTTAATAAAACATAATAAACTATTAATTTTGTTGTTTTTAAGGGGACACTTTGACCCAAACCCAAACCAAAGGGCCATTTTTAAGATGAATCCTGACCCGAACTCATTCTATTATAATTTATACTAAAATTATTTAAAAAAAAAAACAATAATAAAACAAAATATTGTTTTTTGTTACCTCGTATACATGTTTTTCATAAGTGATCTTTACATACTCATTCTTGTTTTATCTCTAAATTGTTCGATTGGTCGTTGAAAAGTATAATTGAGATACATATATCTTATAGTAACATTAATGCAATTTAAAGAAATATTGAGTGAAATATAAAATCTACAATACTTCATCTTAAAAAAATCTCATATGTATCTTGACCCTTCGAGTGATATAAAACTTGTAACGTACTTCATCGGCATTAAAACTCTATGTAAACCACAGGTTCCTTTTTTAAGATGGTGTAATTAAGTAGAGGGACAATTTTACATAATAATAAAAGGTGGGGTCCTTTAAGGCAATAAAAGAAACTATAGTTACTGTTAAGAATGATAAAGCTGGTTACAGTGGCCTAAATATCTAAAATAATTGATTGATAATATTCGTACTGCTTGTTTGTTTGCTAAGTATTTTACATAACAAGGACTTCACTTTTTAAAACATTCACTTTTATCCATCAATAGGTATTTTTCTGAAATTTGAATCTAGATACAATAAGACTAAACTATACGTCTATATATTTCCCATGAAAAAAGTGATATTCAATTCAAAATCAACTTTAAGTAAAATATGTTATATATAGTTGTAAATATCATCATTTAAAATATTAGAAAGCTTTTTAATCGTTTTTTCTCTCTCACTACATCTTGATTTTACTTCCTAAAGCTCCATTCACATGACATTTGTATATCTATTAATGTTCTTTTTTTTTCTGCTTAAAATTAGGTGTCTAAATGAGTGATCGAGCAGTCTCATGAGCTATTTGCAATCAGACCGGTAAAAGGTTCGAAAGAGCCGAGCCTAAACGAGCTCGAAACCTTGAAATATGGCTCGTTAATTAAACGAGTTCGAGCCCAAATATATATATCGAGATAGAACAAGTTCACGAGTCTAAACAAGCATTTTAGTTATATAATTTATATTTAATATATTAAATATATATTAAATATATACTTAGATATATATATATATAGGGAGAGGATCATTTGAGAACCAATTTGATTTGAGAACTAAAAAGAACTAATTTGAGCCACATGTTTATTACATGTATCCCCCATCCCATGAATTGTAGTGGTCCCCCCCTGAAATTTGTGGTTGAGATTTAGTTCTCAAAAGTTCTCAAAATAAAAAGTTCTCATTTGAACCTAACCCTATATATATATATATAGAGAGAGAGAGAGAGAAAGGATAAAATGAAAACCCACTTGAGTTGGAAAAACCATGAAAACTTTTCAAAAAACGGGTAAAAAATTCGTTTTTTTTTCTAATTTTTTTTATGGTGGTTCTCTATGTTATAAAGCTCCCCTTTATTGAAAAAAATCAAAAAAACGCCTACTCGATTTTTTTTTAAAAATTCTCAAAAAATCGTTTTTTTGCATATACTTAGTATCTCGGCCAAAACGGGGGTAAAAAATCGTGTTTTTATTTTCATATATTTTTTTATACATTCTACATCCCATTTTAATACTTTTGATGCGCCTAGGAAATATTTTTATAAAAAATAATTAGTTTTTATTTACATACGTAAGAAGCGAAATTTACATATGTAACTGGGCTTTTTTCACATATGTAACGTGAAAAAATTCCAGATTTTGGAAAATTTTTTAAAAAAAAAACCCCTAGGCGGTTTTTTGATTTTTTTTCACCATGGGGATCGATATAAGGCAAAGAATCACTAAAAAAATTTTGAAAAAAAAAAACTTTTTGGCCTCGTTTTTGAAGAGTTTCCATGGTTTTTCCAACTCAAGTGGGTTTTCAATATATCCTTACCCTATATATATATATATATATATATATATATATATATATATATATATATATATATTATTAATATAATTATGATAAAATAGTTAAATAATATGTATATGTATTATCTTATATACAAAAAGTATAATGAAGTATTTAAATAATAAACGAGCGGAACTTGATCCGAGGTCAAACATAAATAATTACTTACAAATCAAACTCAAACTCTTTTATATCATTTTTACCCCATTTACACTCTATATTTGTACATAAAAGTAACTTTTATATCATACATGTCATTTTTGTAAGTCGCTATCAAAATTATAAAGTTGTAATCATGTGACAATATCGTCTTCAAAATTAATTTTAATTAAGTAGGGTTCTAATTTAGAACCCTACTTAATTAAAATTAATTTTGAAGACGATATTGTCACATGATTACAACTTTATAATTTTGATAGCGACTTACAAAAATGACATGTATGATATAAAAGTTACTTTTATGTACAAATATAGAGTGTAAATGGGGTAAAAGTGATAGTTTTATTATAGTGAAGGGACGAAAAGTGGAAAATCGAGTTATCAGGGGATGATCTGACAGATGTATCTGAGGGTTGTCGTTAAAATCTAGTTTGCTTCATGACTTTTTTGCCGCCATCAACTTCTTCCACCGCCATTTCCGTATCTTCACGTTCACAAACTAACTTTTATTTTTATCTTTCACTTCATTTATATAATTTAGTTGAAAGTTATTAATTTACTAAAATTATTTTTCGTTTCTAAAATTTACATGTCTCGTTCTTTGTATTTATCCATATTTCAAATTAATATTTACTTTTTATTTCCTGTTATTTATTTTTCTCTCAATTACATATAACCACTCAGGTGGTATGATGAATAGTGAAAAATAAATACGGGGAATTAGTTTAATTTTTCTTATAATTTGAGGTATGGGTATGAGAAACTTGATATAAAACTAAAAGTAGACAAAACAAGTCATTTTCTTTTATAGGGATGAAGATTAAATGCAGAACCTATTGTGACCATAAAAGATGATAAAATTAGTAATTTTCTTAATATGAGGATGAGGATGTAAATGAGAACCTGATATAGAAATAAAAGTAGACAAAATTAGTCTATTGCAACTAGATTATGTCATAACTGGCTTTGACGGGGCTTAAACCCGTGACCTTAAAGGTAGCAACACTTTAACTATACCTACTTTAATTAATTATCAAGGTAAATTAGATTAGTAATCGCTAGACGTTTTTATCTAGTTTGCATCCAATGTTTTACCACCCCCTCCCTGTTTTCTTTGTATCGATTCTTTTGCCGTTAAAAAAAAATAATCTATTGCAATTCTAGGAAAAAGTCATAACTTTAATGCTATTTTCATCATCATAATCTATGTAAAATCTAAGCAATATGTATCTAGTTTTGTTCGGTTTTTTGTTACGAGTCATAGCAACTTACGGATTAAATTTTCATCAAGATTCGAAGAAGTTATGGTGGATCAAATATTGGGGTTGAAAAAAATGAATGAAAAAGTTAACGGAGTTAACTTTTTTAACGGATGGACCAGTGAAAACAAATAAGTGTAAATGTGAGATTAGTAGTTGCAAATGTTAAAAGAAAGATTATTATTTACCAAAAGGCAATAAACTATATTAATTAAATCCAATTTTCCTACTTCTAAACCATACTTATATATCAGTTATTACCCTTACTTATCCCATTAATTAGTTAGCATCACAGATTCTCTATAATAATTAATATTGTTTCCACTAGTGAGGTTGGTTGCTCTGTGGATAGGACTGTAAACGAACCGAACTAAATAAAGCATTGCTTATGTTTGTTTGTTTAGGATTGAATGTATTTATAATCGGCTCACAAACAATTATCGAATGAAAACTCTCATCGCTTTCAATTATTGGGGAGTTGACTTTGTTCATGAACGCAAACTATTTCAAAACCTAAAATCACCATTCTTAATCCTAAAAATCGAACATAATCACCTTAAAATAAATATAAACTCAAGCACTTAACATAATAATCTTAAACATAAATTAAGTTAGAAATATAATGATCGAGGTCAATGTCCCGACCAAATAAAATGAGTAGAATTACTCGGGATCTTATTCACCTTAGGGTAGTTAGGGCAAGTAAATGTTGTCAAACCACGAAGAGTAGAGGTGCACAAATCGGTTGTTTTTGTTTCAAACCGGTTACAATTTGGTATGGGACGCCCCCTACTCCAGCTTTGATGATTTCGGGGCGTCTGGGACTATGTTTATGGCATATGGGACGCCCCCTACTCCAGCTTTGATGATTTCGCATTTTGGTCATTTAATTCGCATCTTTGCGTGTTAATCCCATCCTAAGCTCCATTACTAGCTTACTTAATTAACATCCTTTAACCTAAAAATATAAAATATAAACGAAGGCAATCACACCGTTGCATGCATTTAAACATCTAAAATAAACGCATAACAAACATTCACGCATCTATTAAATAACCATAAACATAATTATCTCATAATAGTGTTACAAATATCTAAATTTTAAATAAGATACAAGCTTCAAATTACTAACATTCATTGGTTGAATGTTATTTAAAAAAAAAGACTAAATATTACAAATATAAAAAAAACATCTAATGAATGAACATAAATAAACGACATAAATGAATACCTTACCGAACACTCATAAACAAAAATGAGCGAGTGCGACCTCTATTCATGTTCGTTCATTTAACTAAACAATGGAATTTCTTGTTCATGTGTGTTTATTTATTAAACAAATAAATGTAAAGATCTTCTCACACAACAGATCGGTTTGAAACAAAAACAACCATCACCCATGATACCACCATCACCCAAATACGATTACATGTGGACTTTTTGTTTCGTGAACGTTCTCAAATGCCTCGAATGTCATATATTGATACTAGGTCATGTTTTACCTCGTGGCGAAGCTTGATCTAAAATTTTACAAGGACGATAAGCCATAAGGCGATAATCTAACGGGGCGATTCTCGATATATATAATTTATTTTTGGAAAAAGAATCATGAAAATTAGCATTTCTAGACGAAAAAACCAGAGACGTGGTCGACAGAGTCGTAGCTGAGGATTTAGGAGCCCTGTTCGAAAAAAAATGAGCCCCATTTGATATTTTTTTTTGCAAATAGAATAAGATCGTAAATAAGGGAAACGTTAAGTTATAACAACAAAAATAAGAAAATTATAGTTTTAATATGACATTTTTAATAGTAAATTGATTGAGTTAGTCTTCATCCTCTAATATTTTATTCTCGATAACCATACTATATATAAAATTTTAAAAAATATGAGCCCCCTAAAATAATAGGTCATGTTTCTTGCATCTCTTGCACATGCTCAACGCCCTCTCTGACACCCCCCCCCCCCCCCCCCCAAGTCTCCACAAACTACATATTTATTAATTTTTAGTTAAAAATAAAATTAAAAAATCTTGAAACTATGAAGTGACATGAGAATTTAAAAGTAGTCAGAAATTATTTTGAGTAATTTAAAAACTAAACTAACACATGTGAGAACATGGTGTACGGGCAACCAGTTAATTAAGATCAGATTAATAAACCATGAGATATAGAAGAAGTTTGAGTAGACAAAGTTAGGTGCCTTTACTGACCTGCTTGCTAGCACACACACACTGTAACTGTGTGAATTTTGTGCATGAGACACAGCCATGTGAATAGTGAAATGACACAAAGGTTGCCCTCAAGAATCAAGGCCTCTTAGTTAGGGTTCTTGATGCATAGTGCTTTTGAAACCCTAGTTTGATTTCGTTCTCATTTTTTCTTTTTTGCTAAAAACACTCATAGCATATATTCAATCATTTAAAAAGAATAAAGAGTTAAACGAAGTCACTATTCATTAATGGTCAAGCCGAAACATCACCTATTTGTCGTATTAAAACAGGAAGGCCGCGACCGAAACATCACCTATTTGTCGTATTAAAACAGGAAGATCACCTATTTGTCGTATTAAAACAGGAAGGCCGCGAGTTTGAAACTTGTAACCTATTCGGTCAAGAGTTCAAATACGAACTTTAGATACCGCCAAAACAAAGGCCTTAATATATATTCAATTATTCCTTTAAGTTAAATTTTACTCGGAAATAAATAATTATAATTAAACAATAAAAAGATGTTAAAATATGTAAAGATTAACTAAAAAACTATTTAGCTGCAATCCATTAGCGACGACGCGTCACCACAAAAGGTACTAGCGGCGACAAACACAAGTTCTAACAGCGACTTGTGTCACAACTAGTGACAAAGTTTTGTTGTGACATGGAGGTTTACTCTTACCACTACAATATAATTGGTTACATTATTCACTTTCCATTTTGTCTTTATCCTCAAATTCTAACTAAAACATTTAAAAACACACTCTAACCCATTCTCCATCCTCATACCACGTCCCATATCTCTTTCTCATATATTTAGGGGAAACCTAACTCGTCGCCTAATTTTAATTCCCACCATTCATCCATATTTATTGTTTTATATTTTTTGTAATTAAATATGAGTGGTAATGAGAAAAAATTAATTGAAAGGAGAATAAAACACTATTACTTAATGGGATAAAGATATATATGAGAAATGGGACGTGAAAGTTTAGTAGAAAATGATTGATAAATTTTAAAAAAATAGTGTACTTACAATGTTTAAAAAACCGGTTTTTTAGTTGAACCGGAAAACCTTCCGGGACCGGTTCGACTGGTCGGACCGGTTAGACCGGGTGGTTGAACCGGTCAGGGATTTATATATATTATTTTATAAAAATGCTAATAAACTTGTACACCTCAACAAAAGTAGTTAAAATACAATTATAATCCACTCAAAAATAATATCAAATATGTATTTCATAAGGAAATATAAGTTTTAAACTTTAAAAAATAATAAAAAAAAAATTTAAAAATAAAAATAAAAAAAAAATCAGAAAACCGGTTGAACCGGAAAAAGCCGAACAAAACCGGAAAACCGTCCGGTCTAACCCGGTCCGGTTAAACCCATAAAACCGGATGTTAAAAAACCGACTAGGTGGCCGGGTGACGGTTGAACCGGTCGAACCGGCCAGTTCGAACCGGTTTTAAAACCTTGGTACTTTAATTAAATGGTAGAGATGAAAATGTAAAACAAGAATGCTGTTAGTAGTGATGGTTTTTAGGTTCAAGAGGATTGTTATGTAATTTGAAGTAGCTAACTATATAAAAATTCATGTCATAATAATTACTTCGACCAAGTATATATTAGTTATATCAACTCATGTATTATACAAGATGTTTTAAAAATTATATAATTAATAACTTTATATAATAATATTATTATATTTTTTAAGAATAAATTAAGCGTAAACATATAAGAAATAATAAAACCTATTAAAAATACATCCGTGAAATGAGAAATCATTTTAAGTAACAATCCGTGAAATAAGAAATGATGATTATCTAAAAATATAAATAACAATAATAAAGATTTAAGGATTAGAAAATTATGCCTTATAATTAAAATCTTATTATAATTTATTAAGGTTTAAAACAATACATACTAATATTTTATTATATTAAAATATATTTTAAATTTATTATGGTTTATTATAGTTACTTCTATAATCATATTAAAAAGAGACTAAATTATGTTTGCATTAAAGATATTCTAATTTACTTACATTTTTTATGGAACGGCAATTGACTTAGGGGGGGGCGGTATGGTTGGGTTACCGGCTTACCGCCTTGCGGTTCCAAAGGGAGCCGGCCGACTCATTGTGGCAACCATACCGTGTATGGTTAGCTCCCCACCTGGCTCCGATTTTATGGTCTACCGCGGCAAGAAGGAACCGGCGAGAGCCGCTGAAAATTGGAATGTTGGAAGTTGGAATGTTTGCGGTGGCTTCCCCAAGCCACACCACAACCATACCATGTGGTGTGGCTTGAAGCCTTGCCCATTTTGACAAATTTGACATGTCACAATGTTATTGGTTGGTTAGCATGGCTTGGGGAAGCCTTGTGGCAACCATACCCCCTCCCCTTACATCTAACTTGGTTACGATAATTTAGGAAGCGTATTGGTCAAGATTTAAACATGTTGGTTCTTGTGAGCAGAATTCGAGCTATCGACTAATCACGATCAAGAAGAAAACAAATGAAATTGGAAATCAAACATCGCTATTATTGAAATTCATCAACTACAGAAATGATTACAAGAAACGAATTGAAAAATGAACAAGCATTGCTCTCAATTGATCGGTGAAACTCTCCTCTTCTCGTCACCGGTATTGCGCCCAAATCAACCCTTTTAAACGACTGTTAATAGCCGTTAACACCTAATTAACCAAACTAGTTAGTAACTTGACATAACCAGTCCCTCACCTTTATCTCTTGCGATGTTTACATTTTCCACCCAAACTTTACAAACTAAGTAAAGTCAATAGAAATTGACCCAATGACTCTTATAACCACATGAGCTAACTAACATGATTCTCAATCATTAATCATCATCATGCATCAGTGACTCCATAGAGTTTATATACACTAATGTGACTAATTCCCAAGAAACAATGTTAAGCTCACATGTTCTTCAATTAGTCTAATTAAAATCTTACTAATTATGCACGAACTCTAATCTACATTTCACAATCTCCACCTTAGATTATGAGTTCAACACTGTACCATTTCCTTAGGTGATTCCCAGCCTTGACTTACAAAGCTCAAACTTTGACTTGACAACAACCTTGGTCAAGTAATCTGCTTCATTATCTTGTGTATTCACATAGCTAATTTTAACCTCTCCACCATTCACTATGTCTCTGATAAAGTGCAGTTTCACATTTATATGCTTACTTCTTTCATGAAACACATGGTGCTTGGATAACTGGATTGCACCCATGTTATCACATTTCACTTCTGCTGACCCAGTAGCAAACCCAAGTTCATTCAGCAGCCCTTTGACCCAAATAGCCTCCTTCACAGCTTCAGTCAAAGCTACAAACTCAGCTTCAGTTGTTGACAAAGCTACTACCCTTTGAAGAGCAGCTTTCCAACTTATGATCCCACCAAATACCTTAAAAACATACCCAGTTATAGACCTTCCCCTATCTGGGTCCTTGGCAAAATCACTGTCAACAAATCCTAATACTACTGGATCATGATCAACCATACTCCCATAGGTGATCCCAACATTTCTTGTGCCATTTATATACCTCAGGAGCCATTTTGCTCCTTCCCAGTGTTGCCTGCCAGGATTGCTTAAGTATCTACTAAGTATACTTACAGCATTCCCTATATCAGGTCTTGTGCAAATCATAAGGTACATAAGACTCCCTATGACATTTGCATATGGCACCTTCTGCGTGTACATCCTCTCAGCTTGGACAATCCTGTATTGACAATTTGAAATGACCAGCCAATGGAACAGTAACTGGCTTACTCTTCTCCATATGATAAGTCTTCAAGATCTTCTCAATGTACCTTCCTTGAGTCAACCTTAACTGCCTATCTTCCCTGTCCCTTGTGATCTCCATGCCCAAGATCTTCTTTGCTTCTCCTAAGTCTTTCATTTCAAATTCAGATTGCAACATCCTCTTGGTTTCTTCTACTAGCTGCAGGTCAGTACAAGCAACTAACATATCATCAACATAAAGCAAGAGATAGATATACCTGTTGTCACCACACTCTTTGAAGTATATACAACAGTCATAACAGCTTCTTTTGAACCCCTGTGATATCATGTAATCATCAAACCTTTGGTACCACATCCTGGGTGACTGTTTCAACCCATATAAGGACCTTTGTAGCAAGCACACTTTATCTCCATCTTGCTCATATCCTGGTGGTTGCCTCATGTAAATTTCCTCATCCAAATTTCCATGTAGAAAGGCTGTTTTAACATCCAGCTGATGCAGTTCAAGGTCTCTACTAGCCACTATTGATAACATAATCCTAATTGACTTATGCTTCACAACAGGTGAAAAAATTTCATTATAGTCTATGCCTGCCCTTTGTGTAAACCCTTTGGCAACAAGCCTTGCCTTGTACCTAGGATTTTCACCTGGTAATCCTTCTTTGACCTTGAATAACCATTTGCAATCAACTAACTTGTGACCATCAGGTTTATTAACCAGAGTCCAAGTCTCATTTTTTAATAATGAGTTCATCTCATCATCCATAGCTACCTTCCACTTATCACACTGATCTGAGTCAATAGCTTCCTCAAATGACTTAGGCTCATTTTCTTCCCTATCTTCACTAACAATATTGAAAGCAAAAGCAGTCAAACTAGTACCTTCTCTATATTTAGCAGGCTTAACAATAATTCTCTTAGGCTTTCTTAAGGCAATACTTTGTGACTGTTCCCCTGTACCAGGTTTCTCCACCTGAGTTGAAACCTCCTTAGTAGCCTCACTTTCTTGTTCACTATCAGTTGGCTCCACCTCACCTAGAGGCTCACTCTCATCTATTTGAACACTCTTACCTCTCACAACATCCTTATAATAAATCCCTTCATTGAAAGTGACATCTCTGCTTATGACAATCTTAGTTCCTCCTTCTTCCAGTTTCCATAACCTATATCCTTTGGTACCCTCGGGATATCCTAGCAACACACATTTAATAGCTCTAGGTTCTAACTTTCCTACACTAACATGTGCATAACAAACAGTACCAAATATTCTAATATGGCTATATTCTGGTTTCTCACCATACCACATTTCTAATGGTGATTTCATGTCAATAGCAGATGAAGGAGTCCTGTTTATGAGATATGTAGCAGTGTTTAAAGCCTCAGCCCAAAATACCTTAGGCATTCCTGAACTAAACAATAAACACCTCACTTTATTAAGAAGTGTCCTATTCATCCTCTCTACAAGACCATTCTGTTGTGGATTTCCAGCAACTGTCAAATGCCTAACTATACCATACTTCTTACAATACTTATCAAAGATATGGTTACAGAACTCAAGTCCATTATCTGTTCTGAGTTTCTTAACTCTCTTCCCTGATTGAGTCTCTATCATAACCTTCCACTCTTTGAATTTCTGAAAAGTTTCATCCTTAGACTTAAGTGGAAATGTCCATAGTCTCCTAGACCAATCATCAATTAGAGACAAAAAATACTTGGCTCCACCTGCTGACCGAGTCCTTGCAGGACCCCACAAATCAGCATGAACATAGTCTAACATACCTCTAGTCCTATGTTTGGTTCTGTTGAACTTAACCTTATGTGATTTAGCTATCACACAATGTTCACAAAACCCATGATCATAGCTAGAAAGTTTATCTATGACTCCTGCCTTTACTAGTTCTCCCAAACCCTGTGAACTAATATGACCCATTCTTTTATGCCAAAGAATAGTCTTAGGACTAACCTGAGCCTCTACACTAGCACTCACCTCACCTGGTATATCACAGTCTAAGAAATAAACCTGGTTGCATTTCCTGGTTCCTGTCAAAATGACCATACTACCCCTGATCACTTTTGCCTTACCATTCTTTAGACTAACTTGACAACCACTTTCTTCCAGAGTTCCTAATGATATGAGATTTCTCTTTAATGCAGGAATATACCTAGTGTTCTTTAAACTCACTATAGTACCATTAGCCAATTTTAAATCCACAGTCCCTATCCCTTCTATGTGACACACCCTGTCATCACCCATTCTCATAGGACCCATACCCTTTAGTTCAAGATTCTTAAAGTAGCTCTTATGAGGTGTCATATGATAACTACATCCTGAATCTAAAACCCACTCAGTACTAGATATTGTATCAGAGGCAATCAAAACATCAGCACTATCATATCCATCACTAGAATCATCAATAGTACTGTTTGAGTTACCTCTATTCTTGTACTCAGCTTTCCTTCTTTTCCATTCTGGGCAATCCTTCTTGAAATGAGATTCTGACTGACACACAAAACACCTTCTTTTTGACTTTGACTTGGATCTTGTAGATGAAAACTTCTGTTTGCCTTTATGACTCCTTGATTCAGACCTTCCTCTTGCCACTAAGACTTCAGGCCCCTCTTCCTTTACTTCAGTGTTCTTCTTATGAAGTTCTTTGGAATTCAAGGCTGCAACAACATCCTCCATTGACAAGGTATCCCTGCCAAACATTAAGGTGTCAACAAAATGTTCATAAGAATTTGGTAATGAAGATAAGAAAATTATAGCCTTATCTTCATCAGAGATTGAGACATCAATGTTTTCCAAATCCAGGGTTACTCTGTTGAATTCATCAACATGGCTCTCAATTGTAACTCCTGATCCCATCTTGAATGTATAGAGCTTCTTCTTCATGTAGAGTCTGTTGGCCAATGACTTTGTCATATAAAGCTGTACTAATTTCTTCCAAACAGCTTCTGCAGTGACCTCCTTTGTCACTTCTCTCAATACCCGATCACCCAAACACAAAATTATTGCACTGTGGGCCATGTCCATCATTTATTTCTTCTTCTTCTCGGTCAAACCCTCAGGTAATTGATCTTCACCCTTCAATGCTTCTGCAACTCCTTGATGAACCAGCATGGCCTTCATTTTAACCCTCCATAGATTAAAATCATTCCGGCCATCAAATTTGTCTATATCAAACCTAGCGTTTGATCCCATCCTCTTCTGGTTGTAGATTGAAACCGAAATCGATGATCCGTACCTCCGCTCGAGCCCTGGGCTCTGATACCAATTGTGAGCAGAATTCGAGCTATCGACTAATCACGATCAAGAAGAAAACAAATGAAATTGGAAATCAAACATCGCTATTATTGAAATTCATCAACTACAGAAATGATTACAAGAAACGAATTGAAAAATGAACAAGAATTGCTCTCAATTGATCGGTGAAACTCTCCTATTCTCGTCACCGGTATTGCGCCCAAATCAACCCTTTTAAACGACTGTTAATAGCCGTTAACACCTAATTAACCAAACTAGTTAGTAACTTGACATAACCAGTCCCTCACCTTTATCTCTTGCGATGTTTACATTTTCCACCCAAACTTTACAAACTAAGTAAAGTCAATAGAAATTGACCCAATGACTCTTATAACCACATGAGCTAACTAACATGATTCTCAATCATTAATCATCATCATGCATCAGTGACTCCATAGAGTTTATATACACTAATGTGACTAATTCCCAAGAAACAATGTTAAGCTCACATGTTCTTCAATTAGTCTAATTAAAATCTTACTAATTATGCACGAACTCTAATCTACATTTCATAATCTCCACCTTAGATTATGAGTTCAACACTGTACCATTTCCTTAGGTGATTCCCAGCCTTGACTTACAAAGCTCAAACTTTGACTTGACAACAACCTTAGTCAAGTAATCTGCTTCATTATCTTGTGTATTCACATAGCTAATTTTAACCTCTCCACCATTCACTATGTCTCTGATAAAGTGCAGTTTCACATTTATATGCTTACTTCTTTCATGAAACACATGGTGCTTGGATAACTGGATTGCACCCATGTTATCACATTTCACTTCTGCTGACCCAGTAGCAAACCCAAGTTCATTCAGCAGCCCTTTGACCCAAATAGCCTCCTTCACAGCTTCAGTCAAAGCTACAAACTCAGCTTCAGTTGTTGACAAAGCTACTACCCTTTGAAGAGCAGCTTTCCAACTTATGATCCCACCAAATACCTTAAAAACATACCCAGTTATAGACCTTCCCCTATCTGGGTCCTTGGCAAAATCACTGTCAACAAATCCTAATACTACTGGATCATGATCAACCATACTCCCATAGGTGATCCCAACATTTCTTGTGCCATTTATATACCTCAGGAGCCATTTTGCTCCTTCCCAGTGTTGCCTGCCAGGATTGCTTAAGTATCTACTAAGTATACTTACAGCATTCCCTATATCAGGTCTTGTGCAAATCATAAGGTACATAAGACTCCCTATGACATTTGCATATGGCACCTTCTGCATGTACATCCTCTCAGCTTGGACAATCCTGTATTGACAATTTGAAATGACCAGCCAATGGAACAGTAATGTAAGGCCCCAACCGCTTAAACATGATTAACATGTTATTAGAAAACCAGAGTTAGAAAAATTCATAACATTTTTAGGACTTTCATCCATTGTCAAGCCATGTTTACAAAACCAGGTGTCTAAAACCATCAACTTCATGGTAATTTACTTCAAAACATTCATATCAACAAAACATATACATCTAGGTCCCCAAAACATGTGATGTTCGATTCCAAAGTTCTTCGATTCGATCCCGACCCGTCTACTATTGTTTACCTGCTAATAACACTAGTAACACGTTAGTATTATGAAAGTATTTCAACCATTTAAAAGGAAACAACTGAACTTCGACAGCTAAATTATTCAATTCCATAAATCACAAATTTGTCAGGTTTGGGCGTATGGTACTCTGACCAGCGTATCATACGCTGGCATGTACAATTCAAGATCAGCCCATTTTGGGCGTATGGCTTATGGCTGGGCGTACAGACCAGCGTATGGTACTCTGCCAGCGTACCATACTCCCCTTACAGACCATTTTCCACCATTTTCACCTCTCAACGTCTCCATTTCGATTCTAAAGGTTCGGGTTTCATCCCAACTCATTTTAACTCAATTTTCATTGACTTATAAACCTGCATAAGGGGGATTATACTCATTCCACTAAATTCATATTGAAATCATAATTCGAGTACCGGTAACACCTTACCCAACCCATTTGACCTGCTAAAACTTTAATCACATAACAACACATGTATCATACTTTCACCAGTTATTTCTCCTCCATATAAATACCCTTGGCACATATACATTATGCAAAGCCACTTGATTTCTCGTTGGGACAAATTGAGGGCTATAACCTTCATAGACCCTCATCTTGCGCCAACCTTTCAGCTCAACCCAAACGGGTCATAAATCACTGCATTTCAGCTTGGTCATACCTAATGACCTTTACCATCATTCCCTCCCAAACAATCAAACATTTTATGCCATTTATACTTTATCGTGCCAATTCACAATCACAATATAAAACCATTTCTGGCACAAAATATCTAACCGCTACGTGTTACCTTTAGGATTTAGCCTTGCCTTCACGTTGATGATTTGCACTTCCACTAGCTTCACCTATAATCAAATCATTGATTAAATTCATCAATTCCACATTTGTCATGCATACATTCTACATTCCGTCACTACTAAATTCATAAAAATTCAGCTCATACACATCATCAACTTCATTCAGGCATTTCATCGAACATCTTATGTGCATACATTCCACCCTAACTAGCAAGTAACATATGAAACCTCCATACATCCATTATTGATTCTTGACACAACACAACCAGATTTCATGCACAAATTAACAATTTCCTAGCTTCATTATGGATCCATTCATTCAAATTACCATCCAAAACCCCCAACCCATAATGGGTTTCGATTTCTATTAGATGGGGTTTAACCCCCATCCCAATTCTAACAAATACACATAGAATCAATCATGCAAGCAGTAATTTAGCTTCATCTAGACACATAAACACATAACAACACAGAATCAAGCATCAATTTCACCTCTAGATGAAACCCATAATCTCACCCTACAACAAAGCAACTTACTTGACAAGAATTTCTGAGATTTAAGGTGGAAATCGTGATGTAGGAAGCCTCCTATGCTTGAATCCGACCTCACACACTAAAACCTCCAACTCTCAGGCTCCAATTTGAGATTTCTCCTCAAGAACTAGGTCTCCCCCTCTCCATTTTTTCTCTGCGTCGATTTCTAAGTCTGGGGGAGACCCAGACTTAATTTCTTATTCACAATATTTACAGCTTGGTCCCTCTATTTCACATTTTTATAAATTCTAGCCAAAACTCACATTTACCCATTTAGTCCTCTAACTTTCTCTAGCTATTAACCTTAGTTAATAAAATTTAACTTTTAACTAGAAATCCCCATGGAATAACCCGGCTAACCCCTCTAAACCCGCTTATTTCTCTAAAGTCTATATAAATCATAATTAAAATTAAGCATCCAATTATTTAAGAACTCGGGATGTTACAACTCCACCCCCCTTAAAGGGAGTTTCGTCCCCGAAACAAGAAATACATACCGGAATAAGTAGGGGTAGTATCTCTGCATCTCTTCTTCGGACTCCCACGTGGTGTCCGACCCCTTTCTATGCTCCCATTTCACTTTTACTTGCTCAATTTCTTTATTTCTCAACCGCTTAGTTTTGCGGTCGAGTATCTCAATCGGCCTCTCCACATAATTCAGCTTGTCATCAATCACGATGTCATCCAAGGGCACATAGGCAGCCTCATCAGCTAAACATTTTCTCAGATTAGCCACGTGGAATGTATTATGGATTCCACTCAATTCTTCCGGTAACTCTAGTTGGTAAGCATTTTGACCCACTTTAGCAAGGACTTTAAAAGGCCCGATGAATCGTGGGCTCAATTTTCCCCTCTTCCGAAATCTAATTACTCCCTTCCACGGGGTCACTTTTAACAACACATGATCCCCTTTCTTGAATTCAATATCCCTACGCCTCTTATCTGCATACGATTTCTGTCGATCCTGGGCGGCCTTTAAACGCGCTCTAATGATTTGAATTTTCTCATTGGTAGCCTTGACCACCTCTTTATGGGCCAACTCCCTTTGACCCACTTCACCCCAACACAAGGGTGTTCTACATTTCCGCCCATAAAGTGCCTCATAAGGGGACACTCCAATACTAGCATGATAGCTATTATTGTATGAGAATTCCACTAAAGGCAAGTGAGTGTCCCAACTTCCTCCGAAATCCAACACACACGCTCGCAGCATATCCTCGAGTGTTTGGATTGTTCTCTCGCTTTGCCCATCGGTTTGAGGATGGTATGCGGTACTAAACAGTAACCGAGTACCCATACACTCCTGAAATTCCCGCCAAAATTTAGAAGTGAAGCGAGTGTCTCTATCCGACACGATTGACACCGGGACTCCGTGTCGCGATACAATCTCCTCCACATAGACATTTGCCATTCCTTCAGATGAATACGACTCACTAATAGGCAAGAAGTGTGCACTTTTAGTAAGTCGATCCACTATCACCCAAATAGCATCGAAATTTCTCCTCGTTTTTGGCAACTTTGTGAGCAAATCCATCGTGATATGCTCCCATTTCCACTCCGGTATCTCGAGTGGTTGCAGCTTACCATACGGCTTCTGGTGTTCAGCTTTGACTTGAAGGCAAGTCAAACATTTCTCCACATATTTTACTATATCCCGCTTCATGCCCGGCCACCAATACTCGCGTTTTAAATCATGATACATTTTTGTGGCTCCCGGATGGATTGAATACCGAGACTTATGAGCCTCATCTAGGAGCAACTCTTTTACCCCGCACGTGTTAGGAATCCATATCCGCCCAAAACGATATTTAAGACCGTTGTCCTCATGGACGAGGTCTTTCACCACCCCTTTTATCCGTTCTTTCTTCCAATTTTCTTCTTTCACCGCTTCCTCTTGTGCTTTCTTGATTAAATCAAGAATGCTTGAGGTTATAACCAGCTTCATCGATTTCACCTTAATAGGTGCGTAGTCTCTTTTTCTGCTTAAGGCATCCGCCACCACATTGGCCTTGCCCGGATGGTAATGAATCTCACAATCATAGTCTTTGATTAGTTCCAACCACCTTCGTTGCCTCATGTTTAACTCCTTCTGATCAAACAAATATTTCAAGCTTTTGTGATCAGTATAGATGGTGCACGGAATGCCATATAAATAATGCCGCCATATTTTTAGGGCGAACACCACCGCTGCCAGCTCAAGATCATGAGTTGGATAGTTAACTTCACTACTCTTTAACTGTCTCGATCCATAGGCTATCACTCTACCCCGCTGCATAAGTACACACCCCAAGCCGAGGTATGACGCATCTGAGTATATCACTATATCCTCCGTCCCATCGAGTAAAGCCAACACGGGAGCATGAGTTAGCTTTTCTTTTAGGGTCCGGAAGGACTCTTCCTGCTTTTCACCCCATTCAAATTTCACATCTTTCCTTGTGAGTCGGGTCAATGGCACGGCTATTTTGGAGAAGTCTTGAATAAATCTCCTATAGTAGCCCGCCAACCCTAAGAAACTCCGGATTTCAGTCGGGTTCTTAGGTGTCTTCCATCCTGCTACTGCTTCAACCTTGGCAGGGTCTACCAATACCCCTTGAGCATTCACCACATGCCCCAAAAATTGTACCTCCCGTAACCAGAAGGCACATTTTGAGAACTTCGCATATAATTTCTCCCGTCTCAAAGTTTCCAACACCTCACGCAAGTGTTGAGCATGCTCCTCCTCACTCCGCGAATATACCAAGATATCATCGATAAATACAATAACTGATCGATCCAACATTGGCCTACACACGCGGTTCATAAGATCCATGAAAGCCGCTGGCGCATTAGTCAACCCGAAGGACATCACTAAGAACTCGTAATGCCCATACCGCGTTCGGAAAGCGGTCTTTGGGACATCCTCCTCTCTTACCTTCAGCTGATGGTACCCCGACCTTAAATCGATCTTGGAGAACCAACTCGCCCCTTGTAACTGGTCAAACAGATCATCGATTCGGGGCAAGGGATATTTGTTCTTCACGGTCAGCTTATTCAACTCACGGTAGTCTATACACATCCTTAGACTACCGTCTTTCTTCTTCACAAATAACACCGGTGCACCCCAAGGGGATACACTTGGCCGAATGAATCCCTTATCAAGCAATTCCTGCAGCTGCTTCATCAATTCTTGCATCTCAGTAGGGGCTAGCCGATACGGAGCCCGTGCCACCGGCTTTGCCCCGGGTATCAAATCGATACGAAACTCCACCTCCCTATCCGGTGGTATACCCGGAAGGTCTTCAGGAAATACGTCTAAGAATTCTTGCACAACGGGTACCGCTTCTGCTTTATTATTCTCACGCTCGGTATCCACCACGTATGCCAAAAAGGATTTACACCCGTGTTGGATGTATTTCCTTGCCTCCATTACTGTACACAACGTGGTCTCATCCTTTCTTTCTCCTTGAACAACAACCTGCTTCCCGCTCGGTGATATTAACTCAATCACCTTGCGGTTACACACCACATTGGCTTGGTATTTAGATAACCAATCCATTCCCACGATCACTTTGAATTCTCCCATCATCATTGGTATTAAATCAATAGGGTAATCTTCATCTTCTATAGAGATCTTACAATCACGATACACATCAAAGACTATGACACTCTTGTTATCTGCTATTTCTACTTCTAAGGGCACAGACAGCTTGTTAATAACAAAAGAAGGGTGACGGGTAAAATCATAGGAAACAAATGATCTACTCGCCCCCGTATCAAACAATACATATGCAGGGATAGAATTGACAAGAAAGATACCTGTCACTACCCCCGGATCCACCTTTCCTTCCTCCACAGTCAGCTGATAAGATCTTCCTCTCGCTCGAGGAATATCCGGCTTCACTCCGCTTTGGCCCGCCCCCGCACTCGGGTTTGGGCATTCGCTCTTTTTATGACCCGTCTTGCCGCATCCGAAACATACCCGAGCTGGACTAGGACATTGTGCTATACTATGCCCCGTCTTTCCACAGCCATAACACTGCTTTGTTAAAAAGAAACATTCCCCTTTATGAGCTCTCCCACAATGTGGGCAATCAGATAACCCACTCTTTTTGTTTTCAGCTTTCTTGGGTGATTCATTCACCCTTGGCTTCTTGTTTGGGGTAGAACTGCTTTCTACTCCCCGCTTCTCGCCTCTTTCCACCTGCTTTTTCAGTTCCAGCTCTCTCTCTCGACAAGCATTGATTAGCTCCTCGAGAGTTGCACATCGGGAAGCATTAATGAACTCCCTAAAGTCAGCATTCAGCATGTTGTTAAACTGGAAGATCCTCTGCCTCTCTGTTCTCAACAACTCTTTACAGAATTTCACTCGATCCAGGAAGTAACTGATTACTTCCCCAATCGGTTGACCCTTCTTTTGACGAAACTGCATCAATTCCTCTTGTAATTTGTTCGTTTCGGACTCGGGGCTATGATATAGTGAAAACACTGCTTTGAACTCTTCCCAATTCATGGCCCTGATGGCCTCCTTCCCTTTTTCCTCCCGTGTCATATCCCACCAATCCTTCGCATGTGACCGGAGTTGCCCGGTTGCAAACATCACCTGATCCTCCGACTCACAATGACTCCGCTCAAATACCGCCTCAATTTCCGCTAGCCATCGATAACAGGCTATCGGATCCGCCTCACTAGTGTATAGGGGAGGCTTACATGCCATGAAATCTTTGTAAGTACACCTCCCCTTATCCTTCTTCCCGCTTCCTTCCGCCATAAGATCATTCCTCATCGATTCCAGCTTCTTTTCCAATGCCTCCATCAAGGCATTTTCCATTTGACCCACATGGGTCCGGACCGCTGTTTCCACCGAGGTCTCAATTTCGTCTGAGATCAGCTTCTTCACTTCTGCAATCATGGGCTCTGTAAGAGCCCCAGCTGGGTTGTTTTCATCCGCCATAGTAAACTGAAAGTTTACAATAGGTTAGCATCATCATCACATACTTCCGCTTTTCAATCATTAAAAATTTCAGCTTAACCATTTAAAATGATCCATACCGCACATTTCATCATTCATTATCACAACATATAATTTAAATCACTTACCGGGTCAGGAGATCGAACCTTGAACCGAACATCTTTCCCCATCACGAGCACTTGGTTTGAGTTCAAGTGCCCCCATGACACTTGAATCCCTCAAACCGTGGCTCTGATACCAACTTGTAAGGCCCCAACCGCTTAAACATGATTAACATGTTATTAGAAAACCAGAGTTAGAAAAATTCATAACATTTTTAGGACTTTCATCCATTGTCAAGCCATGTTTACAAAACCAGGTGTCTAAAACCATCAACTTCATGGTAATTTACTTCAAAACATTCATATCAACAAAACATATACATCTAGGTCCCCAAAACATGTGATGTTCGATTCCAAAGTTCTTCGATTCGATCCCGACCCGTCTACTATTGTTTACCTGCTAATAACACTAGTAACACGTTAGTATTATGAAAGTATTTCAACCATTTAAAAGGAAACAACTGAACTTCGACAGCTAAATTATTCAATTCCATAAATCACAAATTTGTCAGGTTTGGGCGTATGGTACTCTGACCAGCGTATCATACGCTGGCATGTACAATTCAAGATCAGCCCATTTTGGGCGTATGGCTTATGGCTGGGCGTACAGACCAGCGTATGGTACTCTGCCAGCGTACCATACTCCCCTTACAGACCATTTTCCACCATTTTCACCTCTCAACGTCTCCATTTCGATTCTAAAGGTTCGGGTTTCATCCCAACTCATTTTAACTCAATTTTCATTGACTTATAAACCTGCATAAGGGGGATTATACTCATTCCACTAAATTCATATTGAAATCATAATTCGAGTACCGGTAACACCTTACCCAACCCATTTGACCTGCTAAAACTTTAATCACATAACAACACATGTATCATACTTTCACCAGTTATTTCTCCTCCATATAAATACCCTTGGCACATATACATTATGCAAAGCCACTTGATTTCTCGTTGGGACAAATTGAGGGCTATAACCTTCATAGACCCTCATCTTGCGCCAACCTTTCAGCTCAACCCAAACGGGTCATAAATCACTGCATTTCAGCTTGGTCATACCTAATGACCTTTACCATCATTCCCTCCCAAACAATCAAACATTTTATGCCATTTATACTTTATCGTGCCAATTCACAATCACAATATAAAACCATTTCTGGCACAAAATATCTAACCGCTACGTGTTACCTTTAGGATTTAGCCTTGCCTTCACGTTGATGATTTGCACTTCCACTAGCTTCACCTATAATCAAATCATTGATTAAATTCATCAATTCCACATTTGTCATGCATACATTCTACATTCCGTCACTACTAAATTCATAAAAATTCAGCTCATACACATCATCAACTTCATTCAGGCATTTCATCGAACATCTTATGTGCATACATTCCACCCTAACTAGCAAGTAACATATGAAACCTCCATACATCCATTATTGATTCTTGACACAACACAACCAGATTTCATGCACAAATTAACAATTTCCTAGCTTCATTATGGATCCATTCATTCAAATTACCATCCAAAACCCCCAACCCATAATGGGTTTCGATTTCTATTAGATGGGGTTTAACCCCCATCCCAATTCTAACAAATACACATAGAATCAATCATGCAAGCAGTAATTTAGCTTCATCTAGACACATAAACACATAACAACACAGAATCAAGCATCAATTTCACCTCTAGATGAAACCCATAATCTCACCCTACAACAAAGCAACTTACTTGACAAGAATTTCTGAGATTTAAGGTGGAAATCGTGATGTAGGAAGCCTCCTATGCTTGAATCCGACCTCACACACTAAAACCTCCAACTCTCAGGCTCCAATTTGAGATTTCTCCTCAAGAACTAGGTCTCCCCCTCTCCATTTTTTCTCTGCGTCGATTTCTAAGTCTGGGGGAGACCCAGACTTAATTTCTTATTCACAATATTTACAGCTTGGTCCCTCTATTTCACATTTTTATAAATTCTAGCCAAAACTCACATTTACCCATTTAGTCCTCTAACTTTCTCTAGCTATTAACCTTAGTTAATAAAATTTAACTTTTAACTAGAAATCCCCATGGAATAACCCGGCTAACCCCTCTAAACCCGCTTATTTCTCTAAAGTCTATATAAATCATAATTAAAATTAAGCATCCAATTATTTAAGAACTCGGGATGTTACAAGTAACTGGCTTACTCTTCTCCATATGATAAGTCTTCAAGGTCTTCTCAATGTACCTTCCTTGAGTCAACCTTAACTGCCTATCTTCCCTGTCCCTTGTGATCTCCATGCCCAAGATCTTCTTTGCTTCTCCTAAGTCTTTCATTTCAAATTCAGATTGCAACATCCTCTTGGTTTCTTCTACTAGCTGCAGGTCAGTACAAGCAACTAACATATCATCAACATAAAGCAAGAGATAGATATACCTGTTGTCACCACACTCTTTGAAGTATATACAACAGTCATAACAGCTTCTTTTGAACCCCTGTGATATCATGTAATCATCAAACCTTTGGTACCACATCCTGGGTGACTGTTTCAACCCATATAAGGACCTTTGTAGCAAGCACACTTTATCTCCATCTTGCTCATATCCTGGTGGTTGCCTCATGTAAATTTCCTCATCCAAATTTCCATGTAGAAAGGCTGTTTTAACATCCAGCTGATGCAGTTCAAGGTCTCTACTAGCCACTATTGATAACATAATCCTAATTGACTTATGCTTCACAACAGGTGAAAAAATTTCATTATAGTCTATGCCTGCCCTTTGTGTAAACCCTTTGGCAACAAGCCTTGCCTTGTACCTAGGATTTTCACCTGGTAATCCTTCTTTGACCTTGAATAACCATTTGCAATCAACTAACTTGTGACCATCAGGTTTATTAACCAGAGTCCAAGTCTCATTTTTTAATAATGAGTTCATCTCATCATCCATAGCTACCTTCCACTTATCACACTGATCTGAGTCAATAGCTTCCTCAAATGACTTAGGCTCATTTTCTTCCCTATCTTCACTAACAATATTGAAAGCAAAAGCAGTCAAACTAGTACCTTCTCTATATTTAGCAGGCTTAACAATAATTCTCTTAGGCTTTCTTAAGGCAATACTTTGTGACTGTTCCCCTGTACCAGGTTTCTCCACCTGAGTTGAAACCTCCTTAGTAGCCTCACTTTCTTGTTCACTATCAGTTGGCTCCACCTCACCTAGAGGCTCACTCTCATCTATTTGAACACTCTTACCTCTCACAACATCCTTATAATAAATCCCTTCATTGAAAGTGACATCTCTGCTTATGACAATCTTAGTTCCTCCTTCTTCCAGTTTCCATAACCTATATCCTTTGGTACCCTCGGGATATCCTAGCAACACACATTTAATAGCTCTAGGTTCTAACTTTCCTACACTAACATGTGCATAACAAACAGTACCAAATATTCTAATATGGCTATATTCTGGTTTCTCACCATACCACATTTCTAATGGTGATTTCATGTCAATAGCAGATGAAGGAGTCCTGTTTATGAGATATGTAGCAGTGTTTAAAGCCTCAGCCCAAAATACCTTAGGCATTCCTGAACTAAACAATAAACACCTCACTTTATTAAGAAGTGTCCTATTCATCCTCTCTACAAGACCATTCTGTTGTGGATTTCCAGCAACTGTCAAATGCCTAACTATACCATACTTCTTACAATACTTATCAAAGATATGGTTACAGAACTCAAGTCCATTATCTGTTCTGAGTTTCTTAACTCTCTTCCCTGATTGAGTCTCTATCATAACCTTCCACTCTTTGAATTTCTGAAAAGTTTCATCCTTAGACTTAAGTGGAAATGTCCATAGTCTCCTAGACCAATCATCAATTAGAGACAAAAAATACTTGGCTCCACCTGCTGACTGAGTCCTTGCAGGACCCCACAAATCAGCATGAACATAGTCTAACATACCTCTAGTCCTATGTTTGGTTCTGTTGAACTTAACCTTATGTGATTTAGCTATCACACAATGTTCACAAAACCCATGATCATAGCTAGTACATTAAACATGACTTACTCTTGCCCGATTCTTCAACCAAATGAACGTTAATGTTTTGATTTCTACGACCATCTTTCTTGTGCTTATGTTCATATTGTCAAAAATCGTACGGTTCCTCGATTTCCAAATTCACCATATTGTTCCTGAATTAATTATCATCCAAGCCATTTCCTTTTCCTGTTTTGAAAATGCAGCAAATTCCAAATCTTCTACCCAACCCTTGATGATAGCTCATTTGTAATGCAACTAAAGGACACCGACTCCTAATTTCACGCCAGACTTACTTTGAGAATTCGCAATCCAGAAAAATATGTTGAACCATTTCATACATATGTGTGTGTAGGGTTAGGTTAAATTGAGAATCATTTGATTCTAAGAACTTTTGAGAACCATTTGATTTTAAGAACCTTATGAGACACTAAATTCAGAGCGGGGACCACTCATATTCATGAGAGGGTGAGAGGGAGGAGGAGGGGGTGGGGGTGGGGGGGGGGTGGGTTGGGAGTTTTTCTTATATATAACTATTGATCATAATGGTTCTCAAAAATTTAAAAGTTCATAATTGTCCTAACCATATATATAGGTTCAAACTTCGGATGTGTACAAAAATCGATTAATTTAAACCTTAAAACTTCATATGTTTTCCTCCATATGATTCTATTCAATTCCATACATGAAGAGGATAGATATCGATTCTATCCTTTGGGCCTTTCGCAGGCTAGGTCAGGCCCACTCTTAGTCAAGCTGGCAAGTGGGGTCTACACGCACGTTCCTCATAAAGGTTAGTTTGTAGGGGCCCACGAATAACAACCAACAGGATTTCGTGGGATCCTAAACAAATCAAAATCCACTACGAATAAGGAATGTTCTCACCTGGATTCGATTTACGCCCGTGGCCTCCACACGTTAACGTCACCACTGGTAACACGAACCCTAATTCGAAATCCATAAATACAAGCATATGATGTACTTTTCTTCTTCATGCTCTCATTCTCTCTTCACACTCTCTTACGAGTTATTAATTCTCACCCTGGAGGGCCACTACATGGGCCCTTCTTTCCTTGTACTACCTTAATGGTTTGCTTAGTGTGCAGGTTTCGAGCGTAGATCCATCATAGTTCGTCAAGATCCCAGTCCGACATTGGTGGTTCAAAGAGCTTATTAGATTTTCGTTGTGATCGCTCAACTCCGATCATCCCTGATTTCTACAATACCATAAAATACATCCAAGATCGAAATAATACCAGAAAATCGTACTTTTATTTGTATTTGGTTATTAAAACCAAAATTATATTGTTAGATACGTGGTGGGCATTGTTTATTTACCTCCGAAATATCTTATGCAATTGATCGATGATGCGTTAATTAATAAGAAAAAGGAGATTATTGAAGTTGTATGCTTCACTGCTTGGTGGGTCATTTGGAGGTCGCATAATGATCACATTTTAAATCCATCCTGTGTTACGAACGACGAACTATTAATTTGACAAGATCGTCATGTTTTCTTACTTTTGTTTTTCCCGTAGAAATAAGATGTCTTGTATTTTTTGAACGGAGTGGATTTACAATTATCTAATTTTGATGTAACTGTTTCTTTTTTATTTTGGCTAAATTAGCCAAAACCGGTTTGTGTTTATATAATTTTGCCGTTTCAAAAAAAATAAAAAAACCAAGGATTCGAATAGGATTGAAAGTCATGGATATATCAATTTGATTATGCGATCCAATAGGTGAACTTTGTCATAAAAATCAAATACATCAAAGAATAATGCGACCAATGATTTGACATCTTGATCTTAAGATCTAGTTGATCTTAAGATCTAGTGGTTGAGATTTGTTAATAAACCTTCTCTTATCTTGCAATACTTATTGTTTTAACAACATTTCCATATATCCACCACCATTCGTGTGCGAAAACAATTATAGTTTGTTGCTATTACTTCTAATCTTTATCACACATTGAGTCGAGCCAAAATGTTATTCCATTTAATCAGGTGTATTTTGGAATTTGTAGCGCACATTAGATTATGTTCATCGAAAACACATGGGCTTCTTATACTTTTGATCGTTCCTTTTATTGTTGAAGGCACATAGCTAAGATCCATCATATTTCCACGGATATCATGTTTTGATAACATAATTAATATTTTTTAAACGATAAATATATCTTATTTCTACTTGTAATCTACTGTATAAACTAAATTACAATAAGAGTAAATAAAATTTCGTCCCTGTGGTTTGGGGATATTTGCAAAATCATTTAAAATGAAACTTTTTTTTACAGACAACGCTCTGTGGTATTAGTTAATTTTTAGTCCAAAACGCTAACTCCGTTAGAGAAGTTCAGTTAAATCTATACGTATTTTTGTATTTTTAACTTAGGTACAAGTTATTAATGCTAGGTAAGATTTCGGAATGCATATAATTGTTTTTGATGGTTATATTCATGTTGAAGGACTATTTTTGTAATTTGCTCAAAGTTAATTTCATTATATTATATTAAATCTATAAAATAATAACTTGTAATATAATAAACCAACACAAACAAATAAACAGTCCCCAAACCCAACACCATCGACCTTCTTCGACTAGCACCACCGGCCACAACCAAGGTGCCACACCGCCCCCCAACAATAACCAGCCGGTTCAAGGTTCTTGCGACGAAGCCACATAAGCCGTTCGTTCTGTTTTATAACACCACCGTAGCTGACACTTCTGTTTTAGGTTAGGGCTAGGGCGATATCGGAGGAAACGGTACGATGGGAATGTCAGGTTTCCGGTGGTAGTGGCGATGTCCGAGGTTTTCTGTGGTGCAACGTTATTCCAGTGGGTGGTGGTGGTGTGGTGAGGAGCAGGGCGGCCTAGGCGGTGGCGCTACCCTGACTACCCGACGTGCATTTTTTATAGGTTTTCGGTTTGGACCCGAAACGAATTTTCGCGACCCTGAGAAATTTTATGGCTTTTAAAAATATGATCAAGCCTCTTAAAGATTAAGCCCCGTTACTACCTAGAAAAATTTGGGCTGCCGACCTCCGTAGTCCCACTACCCCTGGTGCCCTGGTGAGGAGGACGTCAGTATATCAAAACGATGGATTTCTGGTCTTATAAATTAAATTCTAATGGTGGGTTTCTATTTTTTAAAATTTATTTAGTTTGAGTTATTTATAAAAATAGTCCTTCAACTTTAAAACATGTTTTTAGTTAACTATATGTATTAAGAGATTGTACCTCACATTAATAACATGTATATTAGTTAAAAACACAACTAAACTTCTCTAACGGAATTAATGTTTTATAATGAATTTACAATAAACTTATACTATGGATCGTCATATGAAAATATTACAAAAAGAAGTTACATTTTAGATTGTTTTATAAATAGCCCAAACTACATGGATGAATTTTGCAATTTACTCTTAGAATAATCAATAATAAGTTTTATTGTCACCATAATTTGTTTTGGATTTCAAAGTAATAATAATAAGTTTTATGGACCGAGTTTCAAGAACCTGTAACAATCTAATTGGTTATCAGGTTTCATTCCATTATTGTACAAAAATATTAACTCTTCACGTTGATTTGGTTTTGGTTTTAATTCATGCACCAATATTTTCTGAACAAACGAAAAGCAAATATATTTGAAATATATTTCTTTTTTAAAACTAAAGGAAGCGCATTCATTTTTACGTTTTCATTTTTAGTTTTAGCCGAATTACAAATATTAGAGTAAATTATTGATTTCATCGTTGATAAAAATATAAAATTACTGATTTTGTCCTTAGAATTAAATAATTACTGATTTCATTTTTTTTTATTTTACACATTAACAGTCTTTTTCACGAACTCCCGTTATACAATCTCGTTAACTCCTCTCACGCGCCCTTCACGCGAATGACATTTTTGTCTTTTTACACCATATATTTTAACATAAGAGCCACGTGAGTGAGCTAACGAGATTGTTTAATGGGAGTTAGTGAAAATGATTGCTAGCGTGTAAATTTTTTAAAATGACGAAACCACTAATTAACTATTGAATTTAAATGACGAAACTAAGGAAATAAGTAATTTGCTCCAAATACTACAATAAGATACCTGCCGGTATACAAACATGTATGTTACTAATACAATCTATTCGCTTTATATTTTCATAGAATATATATTAGGATAGAACCCGTATGTTATACGGGTTGAATCATTCAATATATATATAATTGATAATTTATGCATACTATTTTTATTATCAGAATAATGTATTAAATTACATTAAATAAAAAACTAAATTTATAATTAATAATATGGTCATATTCATTATAATATTGATTATATTTGGAAAATGCAACATACAAAAATGATTGTTAAAAAAACAATCTAACCTTGAATAGCAACTAACGATTCAAGTCTTTATATAAAGTTAAGATGAGTATAAAATTTCATCAGGATTATAATGAATACAGTCTGATTTATGAGTACAAAATCTAAATTATAATCAATATTATAATGTTATATCCATAAAAAGTGATATTTTTGTGATATAAAATGATATAAAATGTAATAATAATATAAAATGATACAAAATATCACAATTCCGTTACACTAAATAAACCCTAACAGATCATTTAATTAGTTTGTCTCATTGAAAAAGAAACCCTAATTATTATTTCCATTTAATACACCACCCCTCGATTCTAGACATTTAATTTAAACCACATATTAAATTATTAATAATTAAACATACACCAAACTTAATTATTTATATATATAAACACAAATTTACCCACACTTTTACACCTACTTATCATCATCACACATCTCACCTCCCATGCATGCACATTCCCCCCTTTTTTACATCTTCCACTCCACAACGTACAACCCCTTTATGCACAACTCACCCTCTCTTTTCCCTATAAATATCACCCTCACATTCTTTTTTCCAAATTACACACCTTCTTCATATATTCTAACTTTCAAAAAAAAATGGAAGAAGCCATGAGAAGGCTCGCCGGATCATTTACCCCCTCACCGGAATCCGACCTCTTCCTCACCCCCACCACCACCGCCGCCACCGCCGCCATCCTCCCACCACCACCACCGCCGCCGCCGTCCATAAAAGATCAAACTCCACCGCCGACTCCGCCGCCAACAAAAGACTCGCCCTAAAAGAAAACAATAACAACAATAATACCAACGGTAACAATAATGTGATGAGGTACCGGGGCGTCCGCCGCCGTCCGTGGGGCCGTTACGCCGCCGAGATCCGCGACCCGCAGTCGAAGGAACGGCGGTGGCTCGGAACCTTCGATACGGCGGAGGAGGCCGCGTGTGCCTACGACTGCGCCGCACGCGCCATGCGTGGGACAAAAGCGAGGACGAATTTCGTCTACCCGCCGCCGGCGAACGAGAGCTTCATCCTGCCGTTCGCTATCAACAAAACGCAATCCTACCCGTTAACATCCTCGTCACCCTACGATAACTTCCATGTACCGGCACTACACCGGAACAGTAGTTTCAACTCGCATCTTTTCCATGATTTCTTCAGCTCCGGTTCCTCTTCATCGTACTCCTCGAATTGTTCCTCAAACGTTGTCCCTTGTTCCACCCGTACGTCCGACGTGGCCTCTAAGATTCCGGCGGGGAGCCAAGATGACGTGTACAATAACTTCTTTCCGTCGGAACCGGATCATTCCGGGTTACTCGACGAGGTTTTGACCGGGTTTTACCCCAAACCGGAGCGGCAGACAAAACCGGAACTTGAACCGGAAGTTAAAAGAACCGTTGAAACAACAAACCCTTTTGGGTTCTTTTTTGAAAATCAGTATAATGTGGTGTCAACTGGTTCTACAAATGGTCAACTGAATCAGTTTGGGTTTGACCAGAGTTTTCACGGCGGTGGAGGTGGTGGCGGGTTGCCGTTTTACAGTCATTATCCGGCGGCTCCGGTGGCACGTGAGAGTCACGAGAGCATGGTGGGTGATGTTTTTCAGTACCCGGATTTTGTTGGGTTGTTTGCTGCTAGACTTAATGCTTGAAGAATTTTAAGATATAATATTTTTTTTTTGATGAAATATCTTATCTTTTGGGTTAAGAAAATGAAGGAAATGTATAAGATTATTAGGTAAGTTATTTGCATCTTCAGGCAAGGATTAATGGAGTTTTTAAGTAAGCTTCATTTTGTAAGTTGATTGTCTTTGTATATCGAAAAATTATGGTATAATATATCAGTCTTTGTATTAAAGTTGTGTTTTGATTTCTTCTATTTTTTTTATATAAACATAAACTACGATAAAAGTGGCCAATTTTTAAATAAATTTGTGTAAAAATAGTTATGGTATATTGGTACATGTTTTAAGCATGATAATATTATAGGATTTTTGTAAGGAAAAGGAAATAAAAAAGGATATATAAACTTCCTTCCTAGGTAGGGGGAAAGTTGATGGTTTGATTAGATCATGCTTTTTGTTGAGTTTGACCCTTTGTAAATATATAAAAGTTTTGGAAGCTTTGTGATCACATCCCTTTTCACTTTTCAATATATATGATGATGGCCAAATCTTTTTGTGGATCCATTTTCTAGCAGGTACAAACAAAGCTAAAACGTTACATCCAAACATATATTAAACGTACAACAATCCTTGTACTTGTACTCAAGGTTGTCTCTATATGAAAATAGTTTTAGTATTTTCAAAGTTGAAACTGGTATTGGTCTAGTTGTAGCTGGTGCTGCCCCTTAAACTGTATCTAATGAAAATACTTTTGAATTTTTTTTTATTTTGATGTACTTGTGCTACCTCTTACAAATTGTGCTACTCAAATTTCTTTTATAGTTCGGAACACTATTAGTATCGCTAAGCAACTATGTTTAGTTAAGTATTTAGTATGTGATGCCACGATTTGTTAACACATCTTCATCACAAATGCCATCTAAACACGTAACTTGTTGATCGTATGGTTTAACGACATTATATAAAGGCCATCACAATCGTTTATATTTTGAAGAAACATCTTAAAGATTACTCATTTAGCTTAAAAATATAAGCTTTATTTCGATTTGGAGTGTTCAAAATATGTTAAAGTATTTGGTGAATTTTCTTTTTGAATTAGATTTAAAATTAGGATTAAATCATAATCTAACTTCATTTCATATTAGTGCTAATTATTAGCTTAATTTGAAATCTCATAACAATTATTAGTATAAAAAAATGTGATGTCCATTATTAGAATTTACATAACATAAGAAAACTCATAATACCGTTTGATGTATGTGTTGTGTATTATACAAGTTAAAGTGAGAATGTAACAAATAGATATAAATACTTGAAAGAAAAAAAAACATAAAAACTACACTTAACCTAGATTCAAAAAAACAACGTTCATTTCATGATAAACTAAAATTTGCAAACAACTTAACGAAACAAACAACGTATCAGTTTACTTTTACTTCCCACAAACAAAAAATTGAGAAAACAATAAAACAATACATGAATAATAATAATTTTCTTTTCTCACCAAAAAGTATTACAAGATATTATCTTCTATATCACTAACACATTAAGAAAAAAATATACAATAACTCTTATGTACCTAAACAAAAAAGTATATATTTAACCTAGTTGTATAGTTAACCGGTAAGCTGATATTTGACAGAAAGTTCATATGAGCTGCATAACATATCTGTCACGTTTTATGTGATGTCGGGTCGTCTGGGTCACCGATCAATGGTTAAACCTAGTTGTGATGCGATTAGCAACCTTAGATCAACGATCAAGCAGCTTAGGTGTGCAACGAAATATGCCCATGCAACTCAACTAAAGAGCTCGTGGTTCGGTTATGGTAAGGAAACGCGATAGTTTTGTATCGAAAGTCTTTATTAGGCGTCGAGGTTAGGCAACATATCCGGAAAATAAGAAACGATGGTACATAATGTGCATTTATTGAGATGGAAAGCAAATGTAGGCTTGAGTTTATGGAGATAATTGTTGAATGTAAACTATATTGGTTCGATTGAGATGTGAGTTGTGTAACGACAATAGAACACGTTAATAAATATGAGACTATTAATTAAGCTAAATAATATCAAATTCATATCTAGTACAAAAAACAGCATAAGTTTGTCTTAATAAATATTTGTTGGAACGTTAGGGGAGGAGGTATGGTGGTGGCATGGCTTGGAGAAGCCATGCTCACCAACCAATGAAATCTCGTCATGTCAAAGTCAAGAAATTTGAAGCCATGTGAAGCCACACCACTAGGTATGGTGGTGGTGTGGCTTCAAACCAAGCCGTGTCCCACTTTGTTTTTTTTTTTCTTTTTAATTTAAACATAACAATATTCATTAACTAAAAATAATATAATAAAAACCAAACATTTTAATAATACAAACTAATAATAAAAGTAAACAATATTCATTAACTAAAAATAAAATTACAACTTAAACAACCTTCATTAAAAATAATAAAAACTACAACTTTTATTAAAAAAAAAAATTCAAATCTAGGGTTGAGGATTTGCGTTCACCTCCTCTTCGGTTGGTGGGAAGAAGTCATTTTCATCGTAGAAGTTCATTTTTTTTTTAGAGTGAAAGATATTGTAGAGAGAAAGAAGTGTGTTTTTTATAAAATGGATGAATGGGTATATATAGTGTATGTTTAAGTGGAAAAAAAAAACAAAAAAAAAAGAAGAAAGGAGCTGTTGGATAGCCGTTGGCTACCAACGGTCGAATTAAAACGGTCACAAGGTGGCCGGCTTTGGCCGGCTTTGGAGAACCGGTGGAAACCGGGTAGGAGGAAGCCAGGTGGGAAGCCAGCATGTGAGGTGTGGTGAGCCGTTGGAACCAGGCCGGCTCCCCCTTGGAACCGCCTCCCATACCGCCCCCCCTTAGAAGTTTTATATGTAAGGATGGACCGTTCTGAATTTTAAAGCCCATTACTCCTTATTAATTAAACTAATTGTTTGTTTTAACTACATGATGCATCATGCCTGACACTAATAAAGACATCAGTAAAATACTTGAATAAGTAATTGATGAAATATTAGATATATTTAAAGGTTGAATAATTTTTATAATGAAATCATATACAATAAAAACGATTTATAGAATTTAGTTAAACATTAAATTTACAATTTATATAATTAGATTTCTATTGTTTTGTTTTTTTTTTTTTTTTTTTGTGTGCAACTTAAACCTCCTAAAAGTGAATGTAAAATGACAATTTTATTTGTTATTAGATTAACCTTGTTACTTTCTTTTCTTGAGCAACGATTCCTAGATCTCTAAGATAAAATCATAACCCATATCATGTAAAATTTAAACTTCCAACTTTTTGCTCGGATACACCACTTAATAATCAGGATGTCATTTTGACAGGAAGAACTTTACTTTCTAGTTCCTATTTCCCACAATGTTTCTTCGTCTGGTTGATATTATACGCGAAGTGTATAACATTAGTTTTTAGGTCGAATCGGATCTTTTCAAAAACTGCTCGGATCCAGTCAATAAAATTTAAAAGTGAATCATCTCGAACTATTTTCTAAAGAAAAGTCATACCGGTTTGAATTCAATAGGTTCTGTTCTAAACTAGATTCTAAGTATACACACCCAAACCGGAATTGGAATCGAACCGACTTCAACCAAACCAGTTTTTAGTAGGGTTGACGATTAAGACGCAAACATGCTCATTCAGTGATTGGTGCATTTTAAATATTAATTTTATTGATAATGCATCAATATGAGTATAAAATGTATATTATAATTCGTTTATTTACGTTAAGCTAGTGCGAAATGGAAAAAATGATGTCGATCAAAATGGTAAACATAAGTTGGAAAGAATGAATATAAAGTAAGAAGCAGCGTGATTTATTTCGTGACATCTGTTTTAGTAAAATGTAAATGGGCTGGCTGTTGCTCACATATTTTTCTTGGGCTGAAAAGGAGAGTGGACTACTAAATGGGCTAGAAAAGAAGGTTGGGCTGGACATCTAAAATCGAGAGTAGATGGATGGAGGAGGAATTCTAAGGCTTTGGACAACAATGGAGGAGGAATTCTAAGGCTTTGGACAACAACTAGAGAGAGAGAGGGGGGGGGGGGGGGGGGGGGTTCTCCTTTCCTTTGTTTTAGTACAAGGAAACCTATGATACAAGTTGGTTAATTTTAATATGAACAATATGATTGTGAACCTATCTAAATTGTTTGTTATATCATTGGCTAATTTATCGTGATCATTTTTGGGTATAGGGTTTAATTAGCAAGTGTATGTTAACAGATTTAACTATGACATATCCCGTTTGTCTATAAATATATTATGTATTTGTTAAGTTTCAGAAACGTCAAAGTCAGATTTTCATGACCTAATCTATTATTTCGTTATGATTATGAGGTCGTGGATTTAAAAGTCTCCCAATGTGTATTCATGTTAGTTGTATAATCTCATCTTGTCAATACGACCGGATCTAAGTGTTACTATTACAATATTACCTTATGAACTTGAAATTAAATACACCACATGCTCCTTTTGGATACGATATTTGACTTGCCATAGCTACTTAGGTTAATTTTGTTTTGGATAATCCCAACGACTTGTCATCACACCACACGACACAAAGTTTAACAGGTTTGGGTTTGAGCGAACATGTTTCACGTTATAAACAAGTGGCCACATTTATAACAATTAAAATCGTGTCGAAACATATCTTATCTTGTCTAATATGTTTATGACATGATTAAAGATGTTTATGCATTTAATTTAAAAAAAAAACATAAATTGTTGGAGATTTCAAGAATTATAGAGCAATAACCGGATAGAATCTGAAGTCGTGTTTGATTCACTTTCAGATCAAACAATTGGAGTGGATAGCAAAGATTCGATCCGATAAAATCAGATTGTGATTTCAAGATTTCTGTATGGAATTTTGATTGCTGTGTATTTGTCAGAATCATCGAATACGTATTCAATAGTCTGAATACGTAATATTAGGGTACCATCATGGCATCATCTATGTCTAACTGCGAGATATTTAATTATTTATTTTAAACCAATTTACGCATTGAGTCCTTCAAGTTTCAATAAATGCATTTTGGTCCGAAACAAAATTCTAATGCATTTTTATGAAACAATTGGTTCAAAATAAATAGTTTCCAAGCTCGAACCCAGCCAGGGGCTCTGCCCTTTGGACCCCGCTTCTCTCGTTAGTCCCGATGACATTTAGACAAGCGTGCACTCTTGCTTCAATGTCATACGCAATCCTTAATTACACTAAAATATCCAACAATATACATTACGTCAATATATATATTTCATACTTAAACCTAGTCGCTCGTTTGTTCTTTCCCCGTCAACTCCTTCCTCTCTATCAGGATTCTCGTATCTAGTGACGTATACCCCCATCGTCAATCATAATTGTCTCATCCCGATTAGGTGTTAGATCTCCAATTTTTTTTAATGTTGTGTATTGTTACGCATGAAGTCTATGGGTTTTTGTTTTGGATATGATAAGAGTTTTTGTTTAAGATAATATATATTGTAGTTTTTGATGATTTATTTTATTTAGTTTCTATTCACCACGTCAAATGTCATGTTTTTGTGTCGTGCTATTAAACATGCCCTATTAAAGTGTATTAGGTCCATGTTTGTATTACGGGCCACTGTTAAAGCCCACAGCATTTGAATAAAATTTTTGGCAGTGAGGCCCATTTCCAATTATTGGGCTGAATTCTTGAAAACTTGGAAGATAGGAAACGGATTTGAAAGGTTAAGTTAGGGTTTGGTATGGTATGGCAAGTTGGAATGAAAGGTCTTATTTGTTATAATTTTTAGTTTATACTTTATTGGTTTATATCTGTAATAAATTAATATTAAAGATTAGTTTAAGGCTATACAATTAAACCCATAATTAAAACTTGAAGTTGTATCAACATTATAATTTTATGACCTATTATCATTTGGGTTTAGGTGTTGTCGCCTTGTCGGCTATACACGGGTCAAGGGTGGGAGTCTCATCGGTTGATGTTTATATTGAGGGAAATAGTGTGTGACAGGATTATGAAAGTGGAAATAGGGTCACTACTTACTTTCGGATAGATTTATTTATTTATTTATTTTTTTGGAACGGCACTTTCGGATAGATGCTGGTAGTTCATGGACTTCTTATTCTTAGCCACATAACTATTATAAGAACCGTTTGTAAAATAAATATAAAAACTTTTAGAATATACTACTGTTTTGTTTAATCCCTGGGTTGGGGTTTTATCAAAATACTAATTAGTTTTAGTCCAAAGGTTTATAATTGCTAGTTTAGGAATTAATAGTTTGAGTAAACTACTTCTTTTAGTCCCTACTAATTGTATAGACTTAAAGTTCAAGTAAACTACTATACTATTTTTATAAAAGCATAAAATATCATAACCCAAAGTCTACTCATCCTGATTTAGAATATTAAAAATTCAAGGAACAACTGAAAAGAACTTTCCCATACATTACGTCCCTTTTCCCATGCCATCATACGACGTGTTTTTAGGGTGTGCAGATTAGATAACCGTATAGGATATACGTTCTAGAGGGACATATAAAAAAATACTTCTTTATATATCTTATGTCATTCAAAATTTATTTTTAAAAACAATTATCATCGATTTATATAAAAAATAGATTACATATAAGGGCATATTTTATAGACTTGTACCGGGCATCTGAAATCTTGAAGACGTCCCTACATACGTCCACCATCATCCATCACTTTGCTACTAGCTATTGAAATTAACCGGGTCGGTTATAATCATAGTGGACCACAAAAGAGTCTAGCATAGATCTTCAATCCATTTTCAAACATAGATTCTAACTCAAACAACAAAGAAGGTCACAAAAAACACGATAGTAAAATGTCGACCATTGAAAAAGACGTTATTATATACTCAAACTATGAACCAATTGACGTGTTGCTATATACACTTTAATATACTTATGTAAATTGTCGACCGAGTGTGACACCAAACATAAAAATGAGACTACAATCAATCAATGTTATATACTCTTTAATCTATCTATATAATATATATATGAAAAGAATGGTGGCCACGTGGCATCACCACAACACTCCATTTTCTCATTTTCCCGCTCAAATGAAAACCCCTTTAGAAAATCACGGATCTGTTACGACTCGGCCCATTCTTCGCTCATCTTATTCTAAAAACCCTAATTGGTTCATTCACTTCAATCGCCGGTGATTCATTTCATCGGATTCAAGAAAGAGGCTTCGTCTGGGGCGATTCAAGAAAGGGCTCATCTTCAATCATCTTCAATCATCTTCTGGCATCCATCTTCATCGGATTCAAGTTTACAGCGGCTGGTATGTATTCGTTTCATTTACCCATCTAATCTCAGTTCTATCGATTAACACTAATTGCTCAATCACGCAATAAAGGAGATGAAGCTAAATCATAGCAAAATCTCTTCATTCGAATGCTTGATCTTCAATCCGAAGTATTGGACACGCATATGAGTTCTGACTTTTGAAATCAGTAGCAACATCGTTTAAAACTAATTTTGAATTTTCAAATCTCTTCATTCGAATGCGTTATTGAAGCAATTAGGGTTAATACAACTCTGTTCATTGGAATGCTTGATTTTCCTCTAATACTATGTTCGAAAATATTGTTTTGTTCATCATTTTTTTTTGTGTTTTATTTTCCTTTGTTTTATCATTAGGCCTATAGCATTTTTAATTGATTACATGATTTTAATCGATTTTTAATGTGAGTTTTTGGATTGCCACTTATTTGGTGTGGATATATTTTTATATTCTCATTATGTAGAGATTAATTTTTGGATTCCATATTTATTTTCTATACAGAAATTGAACTCTTTGTTTAATTGTAGGTGTTGTAGGAGGACCAATTACAAGATGCTATGAATTGTTATTTTTATATGGGTGCCTAATTCTTCTTTTCTAGATGATATTTAACAGTCTCTTTTTCTTTCCGTTTATTCTTATGTTTATAATTGTGTGTTTGTGTTTGATTCATTTGTAGGCCTTCTTCTCTATGTTATGGTGCTTTGAAGGTAATGCTTTCTAGCTACTAAAAGTATGTGGTTTTATAGCAAAATTTTGTTAAAATCACAGAATGCAACCATGCTGAAAATTGATAAGTGATGACAAATTATCCCACAAAGTTATAAAAATAGTGTAGTACTTTGTAATCTGATTGCAAATTGTTGAATGTGCAGAGCTTTCTTCAGGTTCAAGTCATATAATACAATCCTGATGAACTTGATGGATTTTTTCTTTCTACTGCGAGCAAGGACTAGGGGGACGGTTACTCGATGGTAAGAGAGGACAACAATATTTGACTCATGTAATTGAAACCGTGTTTGCCTCATCATGTTTTCTATATGATTTAACTTTGTATCCTTTATCTAATGTCTAAGTCTATATTTTTTTATTCCTATGCAGGTGTTGGATTTTGTCTTTGTTGCCTCTTATTTGAAGGTATAGCTTATTTTCTGCTACCAAAGTGCTGTTCTATTAATATTCCATATAAAAATTTTCTTTTATTGGAGTTGAATATAATTGAACTTGAAAATAATAGATATTGAAGAATACATGTTAGTTTATTTCACAATATTTGCAGCCTGGATTAATGGTAGCTGTTAGTTTATTTAAGAATAGGAATTTTTGCATTTATATGTGTTCTGATTTAGTCAAGAATAATTTTTGTGCAGAGTTATAAGTAAATAATGTTCGGCACATGTTTGTTTTGTTTTTAATGGCATCCCACCAAGTTATGTGCTTTTTATTAGGCAGCGATAAGGATTTGTTGGTGAAGAGATGTGAATCTGTTCATCATTTATATTGATCCACCTAAATCTGATCAGGTAATCTTCAGCCTCCACCTATGCTTAATTTTGAAGCCATCACACGCCATCAGAGTTTAGATAACATGATTTCAGATTTCAGTTTTCATTTATAATTTTGATATTATAAGATTTTAGTTCATTTATATGGATTGATATATGTTTTTCATGGGCTTGCATCTTCAAACTTATATCAAAGACAAAAAATGCAACTGTCAGTTCTCTCTTTAATGCTTATCACACTTCACATGTCATCGGTCTTTTTACCTTCATTACATGAGTTAATAAGGTATATTGTTCATAGCTGCATAAATGCCTTTAAAGTGATTTGGGTGCTTAAACTTCGTTGGGTTTTAATTCATTTGTTTAGTTAAGGTTATTAAGGCTATAATTCTGAGTTTAATCTAGGCTACTCTGTTCTATTCAGTTTATTAAATTGCTTTCTTAAATAGTTCAAAAAAATTGCTTATTTTTTTCTCTCTTTATTCTCTCTTTATTTACTTTTTCCAAATATTGTCCCATGAAGAATAATAGAGGTATGTAGTACTTTATGTATTTTAATCATTTGACCCGCTTTCATCTTCATGTTATTAAATTTGTACCTTTTATGTTAGCTTTAGAAAATAAAGTTTTGTTTATTCATATATTCAACTAACAACATGAGTTGTTCAGTATGTGTGTTGAATAGGGTCAGAAATGACCTGCAATCATTTAGGGAGAATTGACCTGCAATCATTTAGGGAGTTATGTTTTTGAATGATTAAAATTAGTTTGATTTATGACATATGTCTACTTTTCCTATTAGTTTTTCCTTTTGCTAACAGTTGGTAATAAGAAATAAGTGTGCTTATTCTTTTTTGTTAGTTTATGGTCGATTGCTTCTGTCTGATTTCTTTTAGTTTTTTTCCATATCAAGTGAATTTGTTAAGAGCTCGGTCAATGAGTTTATCTGGTATTATAATTTTATAACTCATAATTTGTCTTGCCATTTAAGCTCAGCAAGCCTCATGTATCCATAGACCATAGTAATAGCTTCTATGATTGAGTTTACTATAACGAGTTCTTACAATAAAAACAAAACCTCTTCATATTTAGACTAGAGACCATAGTTCCAATAAGCAAACAAGAAAATGATTAACAGAACAACTAACTATAACACAAATGTGTTGCTGTTTCATTTAAATATAAACCTCACAATATAAGAAAAATGATTAACAAAATCCTGCAAATAGTTGCAAGCCCAAGTACTTCAAATTTTCGTATTTTTTTTTTATATTAAGAAGATGCATATCCGCCATGAACAAGTATAGTGCTACAATTTTCAGATTAACCGCCTTGAAAAGTTTGTCATCCCTATAATATCAAACTTATAGCTGCTATAATAATCACCGATATTGGCTGGCCCGTAACGACATTTTTAAACTAACATGTAATGTTTCATAACTCATTGAAATCAGACATGTGTAGGATTAAGACTTATGCTCGCTACACAGAGTAATAATAGAAAATAGAAAAGCCAACAACACATACACCAATTGATAACACTCTGACATTAACATGTATTGTGTTAATGGCATCATTATGGAGGAAACATCAACACTTTCGGTCGTTTTCTTTGATGAGCATATGGAGTTTCAAGGCACCGATTGCAATGACATGGTCATCAAATGTTGTTTATAATTATGTATTTTCAAATTTGTAACTTTTTTATATTGTTAAATGTTAATTTTTTTTCTTTAGTTCCAATTATCGAATTATATTTATTACAATATGTTAAATTTTGGATTCTTTTTTTTAAAATCTACCCGTGCGTCGCACGGGTATCAAAAACTAGTATACTTATATGTAAAATGTCTAATATTTAACTTCTTGGGGTTGTTCATATTAAAGTCATGAGTCTACTAATCCGGTTGACCTAATCTTATTAGACCAAGTCGTGTGTTTATGTCATTATATTTTGTACCCATAAATTAAGATTCCTTTAAAAAAATCATATATGTTACAAATAAATAAATTAATAAAAGTAAGAATCCCCTAGTTTTTGTGTTGACCCTATATGTAGTTGACACCATCTTGTCATGTGGGTTCGTTTACTTTCAAATAGTATACCATATTAATTATTTTTATCATATTTAGTTACGAATTATATAATATGAGTCGTTTATCATTTAGTTTATATAAAATAATTCGTAATTAGAAGATAATACATAAATTAGTTCTTTAAACTAGAAGAATGATTGAACCACCGTATACATTGACAATGATTTGGCCATGTGGGCGATGCCCATATCCTTTGATCTAAATTTGGCCGAATACTTTAAAAAAAATATCTATTCCTTATTTTATTTTTGAGGAATTCCTATTTTTTATAATAAACAAATATATATTACCCACCTATATACAATTATCAACTTGGAATTCAATAAGTATTTTGCTCATTTTCTTTTGTTATATTTACCATTATTTCATTTGTTTATTTTTTACATTATACATACCTTTATCACTTTTATTTTCTTAATATCCGTACACGACGAGTCTAGCATATCAATTTGTGGTGAAATGGCCTGACTGGTACAGTCGTGTAACATGACTTTTAGGTCATAGGTTTAACATTTTGAGCGTTCATTTTCTAATTTTAACGTTGTAACGTAGTCTTCTTCTATTTGCGATTGAGTCGTTTGAGATTGGGATATGTTGGTGTTTTTTGTAATGTAATAAGTACACATAGATTTCCCCATGTACAATCATCTATCATAGTTTTTTGTTTGAAGCGTTTTGATTGTTACACGTTCGTTTATTTCCATTTTCTTTACATATCGTTTATACAATGCGACGGTTTTATTTGCCAACATTATCTCGCGACAACGCGCGAGTAGGAAATCTTGTTATATACAATAACAAGTGCAAGATGAGTGAACAGTCCCACTGTAAATGCCACGTGGCAAGCCGTGGTGCTGCCACGTGGCACCATATGATTTTATTTTTTTAGCGTTTCATTTGCGCAACAACATACGCCCATACATCTAGTTATTATATATATAACAATCAAATTTCATAGATTAATAGTATTCTTTAGGTTTTTATTACTTTTGCTACAAGCTTTTTATATTTTAACTTTGAACACCACAATTTAGTTTAGGTTCTTTTTGTTTGGCCACCAAAATTTAGTTTAGGTTTTATTTTTGGTCACAAAACTTTTGGCATTTTAACTTTGGTCATCTGAAGTTTAGTTTTTTAAACTTTGACCATAAAGTTTAGGGTTTTTAACTTTGGCCATATTTTTTTATGGTTTTATATTTTACCACTAAAGTTATAGACTTTTACGTCTTATATCCTTTAACTTATCTACTTTCGTCTTTTAGTATATTTTTTTAATAGTTTCATACTATGACCACAAAACTTTTAACTTTTTACGTTTTATGTCTCATAAACTTTCTATTTTCATTTTTAGTATATTTTCGACTTTGGCCATAATTTTTTTTTATAGTTTTATACTTTAACCACGAAACTTTTAGACTTTATGTTTTATAACCCTTTTTTGAATTTTGTTTTTTAGTATAATTTTTAGTATATTTTTCAATAGTTTTATACTATGACCACAAAACTTTTAACCTTTTACGTTTTATGTCTCATAAATTTTCTATTTTCGCTTTTAGTATATTTTCGACTTTGGCCATAATTTTTTTTATAGTTTTATACTTTAACCACGAAACTTTTAGACTTTATGTTTTATAACCCTTTTTTGAATTTTGTTTTTTAGTATAATTTTTATACTTTTACACTTTGACCATTGTTTTTAATTTTGAACACAAACTTTAGGGTTTTTAACTTTGGTCATATTTTTTTTTATGGTTTTATATTTTACCATGAAAGTTTTAGACTTTGACGTTTTATACCCCTTAAGTTTTCTACTTTCGTCTTTTAGTATATTTTTTTATAGTTTTATACTATGACCATGAAACTTTTAGACTTTTACGTTTTATATCCCTTAACTTTTCTATTTTCATTTTTAATATATTTTCGACTTTGGCCATTAATTTTTTTTAATAGTTTTATATTTTGACCACGAAACTTTTAGACTTTACGTTTTATACCCTTAACTTTTCTACTTTTGTTTTTTAGTATAACTTTTATACTTTTACACTTTGACCATGAAATTTTTTGATTTTTACCTTTTATACCCCTTCCCTTAACTTTTCTACTTTAGTTTTTTAGTATACTTTTAGAGTTTTTGAATTTGTCCACGACTTTTTTATAGTTTTATATTTTGACCACGTTAAAACATTTTTTACTTAAACATACGGATAGATGGGTGGCCCGCCGCAAAGCGCGGGTGGGTCACCATCTTGTTAATTATAAAGCCAATGGGTAGCTATAAAAACATAATATATATATTTGTTAAAGTTTAATTTTGATGTATCGATTATAAGGGTAAAAGTAATACCCTCGGGAGAGGCAGATCGGGGCTGATCGGTGGCCTCGGAGAAATCGGGAACACCACTGCGGTGGTCTCGGGGTCACCGATCGGGGCTTGACTTTGGGGTACCGAGACCGAAGAGAAGGGTGGTGGGGAGAGAGCCGTTGGCGGTGGGCCCCCCCCCCCCCCCCCAAACGGCTATTTTGACAATTTAAAAAAAAAAAAAATTTTTTTTTCAAAAACACACTATTTTAAACCCTATAAATACCCACTCATTCCAACCCTTTCCTCACACTTTTTAACTACTCACTCTCTCATTTTTTAAACACTACCACCCTTCATTTTTTAAAAATGACTTTCACATCCGATGAATCGTCCGATGAAGATGCCGCTTTTTTTGGGAAAATGATGTTCGAGATAGCTCGAGAAGAAGAAGCCGAGAGTTCAAAGCCAATTCGAACACGCAAGACGATTAAAAGAGAACGTCAAGAGGCTCACGATCGGCTCTTTAACAACTATTTTGCGGAAGGTGCTCTATTCGAAGATAAGTTTAAACGTCGTTTCCGTATGAATAATCGTCTTTTTTTACGTATTGTCAACGATTTAGAAACAAATTATAAATATTTTCAACTAAGGTGGGATGCAAGGGGTAGGATGGGGTTAAGCCCGTTGCAAAAATGTGTTGCCGCTATTAGACAACTTGCATACGGCATTACTTCCGATGCGTTTGACGAGTATTTGCACATCGGAGAAAGAACCGCACGACAATGTCTTTATAAATTTTGCAAATATGTTCGTGCTATGTATCATGAAAAGTATATGCGTCGACCATCATGGAGTGATGTTACACACCTCTATGAATTTCATGAAGCGAAACACGGTTTCCCCGGCATGATCGGTAGTATCGATTGCATGCATTGGGAATGGACATCTTGTCCTAACGCATGGCGTGGCCAATTTCACCGTGGTGACCATGCAAGGCCAACCATTATGCTCGAGGCCGTTGCATCTCAAGACTTGTGGTTTTGGCATGCTTATTTTGGAGTCGCCGGCTCCAACAACGATTTAAATGTCCTTCAACAATCAACCTTGTTGAACCGCCAACTTAATGGCGAGGACCCCGAGTGTTCATTTGAAGTCAATGGCACCGAATACGAACACGGATATTATCTTGCGGATGGCATATATCCAGAATATTCCGTGTTTGTAAAAACTCCAACGGCTCCAACAACAGAAAAACGTAGAAGATATGCTAACGCACAAGAAGGGGCACGAAAAGATGTTGAAAGAGCGTTCGCATGTTTGAAGAAGAAATGGAAGATCATCGAAAACCCGGCGAGGTCGAGACACAAAAGTAAGATCAGTAACATCATATATGCTTGTATGATCTTGCATAATATGATAAGGGAGGATGAAGGGAAGGCCATTTGCCCGTACGAGCCGGATCATATTCAACCATCAAACGAGCCAAAACCACAACATATTATCGACGACAACTTTTTGAAGATTCATAACCGGGATATGCATCATAGTTTACGATCCGATTTGATCGAGCACATCGATCGTATTTGGGAAGCCATTCCACCCCACGAAGATGATTCATCCGACGAAGACGACGAAAGTGATCCCGAAAATTTCTGAATTTTTGTTTAATAATGTTTTTTAATTTATGTTATGCATTGTAATTTTTTTTTTAAATTTATGTCATGCATTGTAATCTTTTTTTATTTATTTTAATGAAGCATGTTTTATTTTAGTTTTTATTTAGTTTTTATTTAAATTGTTATAATTAAAAATTAATAAAAAAGTGATTGGGGAAATAGGGAAACCATTACCCACAAAATGGGGAAAAATGGGAAGGGGTGGGGAATGATGAGGTGGCACCAAAAATGGAGTGGGGAAATGGGGAAATGGGGAGGGTATTACTATTAACCTAAGTGGGATTCAACTAGTCAGATCAATTAACCATTAGCATGGCCGGTCTAATCACTCGACACTTGTCGTGTTTTTATGGGGACATTCTGATAGTTAAAATAATAAAATGTATATATCTAGGAAAATTGTTGTTATTAAAGAATCAAGGGTTGTGATTGCAACTTTCGTAAAGTTGAAGGAGGTAATGTGTTAATGTTGATGGTTCCGTTGCGTATGGGACCGTGAGTCGTGGTCCATCAAGGGTGCCGAGTCAACCATGTTAACTCTCAAAAGACGCGTTGCTGAGCCATGACTCGGCTACTTTAAGAACCCCAAACTACCCCCAAAGTGACTCCAAAGTATTAGGTTTAATTATTATCTTTTGTTATAAAAAACTATGCTAACTGAATTTACTTTCTATAATAAAAAATAATGAATATCTTGAATCCTGATAAAACACTTAATTGGTGCCACATGACTAATTTCTAAGATAACTACATAAGCATTGTCACATGTCAGAATCATATTCAACCATCAATTTATTAGATTATTAATTAAGTATAATTACCAATTTTATCAAAACTAACTTCCATTTGTTTTTTTTTTTGACAAACTTAATGTGAATTTGATAAATTTACTCAATAATTTGATTATATTAAAAAAAACTAATTAAAATTTTGTCAAACATAATAAATTTGATTATTTTAACAGTGTTTTTTTATTTATTTTTATATGTGTCTAATATTATAAACTCAATCCGTTTAATACACGGGTTACTAACCTAGTAAAATAATAAAAGGCTAACATAAATTTTACTTAAATTGATATTTTTTAATTAAAGATTGTGGGGCTTGAAAGGGGCTTTATCCCACTACACCTTTGTTTTCAAGCCCCTATGCCATGTCATCGTCCACGTGTCAAATCATGCCCAAGGGTGGTGCTTGAAGGGGCTTGACCATTACACATAACCTGAGGTGATTGGAAATAAGTGTGCAACTTTGTTTCCCATTGCTCGGTGTAGATATCAATAATCTTATGCCTATCTACATATTTTAACAAGTTGAGAACATCATTTTCATTTCCTAGAGCCTTTAAACCAAAATCCAAATCACTTTCTGGCACCATAAAATGATAATACATGATTTCATCTCCTGCGTAATCTAATTCTTGTATCATTGTATTTACTTCATGAATTGAGAACTGATCAACATCAACCACATCAACACGGTTAACCTTAACTTTGACAAATCTAAGTGAAAAATTCGGGGTTTCTTGCAATAAAAAGTTGTTGTAATAAGATAGATATAAACCTTCCATGTTGTTCGACACACTAAAATGACTAAACATTAAACAAAACTTACAGTAGATTGTGTTTGGATTAAAACCTTGTTCACTTGGACCTCGATGAAACCACAATGTGAGAATCATACCTTCAAAAACGAAGTTCAAATAAAGACGCTGAGAGTTCTTCATATGCTCATAACTTCCAAAATCGTGAACAACCTAATGGATCAACACTTCACAAGTCACATTGATGAAGTTTGAAAATTTTGGGGTGAAAGATACGACATGTTGTAGTGAATATATGCATTCACTTTATTTGATAAAAAGGTAAAATGGAAGTGATAAAATACCCTCACGTGGGGCGTATGTGATGTGTTGTTAATGGATAGATTGAATGGTATTAGTGAATTGGACTGAAATGACACAAGTTAAAAAAACCACAAGGGCTAAATTACGTGTTTCAGAAAATTGGATGGAAGTAGAAATTATGAGCAAACTACAAGGACGAAAATGACTCTTTAACTTTAAAATAAACATAAAATGTTTGAAATTAAATAAAGAGAAAACTAATTCCAAGGGTAATTTTGTCAAACCAAACAAAAGAAGAATCCTTCAAATATAGAGATACAAGATTTGTATCTATAAATAAAAGCGTGTATGATTACAGCAAATGAAAAGAGGAAGAAAATAGAGAGGGTGGAGTGGGACAAGAAACAACGGCTTCTTTCAAGACACTATTATCCATCATTCACCACATTAAAAGTTTAAAACCACACACACTTTCAAACAAAACACGCACTTAAATCTCTCTTCTTTCATTCTTTATTTCTGGGTTTTCAGCATCAAGATTTGGGGGTAATTTATCTCTTTGATCGATTGATTGATTGATTACAAATGGCGATGATCAGTTTATCAAAATTTCTCGATAAAGTTTATTTGATGGTCGAAGGTGGATCTCGTTATTGTTCTAAAAAGTCCGATGATATCTGCGGTGAGGTAAACCCTAATTTCATTCACTCTGTTTACTCTCTTGCTTTTCAATTTCGTCATTTGATTCATTTATTCATTCATTCATTCTGTGTTTATGTTTTAATTGAGTAAGTTCGGTGATCAAATTCGTCGTTTTCTTCCGGTTTTTGTTGCTGAAATTTGCTCCATTTGATTGTGGTCACAACTTTTTTCATCAAAGTTTGTCGGTGATTTACATCTGATTTCCTATTTTCCCCCTAATTTTGTTACAATTAGGGTTCTTTTTCTACTGTTTGTGTGTTTTGGTTCGATTTCGGCTCGGTCTTGGGCCGGTCCGGGTCGGATTAATGGTTTTCTCGGGTCGGGCTGCAAGATGGGAATTTTGAATTCAAAAGGGGCTTCTCAAATTTTCTATGTTTCAATTAAATAGCCTGCAATCATGTTGAATTCAAAAGGGGCTTCTCAAATTTTCTATCTTTTAATCAAATAGCCTGCAATCATGTTGAATTCAAAAGGGGCTTCTCAAATTTTCTATCTTTCAATTAAATAGTCTGCTAACTTTGAGTAATCTCCATGTTCTTGATATTCATATGAATCTTTATTCTAGTATTTAGCCCCAAAAAGAAAATTACAGTTATTTTGTAAACCATCTTAACAAGAATGTTCAACTGGTTTGCAGGATTCAGGAAACTCTTCAACAATGTCAAGAGTCCGTTGCATTCTTCGCGGGCTCGACTTGAAAACACTTGTTTTTCTTTTCGTTCTGGTCCCGACTGTGATCCTCGGTTTATACGTTCACGGGCAAAAGATTTCGTACTTTCTACGACCGTTATGGGAGTCACCACCAAAACCGTTCCACGAAATCCCACATTATTATCACGAAAACGTGTCGATGCAAAGTCTTTGCAAGCTACACGGTTGGGGGACACGCGAGTTCCCTAGACGTGTTTTTGATGCGGTTTTGTTTAGCAATGAAGTTGATCTTCTTACCATAAGATGGCATGAGTTATACCCCTATGTTACCGAATTCGTACTCCTTGAATCTAACTCGACTTTCACGGGTTTACCCAAGCCTTTGGTGTTCGAAAGCCAACGCGAAAAGTTCAAGTTCGTGGAGCCAAGATTGACGTACGGGAAGATCCCTGGAAGATTTCGAAAGGGGGAGAATCCGTTTGTTGAGGAAGCGTATCAAAGGCTTGCATTGGATTATCTTTTGAAGAAAGCCGGGATTCAAGATGATGATTTGTTGATCATGTCGGATATTGATGAGATACCGAGTAGGCATACGATTAATCTTCTAAGATGGTGTGATGATATACCTTCGGTTCTTCATCTTAGGTTAAAGAACTATTTATACTCGTTTGAGTTCTTGCTCGATAACAATAGTTGGAGGGCATCGGTTCATCGGTATCAATCAGGAAAGACACAATATGCTCATTACCGACAATCGGATGTCGTGTTGGCAGATGCAGGGTGGCATTGCAGCTTCTGTTTTCGCCACATCAATGAGTTTGTTTTCAAGATGAAAGCTTACAGCCATGTTGATAGAGTGAGGTTTAACAAATTCTTGAACCCGAAAAGGGTGCAAAAGGTTATATGCAAAGGTGCAGATCTCTTTGATATGTTACCCGAAGAGTACACGTTTAAGGAAATCATCGGGAAGATGGGACCCATCCCGCATTCGTATTCGGCTGTTCATCTTCCAGCTCATCTGTTGGAGAATGCTGATAAGTACAAATTTCTTTTACCAGGAAACTGTGTAAGAGAAGGTGACTAATATCAAGAATGTTCTTTTCGGCGTAAAGTTTGGATCTTTGGAGCATCCATACAAACCCCTTATCGGGTTGAGCAAAAGATAACTGACCCGCGTTCTAAAATCATCGTTCTTAGAGAAATGTTCGATTTCCAGGGTGATAGTGTACATAATCTTTCGGGTTCTTTTCAAAATGGAGATACACATCTTCAAGATTCATCATCAAGATTCATTATGAAGGTAATAGAAGAAAGTTTGAGATTTCCCTATTGGGTTTTAGGAAATTTTGAAGAATTTTGAATCATAACAGAAATTGATCTTAAATATATTGATTCAGATTGTGTCACATATCTAACTGGTGATTTGTAACATTTGGTTTGTCCTGTTGAATGTTGATGATATCTCTGCTACAGAGGATGTTTGTTTGTTGTGTTGAATGTCCCAACTGTTTTTCTGTAAACAGCTATGAATACTAATAATAAAACATTAGTTAATGATTCATGGAATAAAGAGGAATCTGATGCCTTTTTTTTGTAACAAATATTCTTGTTTGAAGTTGGCATGATGTTCTACATTTGCTGTTAAAGAAATTGCAAATTGACAGCATGCATGTTCTGTGATATATGCAATATAATGATTCATGTATTTTAGTCTATTTATTTATATAAGATATAGTAAAACATTTCTTGTATTTTTCTTGATATATTATTGGTTTTAAAAGTAACACCCTACCACCAACCCCATCTAGGACGCTCGAATAGTTTTACGAGCACAGAAGTACAGAACTTTTATAAATTTGCATACTTTCAACTTGTATTTTTTAAATAACTTAGTATTTTTTTTAACCGAACTTCAATTATATTTATCAAACGTCACATAAAAATGTATTATATCCTTTTTTTGTGTTTCTTGATTCTAACTTTTGAAAGTTTGTCGTGAAAGCTTTAGATGGATTCAAATCTCAAATGTCACTATATGGTAAATGATGTGCCTTCTAATTTAAAAAATTATGAGTTTAAATTCTATAAATTACACGACATAAATATATCCTAGAAGACTAGAGGTTACAGTTATAAAAAAAAATGTCAGCTTCAAATGGGCTACTTTTTTTGCGGGTCTGTTAGGGACACCCCCTTAAATTTTGGTTGGCACCCCTTATATAGGTGACTCTGAGGTCTAAGAGTCACCTCCAAATTTAAAAAACTCACATAATGCCTTAAGAGTCACCTATAAAGGGGGTGTTAGCCAAATTTTTATTATTATAAAAAAATATTATTGTTATATTAATAATAAAAATAATAATAATAATAATAATAATAATAATTATTATTATTATTACATATAAATAATAATACAAATAAAATATGAAAAAACCTTCAGGGTGACATAAAGGGCTGGAGGTGAGATATGAGACTGCTTATATGAGATTCAGCTCACCTCTTCAACCAAGAGGTCACCTACAAGGAGAAATTAAAGGTGACACTAAGGTCTCGGAGTGACCTAAAGGGCTCACATCTAACCATCCAGGCTCCCTCTAAGGTCTCTGTGTGACATATATTATCGCATCTCCTACGTATTATTACACCGTTACGTGCATACACACACGCATACAAACACATACTAATACGTTATCAAACCACACACATATATACATACCTACATGATAGATTTTGACTTAATATATGTTTATATATACATACATATGGTCACGTGGATACAACTTCATACAAGAACTCCGTTGATATATTGTATGTACTATATGCATATGTACATACACATACCAACACATTTACATGCACACAGATATGTACATACAATATCAATATGAATAAACATAATATGCGTTCATATATGCATACATTATTACACTTTTACATGTATATAAATATGCATACCGCACGTACACATATAAAATTATTATTGTTATATTAATAATAATAATTGTTATTATTATAATAATACTAATTATAATAACACTAATTATTATTATTATTATTATTATTATTATTATTATTATTATTACATATAAATAAATAATACAAATAAAATATGAAAAAACCTTCAGGGTGACATAAAGGGCTGGAGGTGAGATATGAGACTGCTTATATGAGATTCAGCTCACCTCTTCAACCAAGAGGTCACCTACAAGGAGAAATTAAAGGTGACACTAAGGTCTCGGAGTGACCTAAAGGGCTCACATCTTACCATCCAGGCTCCTTCTAAGGTCTCTGTGTGACCTATATTATCGCATATCCTACGTATTATTACACCGTTACGTGCATACACACACGCATACAAACACATACTAATACGTTATCAAACCACACACATATATACATACCTACATGATAGATTTTGACTTAATATATGTTTATATATACATACATATGGTCACGTGGATACAACTTCATACAAGAACTCCGTTGATATATTGTATGTACTATATGCATATGTACATACACATACCAACACATTTACATGCACACAGATATGTACATAGATATGTACATACAATATTAATATGATTAATATACGTTCATATATGCATACATTACACTTTTAGATGTATATAAACATGTATACCGCACGTACACATATAAAATTATTATTGTTATATTAATAATAATAATTATTATTATAATAATAATAATACAAATTATTATTATTATTATAATACTTATTATTATTATTATTACATATAAATAAATAATACAAATAAAATATGGAAAAAACCTTATGGGTGACATAAAGGGCTAGAGGTGAGATATAGGACCCCTTATATGAGATTTAGTTTAGAGACACCCTCGTATAGGTGACCGTTTGGGCTTAAGGTGAGGTTTTCTTAGAGACACCCCTCATATAGGTTACCTCAAGACCTCCGAGTGACCTATAGGTGAGGTGTATTAAAAAAAAGGGGGTGTTTCTAAGATTTCCCTTTTTTGCGTGGGATTTTTACTGTTCCAACGGTCTTGAGAATAATAAATAAAGATATAGATATTAATTATTATGACACCCTTTTGCCAACAATTGGCTCCAGTTTATTGGCTCTAGGTTCCATCCATTATTGATTTATTTCCTTCCACATGTGCCTAGTGGCAATTGGTTAACTACCCCGACCCTACCCAATCACGACAAGTGTTTAATGACTATCGATTAAAAAGCAAAAACAAAAATAAGGGTGGGAGGAGTGGTTGCCTCATCAACCACATTAGGCATAGATTCAACCAATCATATTATGACACAGGAGAGAGAAAAAATTGTGCAAATTTGATGACTAAATGGGAGGTATGGTTGCCTAATTGTGGAGTAGGCATCGGTTTTTTTTTAGGTTTTGTATTTTTTAATTTTTAAACAATTGTAATAAAACAAACATTTTATATAAAATAAAAAACACAACCTTAGCTTAAAAAAAAAAAACCGGTTACATAGTCGATCACCACCTAAAAATCACACTCCCATCCATGTTTACCCGCAACTCGACGTTTCTCGTCTAGTAGAACACGTAGCATCGCTTTGACCACTAGCCCTTGCACGTGTCTACATTAAAAAAAATTAGTATATTAAAAAAAATAAAGTGTATACAAAATATGTTTACAAGCTTACATTTTGGGTAACCAAACCGCCGAACTTTTGAATGGCCCTTTGCATGTTAGACCACTTTCTATTAATCATGTCATACGTTCGACCGGTATCACCTCCACTCAAACCGTTGAAGTGTACAAGCACCTTATTCCAAAATGAATCACGAGGTTGTTGATCTCCAAGTTTCCCGTCTTCGGAGACGTAAACATAAGCTTGAGCTAAAAGCTTCTCCTCCTCGGGAGTCCACATCGTCCTCTTCTTCTTCACCGGTTGCACATCTTGCCCGCCTCCCTCTTCCTCCATGCCAACCGGTTGCACATCGGTTTGTGTTTGAATTTCTTGCGTTTGCGTTTCTTCTTCCTCTTCTTGTATTTCAATTTCTTCATCGACCTCATCCGAATCGGAGTCAAGATTAACACCTCGAGGTTCACGGTATTGGGTATTGTGATAAATCGATTGATGTTGTTGAACTTGTGATGAATGAGGAGGGTAAAAGGGTGGTTGTGGTCCAAACCGACCGTTCATCAACTCAATAAAAGATTGGTTTTGAAAGAAACCGGGTTGTGACATCGGCGGAGGTGGCGGTTGGGTAAAGAAAACGGGTGGTGGAGGTGGGTGTGATTGAGGTTGTGGTTGATGAACATTGGAAGACTCGGCTTTATCTTTCCGAACTTTTGGTCGGAATTTCTTCGGGCCGGTTGCGGGTGACTTGTGCTTCCTTGATTCCATGGGAGATGAGAGAAGTGGGTGTGATTGAGGTTGTGTTTGAGAGATATGAGAGGAATATTGATGTGTATAAAATTGTAATTTGAATGGGTATTTATAGTGTGTTTTTGGTAGATTAAAAAAATCAAAAAAAAAAAAAAAAACATTTGACCGTTGAACGGTCCGAAATTCGACCGTTGGGCTCGGCAAACACCCGGCGAAACCACGCCGATTTGGACTCCCTCTACGCCGATGCCGCATTAAAATTGAAAGGGGGTATGGTTGCCGCTAGCCGGCAAGCTATGCCTTGGGCTGGCCGGCGACCATACCGCCCACCCTAACATTTTTTAATTAGCAGGATTGACTCTATTCTTTTATTTAAAGCTAAGATAAATTAAATTAATCATATAATATTAACCTTATATACAATTTTTAAAGAGATGAACCGTAAATTATACTTTTAGCCAATCAAGATCCGTCACTTGGTAGGTCTAGTTATTAGTAAAAAAACATTTGTCTTAAATTTTCTTTTAAAACGGCTAAATCTATTCTACTTCTAAATTAACTCCATAAATTCTTCAAGAACCGTTTACATTTGGGATAGAACCTAAGAACTTCAGGTAAGACAAAACATTATCACCTCCCCCTTAACCATTAGGACAAGGTTAATATGGTGAGGGCGTAAGTGGAGAGATCATCCTAATCGGGTTAACTCCAGATAGCTTCCTTGATCGATATTTTTTTCCAGTTTTTCTTTACATTGTGTTGTGACAATTTTTTTTTAACTTTTTATATTTAAAAGATATATATTGTAGTGGGTAGAGATCTGTAACATAAAATCTAGGTTTTGCCGTTTTAGGTTCGATTTTTAAAGCCTCCAAACCAATATTTTTTTCCATCATTTAATCCCTTTATTCTAGGGTAATATTGTTTTTCTTTCTTTTGTCATTTTTATATAAGTATTAGTTTTATTTTTACAGTGCTAGTTGTCACGTCCTGCTTAAATTTGAATCGCAATCACCGAGAATTAGAAGTTTTTATCCAAGACTTGAATAATCAAGGCTTTGGAAATCTCCAGAACACGTACATAACTGGGTGCGATGAAAGTTTCTAGAAACATATTGAAAACATTGATGAACACACCATGAAGATCTAGAAATGGAGGATTCTATATCATATCTAGAAACACTTGATATTTTAGTAGAAAATTCTAGATTCAGGATCTAGATATCTTGTATGGAATAATCTAGACTATGAAATGATGAACACACCATGAAGATCTAGAAATGGAGGATTCTAGATCATATCTAGAAACACTTGATATTTTAGTAGAAGATTCTAGATTCGGGATCTAGATATCTTGTATGGAATAATCTAGACTATGAAAGATCTAAAAGTAGTGAAGTAGTATAAATAGGGTTGGAGTCCTTTATTTGCAAGCACCCAAACAACTCTTACAAGTTTGTACATAAACTTGTAAACACTATTGTAATCTTCTCTTCATAGCAATACAAAGTCATCTTTGTAACGAAAGCTTGCAACTTCCGCTATAGTCGCTTTGAATCGTTATTAGTTTGGGTCAAAGGTTGAACTTAGATCGAGTCTAAGTGCCACACGTGAGTCAAGAAAGATAACTCCGTGACATAGTGCTGGCTTCTCAAAGCCATTTTTCTTAATTTATTCTTCAGTTTTTGTGTCTTCATTTATTCTCTATCTTCCTTTTCCCCCTTTCCTTCTGGTTTTTATTAGTTTTAGCTTCACACACTTGCATTTAGGTTTCAACTTTTTTGTTTTCGTTTATTTATTTTTATTAAATGGCGTTTTGCAGTCTTTTTGTATTTACAATTTCTTTATATTACGTTTTAGTTAGATGGTTCTTTTGTGTACCAGTGGTATAGCCGCTGCAACGCGCGGGTGAGTACATCTAGTACATATACATTCTAGGTTTTCGGTACATGTTTAAATGGTCTTTAGGTTAAGTTGTGAGTTAAATTGTTAGTAATGTTTTAAAAATAAAAAACCATCGAGCTGTAAATCAAATCGTTACAATCAGTTTGGTTCCGTTTGATTCCACAGTTTGGGCTCAAGAGGCATAGATATAGGTTGTCCAAAATAGAAGATAAAATGCATAAAAAATACAGGCTTATTTCACGATTTCAGTAATTTTTTGTAATCAACACTTTATTTATTATCTAAGAGCCCTTTTATGTCGATGCATATCGTCAAATCATATATACACAATATTATAATACAAATGAGGAGGACATGAATGTATGAATACATCGTTACTATGTTTGAGGAGCACTCCCTACTACTCGACGCGTTTTTGATCTTTTTTTTAACGGTAAAATTGGATCACTGACGGAGACATTACACCACCCACCCGATCATCTCCAATCCCCATCAGGAGGAAACTCACTTCTGGTGAGAAACCCCTGGCCCAACTTGTAACTACCAATTTGATTATTATTTGTTACAAGTGGCCAAGTGGGACTTAAACCCAAGACCTCTAATTTAGAGATCATACACATTTGCCACTAGACTAAGCTAGTGGGTGTGCGTTTTTTATCTTTAGTTATGAAATCTTCATTTTATCACCGACTTATCTTGTTAAAAAAAGACAGTATATATAAATATCTTTAAAGTAAACTTTTTGAAACACAAATAAAAAAATCATAAAAATAAATAAATAAATAAATATGACCTGTCGACTTTTCTTACCTATAGCTTCCATTAAAAAAACAATAAAATATGAAAGAAATGAAGGTGACATTTGGAGGAACTGCAACTGAGGAAGATTTTTTTTTTAAAGGCACAATTTGAAGAATTGACTCCTAACCCAAAACAAACGGTAACGGATATAAAAACATTAAAATACACTACCAACCCAAGACGAACGTTAATCAAAATAAGTATTTTTTTTTTTTAATTTCTTTCTTTTTGGTCACAAAATCTAGACGATATATATTTTTTTCTTTAAATTTCAATAATAGTAACAAAGTTTATTTAGTGTTCTTCTAAAGCTGTTAACATTTTTTTTTCTCTCTTTGAAGTCATTCAACAAGTATTTATATAATCCTTTTTGTAAATGTTATGTTTTTTTTTTAATTCGATGAGACAAATAAGGAATATATGAATCTTGATTACTATTTATTGCTTATACTTTTTAAATTAATTTAAAATATCATGTAATTGTAAAAAAAAAAACAGAAATTACTAAATTATAGCCGAATCTTAAAATTAGTCATTTTATGTGGAATTGGAAAAAAAAATTACTAAATATTAACTAATATTCATCATATATTATATGCCCCACTTAATTTTAGGATTTATAAAAATATTATACATAACTGAAACATCTAAGGCTATTCACAATGTGTTCCCCTCGTCTTTCACTCCCCTTACTTCTTTTTTTATCAACTCAGTGGCATATCACCACCCACACTCCCCTCAAGTTTACTCCCAATACATTCCCCTCACTTTTTTAACCCTTCACTTTACTTTTATTATTAATTTAATCAATTAAAGTTAATTAAAAAAAGACATAAAGAGGTGATTGGGGGCCGACACAACTCAAGAACACCACAAGGAAGGAGAGTCGGGTTTGTGCGCGGGGCGGTGCCTGAGAAAAAGACCACCGCAAGACACCGCACATTGTGCAGCAGTGGCCCCACGGTCCACCACGCCTTGTCAGCAGTCACCGAAATACTCAGGGGAGGTATTGCAACTAGCCTAATCGAGAAACATAGCTCTTTAGGGTAACTACATTATACCAAAATAATCTTGATGATGTTAAAATTACTGACAACCGCTACATGATGCGATTATGCTAATAGAGAAACATAGCTCTTTAGGGTAACCACATTATATTTTACTTTTATAAGGCAAACTATACAATTACACTATCTGTGGTTATGGTAGTTGACTATATATTTAAAACGGTTTTGTATTAGCGATATGTTGGTTATATAAGTTAACATGTTCAAGCTTTTTTTTTCAATGTATTGGCATTAATCTTAAACATAAATGCCTCTAAACACAATTTTATTAACTCTTATTTTGATTGATAACTGATCAATAAATATATTTTATAGAAACATTATGTAGTTTAAAAACAATTTTAAAAGAATATATCAATTTCCATTGTACAAACATAAAATATAATAATAGAAAGGAATGTGTGAATTGACATTTGGAGGAACCAAAAAGTGAGGAAGACTCTAAAAGTATAACCCAACCCAAAACACACGCCAAGAAATATAAACATTAAAATATCCAGTACATCAAGACATACGTTAATTAATCAAAATATATAATTTCTTAATTTTTTTTTAACCAAACAACATAAACAAAACAATTAGACGGATTTTAAGATTAGGAGTGAAACTAGTTGATGCGTTCGTCTGATACCCATAAAAAAGTTGTCATATATACAATCAAACCCTGATCGATGTATAAGAGATTTCAATATTGACCCACTTGAGAATTTTAATATCTACATACCCCGACCCAAAAAGAAGTGAAGATAGTCATCAGAACTCTTTTTGAGCTTGGTGGTGACCAATGGATATACGACAGAGATATTATGGGACGCGGTGAAGATAAGGCGGTAGGGACTACGAATTCCATGGTTTTGATGCTAGTGTTTAGTTGAAAAGAACTAAAAACAAGAAGATGACTCAATTTAAAGAATTGAGTGTCATTAATTTTCAAAATTTTTAATGGCTAAATCATCCTATCTAGGTTCTACATGATTTGTACCTACAATCTTTTAATTGGAAAGCCACTACTTTATTACCACTTTACCACTAAAGCTATCCCATAAAGACATTAAATTTTTAGTTGAATAATACTAGATGTTGCCCCGTCTGCGGGTCGCGACAACAACTTTGCGAGAAGGAAAAAGAACACAGAGATACTTCAAGCACTCAAAATATGAAGCGTGTTTCGTGGTCTTCAAAGGCAGTGAAAAAGCACGAAATCCCACAGTGGATTGCCGCTAAACATATTAAAATATCAAGAAGTGTGAAATTAGAGTAAATCGGAAAATGAAATGATTTTATCGATTGATAGAGAAACAGAGAGTCAGAGACGCAAGTGATATCATATAGTTACAGAGTGAAAACTAGAATGTGTATTTGTAATCTTACGCTCTTTGTGTTACCTGTAATAGCATGCAGATATTCTAGATCATAAAGGACTTGAGTGACACCCAGTTAATATGTAAACACATCAAAAAACCCCTTTATGTCATCCGGCAACACTATGATCAACATAGTAACATTAACAAAAAGTGAATTTTAGTAAAAGGTTACATGAGACTTAGATCTATGTAACAAAAGTAATAGAGTAATACCAAGAGAAATCATACATTCGTCATGGCTACAAACCGGAACCGCCATGCCCACCTTCACAAATTTTTACACAATTTGGTCATGACAGCCATTTAACCACAACCATCCATACTTAATGTTCACCTTTTACATCCTCTAAAGCCATTTACAAACCATTTAGCCACAACCATTTACATGTGGCAAAACCACGCATTTTACAGTATATGATCATCACAACAATTTTACAGTATTTGATCTTAATTTCTTTAGCTACAGTATCACAACTAGGGGTGCAAACGAGCCAAGCCCGAGCTTATTTAGGCTCTAGCTCGGCTCGCTTAAACTTAACAGAGCTCGAGCTCGAGCTAGGCTCGTGAAGAATTATTTAAGCTCAAACTCGGCTCGTTTATAATTAGTTATTATTTTCTATATATTATAAATATATTTAGAATTGTTCTTTTTAATAGAAAATAATACATAATATTTGGTTATTTTACCTTAACTTTATACACAATAATAATTATTTTTAAAAAAAATTATTCAGTAAATTAATAAAAAATAATATATATAAAATACTCGTTAAGGCTTTCGAGCTGGCTCGAGCTATGTGCGTAAATATACGCAACTACGCAAGTGAGACCTCTTTCTTTCTGTTTGCCATGGATCTATTTCTGCTATTTTAAACTTAAAGCTCATACAACAAAATAAATTAGTATCAGAAATAATAAGAACATAGCATCCCAAATCAAAATAATTACCATCAAAGATAATTAAAGACGGAGGATCCAAAATCAAAAGCAGTTTCAGAAATCATAAGAACAAAGCATCCCAAATTAAAATAAGTTTGCGAAATCATGATGATATAAACTTCCTGAAACATCAATAAATAAAATGTTACCACTACACAATTCTTTATCAAAATAATCAATTAAATTCTCAACTTGTTCTAACAATCGATCTAAGACAAAATAAAAGAAAACAAACAAGAAACAAAAGTGTTAGATTCTATAATATGAAATAAACTGAATTTAAAGTACACCGATCAAAATGCAATTACCTATTTACCTAATTGGCCTTTGTCTTACATCCGGAGAGGATACAATATCATCGTATTTTAAATTCCCCCTAAAACTTTAATATCATCTAGATGCATTAAAAATGGTTAATTTAAGGGAAGATGTGTGGAAACTGGAAGGGACGACTCTTCCTAAAAGTCAAAAGTCAAAACCACATTTTAGCATAAACCAAATTAACTTTTTGAGTAAATTATATATATTTTTTCCTTCAGCTACATATCAGATTTGAGGTTTTCTTCTTAAACAAAATAAATAATAAAAATTATCATTTATGTAAGAAGTTTATTAAAAGTTATTTCTTTTAGCTTAACAAATGTTAACTTTTCGTTCATTTTTAAAATGACAACTTGTCCTTATTATTATTATAAAACTAAAAATAAAAAATAAAAAAAATAAAAAATAGAATGGTATAGTAATGTGGGACGTACTTAAGTTTAACAACACATAAAACAATGATATTGATGATTTTATCTAGAGTTCATGCTATATTTTAGGTCTAATTACACGGCCAGAAGCAATTACAAAGCAGTGAGGGGTAACCGGGTAACAAAAAAAAAAAAACTGGTAACACACTACCTTCACTTTTCCCTGTTTTTCTAGCTCCAATCCCCACCACACTATTGTCCCCAAACGATTTATGGGGTTCATGATGGCACCACTAATTTGTCTGCTAGGATACATAATGTAAACTGTTACAAACTCCGTACATAATGGATGATTTTTGTTATTTTTTTAGCTTAAGAATTAAACCTGAAATTCGAAACAAACATAAAGAAAGAAAAATGTAAGTTATAATCTTTTTAACAATAATTCCTAGATTTTGTATAAATTAATTAGAACTTCAATCTTAAAATATCTAAACCCACTACTTTGGAGTTTGGAAGAGGAAGCCCAAGCAACCAGAAACGGCCCAATATGCATAAGGCCTGCACACAAAAAGTAAAATTAAAAACAAGCCCAACTAAATCGAAGTTATATATATAATTTTAATATCAGAACAAATACAACTGCTCAGCCTTTAAATTACACTAGTGGGTGTATGTATGACAACAGGGAACACAACACACTAATACAGATATATAATTAGCATGCTCCTTGTATACGCATAAACGATTGAACAATCAATTGAGAGTATATTATACGCATAAACGGTTGAAAAATTAATTAAGAGTGTATTTTAGTTATAGGTTCCTATTAACAAAATATTTATAATATTTTTTTAACAATAATATTTAGAACTTTATTTATAGATTAATTAATATGGTGATTGTAATTTACATATATATCCTCCAAAAAAATCTAAAAATTTAAGTAAAATATTTTTTGTCCCTTTTATATGTATTATAATGTATTATAGATATACAATTAATATAATATTTTATAAAGTTAACGTGGTGGTTTCAACAATGAAGTCAAAACAATTAAAAAAATCACCTTATTTTCATCATAACTACTCTAAGGCTCGCCCAAATAGAGAGGGTGAAACATTAAAACCTAAGGTCCTAAACCAATAAAAAACACACAAAAACTCTCGGCTTGTAGTAGCCGCAAAAGCTTAAAAATGAAAGCTTGAGAAGGTGAAGTCGTGAAATCGGAAAGGCAACATACATTTTAGCCGTGAAGCTCGGTAGCCGGAGAAGGTGAAGCCACACCATCCCTCCACTTTAGAGATAGATATATAATAATTAGTTATATAGTTTCACTCATAGTGAGAACTAAAACGACAACTTTAAGATCATTGATTTTGTGTTATAATAATCAAAGTTATCGAATAAACGTACGTAACTGAGTGGTTTTAATTTATCAATAAAATCGTATTTAATTTATTTTCTTGAAGCCATAGTGTTGGATAATTCATGAGAACCTACCTGGCAAGCTAGGTTAGGGTCAGCCACTTTAACAAGTCGGTTAAGTGGATGTTTTATTTGAGGAACAAGTTGATTCTTTTAAGTTAGAAAAATAATTAATTAATTAGTTTATATCATATTAGAATTGTATTAGTGTTACAATAGTCTTAATTAATTATTTCTATATATAGCCTTACAAAGTAGGGTTAGTCATAATATACATGAGAATTTGAATTTCGAGTGAGTTTCTCTTAATACGATTTGGAGAGTTTTAGTCCAATTATTTTTAGAAAAATTGGATTTTAATAATCCAAGTTATTACCAATTGGCCAATATTAATCCTAATTTCAAAATTGGCATATATTAATCCCAATTATTAAGGTGTTGGATTTCATTGGACCCCCGTTAAGTTTTCCTTAACTCCGTTAGTTTTTTGCTGACGTGGCACTGATTAATAATAGCAACGTGGCTGCCACGTCAGCAAAAAACTAACGGAGTTAAGGAAAACTTAACGGGGGTCCAATGAAATCCAACACCTTAATAATTGGGATTAATGTAGGCCAATTTTGAAATTAGGATTAATATTGGCCAAGTGGTAATAACTTGGATTATTAAAATCCAATTTTCCTTATTTTTATATTCTTCGTGTTCATCCTCAATATCAATTTTAAACTTAGACATTGTTTGTTGAAGGTTTGGTCTTATAGATGTTATCGAATCTTGTTCATTGATAAATGAAATCGCTAGAAAGATTCTAAATTTGACAAGAGGGTCAACTTCATGTGCATTTTGCCTCGTTAACTTTCATTCAAATTTTAATGGACATTAATATAACATGGAAAATCAAATTTAAACAGTAACGTTATGCCCTAAAAAGGTTTCATCTTATCTAATGACACACCCATTTCAACTATTATAAATTCTTATTTCTATTTTATTATTATTTATTTTTCTTTTTGTGAAATAAAATCAAAGTGAAATCGAGAAACACAATCGATTGAGAAACTGATGGTTGCATTGCGATTTTTATAAATGGTTTCTATGACTCATAACAGGTATGGTTATATGTGTTTAAATAATCGCATTAACCAAAATGTATCGATATTTAAATGTAATATTTATATATATTTTCTAATGTTTTATGACGACAAGTTTTGTGACAACTCTTATGAATAGTACTAGTTGAAACATATTATTTTCATTAAATTAAAATTATATATTATTGATATCTTTATTTGATATATTGTATCATTGAATATTGAATTGATTAATTAAAATTAGCTTGAATCTACCTAGGCTAATCGAATTAACCGAATTAACTTAACTAACTATAACCAAAATATATGAAAATCTAAATGTAGTATCATTAGTTAACGGCTTTGTTTTAGCCCATACCCTAACCGACCTATTATCACTCCTGCAACAAAATACAAAAGAAGTAGCGAAAGCAAATTTTATACTTATTGAATTGAATCTCTTTGTTTTTCGCTTAGAAGTATCAATTTTATGCATATTGACTATTAGTTATATATGTATCATAGCGCCCCACCCCCCCCCCCCGCTCCCCTGCCTAATCGGAAACCAAACATGCAATATGCATGAACTTACTATTTGGTATGTAATTAACTCAACAAAATAATGATAATGATTTTCTTTTTTTCATTATCACATGAAATGAATATAAGACAAATCACACAAAAGGACGATAAGCGAATGAGAATATATGCATCTATATATTGGGGGCATGTCACATGATAAGATGCTTAGATTCTAAAATAGTAATTGTGAGAGGTGTTCTCGATATAGCAAGTGAATTCAATAATTTGATTACATATATATTTGGTTTAAAATCAACATACTCCAAAGAATCTATGACTATATAGGACATCTTATAAGTTGAGAATAAAGTTGTGAACACCTGATTCTTTGTAAAGTTATGGCCACTAATGAATGTAGGGTTCTAATATTCTTATGAAGTTAGACGTAATGTGTTTGGAATCACGGGCTAGCCCTATATATAGGGTTAAGCGAGCATTTACAAAAACCATAAGCAAAATAAGAGTTTTTGTTTGAAGGCATATTTTTATTTAGAAAATGGTTCTTGAAACTGAGCGTTACAATGGTGGTTACAAGCATCAAAACTATTCGGCATACCAAGGGCCGACTGGTAGCTACAACAGCTACGAAGGTGTAACTGAGTACACACACCCTAATTCTGGTCCTTTTCAGGGTTCAACTTACCCATCGAACCATGGTTCACACCTCCAATCTGGTTGGTCCACCGGCAGTGACCACTATGGCAATGGGGCTGGCCACTACCCTGGTGGCAACATGGGTGGTCCAATTAAGCCAACCATTGATGGGTATGGAAGTTCTTACTATGAGAACTCGTATGCCCATGGAAACTCAAACAGTCATGGGAACCCACACCACCAGGGTCATGTGAACTCTCATGGCCAAGGCTATGGGAGTCCACATCACCAAGGCCATGGAAGCCCTCACCACCAGGGCCATGGGAGCCCACACCACCAGGGCCATGGGAGCCCACATGGTCACGGTCAGAGCCATGGGAGCCCCTACGGTCAGGGTCAGGGCCATGGAAGCCCTCATGGACTTGGAAAAGTTCAGGGTTTTGGAGGTGCTATTACAACCCAAATTAACAAGCTGACGCATGGGCATAACAGCTATGGAAACGGTAGCCCCAACTGCGGACCTACTCCTACGGGCTTTAACCATGGTTACCAGCAGCAGCCATCTTGGACTCTCAAGGGACTGGATATGGATGACTGAGCATCTATATATGGATGAATGAGCATCTAAGATTTAAGAATCTACCTATCATATGACAAAGAAGTGTTTGGGTTGTAACTTGGTGATACAAGTTGTCTCTTAAATAATGTGTTTACTTCCTCTTATTTGTATTAGATGCATATGTAACATACAATGGATGTATGTGTCGCTTTCAACTAATTTCCTGAGAATAATATGTTTGAATTATTTATCTACGTACTAAACTATGATATCAGATGTCAAATTATTCAAAGAAAAGCTTTAATTAAGATTCTCGATTTGATAAAATGATGCTTGTTGTCATAGAAATTGATATATTTTGGCCTTAGCCACATATACAATCTAATGTACTTCATATGTTTGGGGGCTAGACAGACTCTATATATGATTAGTTCTACTTAAAATGTATTTTTAACAAGTTAACCCATGTTGGAGTCATGATTGACTATTTTAAAAGAGTTTACGATCAAATAGGTGCATGATTAACTGATTTTATAGGCTCACGTCCATTAGGCTCTATCAAAGCCCAAAAGTTTTTTTTTTGTTGATAAATTGGATTTAATGACCTAAATTTGGACCAATTAAACTGGTGATAATTCCAACGTACATTTACTTTTCTATCCAAAAGCAATCTCACTTTAAAAAAGAAAAAGAAAACTATCCATGTATTTTAAGTATTTTTGATGGCATGCCATCTCATGAGAACCAAACACAGGTTTTACTTTTTTTTTAAATAAGATTACTCTTTACTAGGAAAGTAAAACGTGAGTATGTCAGTTATCAGGGTTAGTACAGATTATTATCGACCAATAGTATATACTTTAGATGATTAAATAGTTCTTTATTATTATTTCCTTTACTTTTTATGAGCTTTACAAATTAAATTAATCCATATTTATATTTATATAACAAGAGTTGAGAAATTTAATAATAATAATAATAATAATAATAATAATAATAATAATAATAATAATAATAATAATAAAAAAAGAAACAAAAATATAAAAAAATAAATTTCAATATTTATTTGAAGGAGATCAGAATCAATTGATCATAACTCCAATAATCTATAGGCATCTTAATTATAAGTTGATAATAAAGTTGTAAACATCTTATTCTTTTTGAAGTTATTCCCAACCATGAATGTTGTTTTCCCGAGTTCATTTTAGGAGGGAAAGGAAAGAAGAGGGAAGAAAGTCTAAAAAATTTCGTGTTCCTGAGTTTCACTTAAGGAGGAAAATGGAAGGAAACAAAATAAATTATGTTCCCGAGTTTCATTAAAGGAGAGAAAGGGAGGGAGGGGGGGGGGGGGGGGGAGTTAGTTCATTTCTATTGTTTTTCTTTCCTTCCAAATCGGAAGGATTTGGAAGGAAAGTAATCACTCTCCTTCTCTTTCTTTCTCTTCTTTTCCTTTCTCTTCCTTTCCTTTCTCTTCTTTCTCTCTCTCTCTCTTCTTTTCCCTCTTTAAGTAAACTCGGAAACACAGCCGTAGCATGGGTTTATCGATCGACTTGTTTGTAATTACGGGCTAGCCCATATATATAGCATCAAGTGAGCGTATAAAAACCGCTATAAGCAAAACTAGAGGTTTTTTGTTTGGATACATATTTTAATAAAAAAATGGTTAATCAGATAGAGGAGTTAGACAAGGAGGATTAGCGGCTACAACATCTATCAAGGCGCAACTTATTACCCGGCTTCATATTGTGGCTCTGCACAAGTGTCAACTTATCCATGGAGGATTAGTGACTACAACATCCATCAAGGTGTAACTGACTGCGCGACTAGATTTTGTAGCAATGATTACCATGGCAATAAAGCCAACCATTACGGAATTGATTCAATAAAGGCCATCGTTAAATGTTTCGAGGACAAAGATGATTTTAATAGGAGAAGAGTTGTAGTACCCTGCAATTTGAAACAACACATTTAACTGATAACTAGAATAACGACTCGCACATTGATGCAAACATTATATATTATGTAAATACATCCTATATCCGCAATATATTTAAAAGATTGTTCATCCGCAAAAGTGTAAAAGATGACTTCAACTCGAGCACAAATTATTTAACATTAATAATATGCAACATTGTAGCTCAAGTTTTTCGGTCTCGTTAGCAATCTTGATTTCCTTTTCAATAGATGACTTCAATTCAGGCACAATTTATCTTAACATTCTAGACTCTAGAGTCCACACTTCTCACCATCATTTCAATTCTTACCTTCAGTAGAAAACCTCAATTTAGTTATGCATTGCTATTGACAAAAATCTCATAAAAAAATTAAGAAAACAAAGAAAAGTAAGAAAAGTTGGGGATCATACGGGTAAACTCAAGTCATCACTGCCTCAAATAAGCATAACTTTAACATTCAAAGCAATCCACCCATAAATTTCAAGATCGGATTTTTATCTCAGTGTAACAACAACATAAAGGAACAGTGTAAAGAAATCAAGGCTCACAATAGTATCATCATCGCCTCGAACAAGCATAACCTCAACATTTAAATCAAATCGTCCTTACTAAAGTATTTAGTTATTTAGATGCATAGAGATTGATCCTAGGAAAAATTATTGTTACTAGTAAATTGGTTAGATGTATGTGCCCACACTTCCATGTTAAATTACTGGTCAATTAGGTCTGTAGCCAATATACACCATGTTTAGTGTTATTATTACTGTCCCAAAAGGTATTTCTATATTGACATGGCTCATTGTTTTTCCTTCTTTGTCAAATATTTGCGTTTTTTATTGTTACCTATTACTGCTATATTATTCTTCCGTTAATTAATAACTTTTAGCTTAGTCGTTTCTTTTGCTCTGGTTTTTCTTCGTTTATATGGCATGTACTTTGAGAGATCATAAAAAACTAAAGAGAGAGTAATAAACTGGTCAGATTGAGAATAATGAGAAATTTTTGTTTGCAATATAAGTGACACATTTGTCCTACTCGTGTTGGGGTGTTACACGTATGGCCGTAACTCTTAGCTGTAACATCCCGAAATCTTAAATTTAAATTTATATGTTTGTGTAAAATAGGTGATTGATATATTTTCGTCTTTCAGTCATCTTGTTACTTATGTCCTTGTAGAGTTAACTGACCTTAAATTTAAATTTATATGTTTGTGTTAAATAGGTGATTGATATATTTTCGTCTTTCAGTAATCTTGTTACTTATGTCCTTGTAGAGTTAACTGACCTTAAATTTAAATTTATATGTTTGTGTTAAATAGTTGATTGATATATTTTCTCAAGGCCCGATCGAAACACACAATTAATAAAACTCGCTTCTTTATTAAAAACCTTGAGAAAATTATCTCAAATCTCAAGAGTACAATAATATCTCTCTTAACCTAATTCCTTTAAGGTATAGAGTATTTATAGACCTCTAATCCTTGATGCCCAAAAAATAGGAGTTCTAAACCTAATACAATTATTAAATGGCTAATCTAGTCCTTTTAGATTTACACATATAACAACCGAGTCCTTAAGGTTGTAAATAATTATATTATACATTTTGGGTCTGCATAATCTCGCATGGCCCATGTTGGGATTAAGCCTAACATTTTCGTCTTTCAGTCATCTTGTTACTTATGTCATTGTAGAGTTAATTGACCTTAAATTTAAATTTATATGTTTGTGTTAAATAGGTGATTGATATATTTTCGTATTTCAGTCATCTTGTTACTTATGTCCTTCTGAGTTAACTGACCTAAAAGTTAAATTTTATATGTTTTTTTTTTGTTACTTATGTGTCCTAATTGACCTACTATATATAAAAAGGGAAATTAAGATTCATTGATTAATCAACGAGTCATTTACCAGTGTTATATATTTGTCATGTTTGAGTTCTACTATAAATAAACGCATCGAATCACATAATCTTTAAAATGTATGATTTAACCTACTTGATACGTTTACAACTTTACTAGCCAGTGACCCGGGTAAATACCCGGGGCTGTAACGTAAAAAAAATAATTAGATATATTATGAAATAAATAATTGGTAAAACATAATTCAATATCCGAGGCTGTAATATAGAAAACATGAAGTAATAATCTGATTGAAATCAATATTTTATATTTTATATTATGACAATTTTTCTTATACATGCCATCAAACCAAATAGTCAAAGTTAGATGACATTATAGGTTCATTTAGTTCACATTAGTCATCCACTCAAAAGTTAGTTGAGATCAACTACAAAGATTATGTAGAAAAGAAAAACCAATCGAGTTTCTCTTGCAATTCCTTTAAATGATCACTTTGTGGGCACATGTTGCCTGAAAAAGAAAAACAATAATGATTATATATGATTATTATAAGCTAGGAGTCCATAAAAAAAAAGTCAAGAAATAAGAACCTCAGGATCACGAGTCATCTCTCATTTGTAAATCTAATCTTAGACATCTAACTTACTGGAAATGCCTAAGCTTCATCCTTACATTAATTCAAATCTAATATATAAGCTTATCTTTAGCCGGTCTTTTGCTTCTTTTGACATAAATTGTTTTCTTTGTCGAGAAATGAGTGTCATCGGTTATTATATTGGTTCCGTCAGCCGTATGTTCTTGACTTGACAAATCTGCATAAAATGATCATTTAAGCAACTAATTATCAGATTTTGATGCTTTAATAGGCAGATTTTTTTTCCTAATTATCTGAATCTTTTAATGTCAAATACTCAATATTTTTATAACCAACTTTAGAAAGCAGACATCAAACTAATAACCTGCAATTTAGAAGAAGTTGGAAGGTCATCTGAGTTTGATTTTTTTTGTTTTTTATAAACATAAAGTCATAAACCATAGCAAAGCTGGTGTGTGAGAGTGCATCTAATAACCTGCATATGGGAATCTAAGCCAAGGGAAATAGTAAAGCTGGTGTGTGAGAGTGCATCTAATAACTGTTTTAATCACTAACACAAATCCCTTACTTAATTCATCTACATCCAATTATAAATAGTCCATATTCAACTAAAGCCTAAGGCTAAAAACCATAAACTTTATACGTACAGCTGGCGTAATCTAAACTATGACTATAAAGAAATGATTTTGGGGGTCTAAAGTCACATGATCATCATCATTATGGGTTTGTAGATTATGTTAAAAAGGTTGTACCTTTCTAAAAGATAGAAGCCCATGATTACCATAATGTGGGCATCCATACCAACTGATTGCCATCCATCGTCAACGTTAACGAATGATGGTGAAATACCTCCTTTCTGAAAACTGTATCCATCATATAATTATATGCTACAATCAATAACCCGAAGCGTTGAATTAAAATATTTAAATGAAAATGATAAGAGTTGAGTTGTACCTTTCAAGGCCTTGTTTGACGCCTTCAGAAGTAACGTCAATGTAAAAAGCATCCCATGTGCACCAGCCAAACCAATTAGCATGTTCGGCAAGTATATAAATCATAGTTTATAAAATAAGACTTTTGATCTAACTATCGATCAATGAATAATTACCTACAAAATTACCTTCTTTCTTTGCGATGAGAGAATGTCTGTAAATGTCTCTCCACACTCCGGTACCATTACAAAAATCAAAATGTAACAATGAAATCTTGATGTACATGGAATAATCTAAAGCTATAATTCATATTTAGCAAATTCGATGTGCATACTCGACCGCATTGGTCATAGCATCAAACGGGTCGGGTCCAGCAGCCACAAAAACCAGATGACTACCTTCAAAATCATTTAAGCAGGATCCTTTACAAGTTAACATAAATTCACATTAATCTACTTCTTGAGAATAACACATAAAAACACATTTATAACTGAACAATCTTCTATACCACTTTCCAAGCAAATCTCCCATTCATAATAATTTAATAATGATAACAGTTTATAACTGAAGCATATCGTTTTCAAAAAACTTAGAAACTGAGCAAAACAAAATGTTTTTGAGCTAATTAAACCAAATACTTGAAGTACTGAAAAAAGTAATAACTAATAATCAGGCTTACTCAAGTTTTCCGACGGGAAACACCATGCGACTACCAGTTTGTTCTGATCGAACGCCGATGAAGCCGCTATTGATCATTCCGTTGTCGGCTGATGAAGTGACGAAAACATTGTCATGCACATCCATTAGCACAGCATTTCCGAACACATTGAGCTTCCGATCAGTCACCGATATACCTGTTCCGACCGTCATCTTTGTCCGATTGAAGGCTCTCGAATGGAATATGGCAAAAATCTCGGATAAAATGACAAAAAAAAAAACAGATCACAATATTTTAGGGAATCTGATTGCCACTAAAACCGCCTTTCTGGAAAATTGGTGACTGATCAGAAGCTCAATGTGTTCGGAAACAGACACTTTGGTAGACACCTCAATTCTTAATAATTTATATGTTGCTTGTAGTTTTATTTTTTTATATGCAGTGATCAAACAATTGAAACCTAATGAAACCAACAATTCTTTTAAAGAATTGAGGTGTCTACCAAAGTAAGTGGTTCTGAAAATGTAAAGACTGAAACACTGGTTAGAGTTTCAGTGTGAGGCAAACCATAAGCAAAAAAAAAATGACACCACATACAGCCACATATTAGTGAAGAAGAAACACAACGATAAAATTATGACAATATAGGTTCCAGGACCTGCTCAACCTCTTTACCTCATCAAAAACCCATAAAAACATATAAAGAGCAAAGGTTAAGAAGATATACACATTCACAGATCAGATTAGAAGAAACATAAGCTGTACAAACTTATGAATGCTTTATTTTTTTTTTCTCATTATAGTTTTTTAGGTTTTTCCATGCTCTATACTCACACAAAAAGTCTTATGCACATAAGTGGTACAAAATAGCCTTCAAGATTTTGTCATAAAAATATTTAGCTCAGCGCATAAAGAAAACTAAACATTACAGCTAAAATCAATAGTTTTAGCCCATATATAGTCTAACTCTACATAACCATTCAGTTTACAATAAAAAGTTCTAAAAACACTAACAAAAGGATGTAGTAAATCTGCAACTTAGTAAAGATATAATAGTTACATTTTGCCTCTACTAAGTTGCAGAGATAATAGTAAATCTCAATTACACTTAACCTCCTAAATTTTTATATCAAGGCAACTATAGTTTGATATACAGGGTATTTTCTTGAGCCACATAAGACATGGTGCTCCAAGTGCAATTCAACAAAAACACTAAGAATACTTAAAAACAAACTTCCAACCTGCAATGCTATTCAATAGGAAATCATGAAAATCTAAAGAAAGAAAAGACACCGAATCGAGTTATGTAATACAAACCAAGTGCAATTTAACAAAAAAAAAGACTAAGAATACTGATCAAATATAACAACGAACGGGCACTAACCAAGAGAAGCCGCAACCAACAGGACGTCCTCGGCACTCACGTATAATAGAAGTACAATGCATACATAAAAAGTGAGTAAAAAATAACACTAAACATGAGACCTTGAACTTTAACTACAGATTATGACATAAAAATTAGAGCAAAATGCAAGATTCACATAAACAGCAAAGGTAGAAACCAGAAAGCGAAGATGTACCTCATAGTGACCGAGTTGCTATATTATATAAAGAGAATATTACTATCAGTCCAACCCCTGCTGCACCTACCAAGTATTTGAGTCGATTATTCCAAACCTACATCAATTCACTCATCGCCAGAAAACCACACCATGGAAAAAAAAATATGTTCCAACAAACAATGCATGTTAGTGACATTAAAAAAGCACAAACAGACATGTAGAACATAAATAACGATGTCTCACTAAATTTGTAAACTGAACATAAATGGCAAAAACCGAAGATTCCCAGACTGTACATCCATATTCAACATAAAAAACTTGCAAATAAAGTGGTAAAACTCTTAATCAGAACCTGGTTATTTCGATATACATTTCATTACAATCGTTGGTTACACGACAACATACATAGATTTTGAAATAACTAAAAAACCTATTTTTGCATACTAATAAAACCAATGAGATAGAACAAAAACCTAAATTCAATTCTAGTGATAATACCTATGTGGCCAATCAAGAAAACCTAAAGAACGAAACAATAATTTCAATTCGGATAATAAGAAACTTACACATTTGAGGAATCCGCAAATTAAAGGAAAAAGATCCAGTAGAGTAATACAAAATAAAAAATTGGGAGATGAAAAGACTGTAACAATTTTATAAAAACCCTGAAGTAAACATACCTTTCAAAATTTTGGGATTCGGTTTTTCTACACAAACCCTTGTTGTCTATCGTCAGAGCTGCCCGTGATGAGAAGAAATGAACAGACTGGATGAGTACAGTAACAAAATCAATGGTGAAATTAGGGCAGATCAAGAAGCCTGCAAGAAGAAGTAGAACACAATTCAAACGAAGAACACAATCGATTTTAGTCGAAGAACATAATCCCAAGCACAAACGGTACCAAATCCAACAATATTCAGCGATTTAACCCTAAATCACCGAAGAAGCCTGCATACGGACATACGCGATCTTGATCTTGATGCGATTTAACCCTAAATCACTGAAGAATAGAGGCTTGAATCGATTACGAAGATGCTTGAATCGAAATCACTTACGTTGTTCTTGGATTTGAACAATCGATTAGAAGAATCCACACAGAATCAAAACAGTTACATGAACCATCGTTTTCAATCACTTAAACAGTTTTAGATTAAAACAATCATCAGTTAAGATTCAATATGAAGAATCGATTAAAAACCCTAAAAAATAGAATCGATCTCAAAACCCTAACAAAGTAACGCGTGATAAAAATCAACAACGACTGTTACCAGAATATGAAAATAAGACAGATTTGTACACTGATTTGGAGTAAGATACTTACGATGTTGAAGATCCGATCGAAGTCTGGTAGGTGATGCTCATGCGGCGAGAGAAGCAGAGAGGAAACCCTAATCGATTGTGCGACAAATGAAGTTGCATAGGTTTTTCTTCGACTTATATATGCGGGTTAAAAAAATTTGGATACCAAAACGGATCAAGAAACATCCGCGAGCTTTTTTCTATTTTCTTCAAGTTTTTTAATTCGGAAATGACAAATCAGATTTATGATTGCTATGAGAGTGACACATCAGCTTTCTTTAAATAAAGACACACCCAATGGGTGCCAACTGTGACCGAAAAGCTTTGTTTAATATATAGGTAGATGAGGATCAATTTTCAACCCCTAAATATATATGTTTGAACCATCTAGATATAAACATGTTAACTGGTGGATCAATAAAATTAGAAATGCTAAAAGACCCACTACAAGAAAACTCAAAATTTTCCTACAAAATTTTCCGACCAAAGTAAAATAGTCGGAATTTTTTATTATTTTCCGACCAATTTCCAACTAACGATCATACATTTTGATTTTTCAACAAATTACAGATAAAACACCATCTAAGTCTTCAAAATTCGCATTTTTCCTCGGAAAATAGTTGCAAAACGTAAATAATAAGTCTAATGTATAATATATTTAAGTGTTCGTCGGAAAAGCCTTGAAAGTACCGAGAAGTTTCTCATGCGATTAGTTTATTAATAAAACCCCATCCAAAAACCTTTTCTCATTTTTCGTTCAAAAACTTCTCCGGTTCTCCCCCATTCACTCATCTGATCTCCCTCTCTCTTTAATAAACCTCTCACTCGACAGATGCTTCTCGTTTAACTCACCATTGATTATCGGAATCGCTACCGTTCAACACCACTGCGGCCTCCCTTCTCCATTTTCTTTCATCTGGAAGTAGATTTTGAAGGTAAAGTACCCTAATTTCTTCTCAAGTGTTAGGTAAAAAAATTCCTAATATTTTGAAGCTACGGTTTGTTAATTTAGGAATTCGATATGTTTTAAGGTCAAATCTGGTCCGAATGTGCAATATCAATCTCCTCACTGTTCTTATTTTGGCCAGGGTTTGTTAATTTAGGGATTCGATATGTTTTAAGGTCAAATCTGGTCCGAATGTGCAATATCAATCTCCTGACTATTCTTATATTGGCTAGGGCTTGTTAATTTAGGTATTCGATATGTTTTAAGGTCAAATCTGGTCCGAATGTGCAATATCAATCTCCTCACTATTCTTATATTGGCTAGGGCTTGTTAATTTAGGTATTCGATATGTTTTAAGGTCAAATCTGGTCCGAATGTGCAATATCAATCTCCTCACTATTCTTATTTCGCTAGGGTTTGTTAATATGACTAATTGTATTATACACTTACTAGATATCCATTTCTTTATGTATTATTGTTGTTAGATGCTTATGAGATATTGCAATTTTGAAATAAACTGATCAGATCCTTAAGACTGCCAGGAACAAACCTGAGGTTAGTCTCCATTCTTACATAGCTTGACCAAATTACTGGTGATTTAGTTTAAACCCTTTAGTTCATCCTCATATCTGGTATTATATTTTAACATATAACGAGTTTAGAGAGAAACTTTTTCAATTTTATGCATTCATTGCTATTGGTTTCATAGGCTAACCAAGTAGCCAGGGTGGTGTTCATTTTTTATGAAATGAGAGAGCCTTGTTTTGTCAAGTAAACCATGTTTCTTCTCTGCTCTACTTAATACAATATTAAAAGATGTTAAATTTAACAAGTTATGTTATAAAGTTTGTACGAAGTAATCTTTTTGCTAAGTTTAATATTTCCCTCTTGGCTTCTCTTCTAGGTAAATCAGAAGGTGATGCAAACAACTCTTATCAAAGATCTGTATGGTGAAATTGAAAGGCTCAAAGTTGGTGAAGCAAATGCCTCTTTTTACAACGCTACAAATGTGAAATGGATACAAAAGAATCATCTAGGCATAAGTGATAGTTAGTTTTTCTATTTATTCTACTTGCAGAGGTTTATGCAACACGTGAGAAAAATGGTGTTTATATTCCAAAAGAGCGACACTATCAAGAGGAGTTGGATCACAAGGTACTGGATAGTTTTTGAGCTTTCACTCTGTATCTTTGGTTGTTTTATATAATCAGATTTCCTTCTTTTAGAGTTTGAATTAAATTGGTGCATACATATGATTTTAGTATTCTTTTTTGTGTAGTCAATGGCAGATCGGATTGAGCAAATGGAAGTTAAGATAGAAAACCAACAAAAGGTATTTTATATATGCCTATGCATTTTTTAACGCCAAGACAAATGTTTACTTGTTACTCTTTCTTTCAACAGCAATTTGAAGAGTTGCAGACTAATTTTAATGCCCTTGTCCAAGAGTGCTCTGATTTGATTGAGAAGCTTGATTCTACCCAGGTAAATGAAATGCATTTGAACTTCTTATATTATTATATAACTTTCATCATTTACTCTATTTCTGTTATCTATATTCCGTAGAATAATCTAGATCAAACCAGCAAGGAACAAGCTTGGTTCTAGCATCAGGGGTATCGTTATTATATTTTTACTTCATGTTCAGCAGCTTGAAAGTTCTTAAAGTTATTATATTAGGTGTAGGAACTTGGAGTCAACTGCATAGAGTTAATGCCATGTCATGAGTTAAATGAGCTGGAATACGTCAGCTATAATCTTGTATCGGGTGACTATAGCTATATGAGCAAGAGCAGACTAAAAGTAATTTTTATATAAGAACATAATGTTGTCTAGACTTGTTGTCCAAATGATATCTATTAAGTCATATTTTAATTGCATTGCAGATGAGACACTTTAAATAACTTACAAATACTGGGATGGAGCAGGCCATGGGAGATTGATGCAGGTATTTTTTATGTTGAATTTATCATTACTTTGTAGCCATGCTAAATATAGTTATATATGTTTTAGACATGTTCTAGACTTGTTTAGAACTATTTTAGCATGATTTAGGCTGGTTCTCTTTGTATGGGCTATCAAGTGGCCATAATTAGTCAAAGTGATGGGAACCATGACTAGAGGCTGTGAAGATGAAATTCGAGACTTTACTATGATAAGCTACACGTGGTAATTCACAAACTTGAGACACTCTCACAAACTCAATAGTAAATTACCGACGTCACTGAATTTGTTATATACGCACATATCTATAAAATTAGTAGCACATGGTGAGTTCTTGCTGATTTTGCACATCGTTTGATTTATGATTATGCAGAAAAATTAAGGTTTCTCCTTCATGAGTTCTTATTTGTTCTTATTGATCTTCATAATTGGATTTTCATATTTTTGAATTTTACTTTTCATTTTTAATTAATTAATTTTATGTTTTGACAATTTTTATTAGGTGTGGGAATTGGCTCAAGAAATTGAAAATGGAAGACGTGTAAGTTTAAAGAGAAAGAGCAATTGAGTTAACAAATGGCCATGTTTATGAGACATTTTGGTCAACTTTTTGGCAGTCAACTTGATGCTTAACCTGATGTTTAGTTATGTTAGATAATTTAGTTTATTTCTTTTACTTATTTAGTTTATTTCTTTTACTTATTTAGTTAAAACATTTATTAGTTCTAAGACATTTTCTAAAACTTGTTCTTGTGATGGATAATTTTGGATGTTATTATGTAGTTGACTTTTTTACACTATATTCGTTCAGATTTTTGTGTAATCTGAGTATTTTAATTTTGATATATAATTTTTTTTTTAAATATTTACATGCTCCTCGGAAAATGGACACAAAAATTAAATTTTTGTTCCTCGGAAAATCATCGCAAAAATTTGAATTTTATTTCCTCGGAAAATAGACGGAAAGTATATAAAATAAAAATACATAAATAAACATAAAAATACTTTATTTTCCTCGGAAAATAGATCTACCCGACCAAGAAATTGGCAATTCGATCATTGTAAATACAAAGTTCGAGCATGATTTTAATACGAGACGCGAAGAGTAGAAAAAGATTCAAATGCCAATTGTTAAAAAAAATAAATAACTAATAAACTAAACTAATATAGTTGAGCTAAATGAGAAAGATAGTTAGAACTGAACTAAACTAGATAAGGTCGCAGTTAAAGAAACTGTGGACTTATGTATTATTCGAATACATTAAATTACAATAATGTTCATTTAAGTTGGTTTTATTACATAGAATGCAACTATGTTCATGAGCAAACCAAAAAGCTTGGGCTTAACTTCAAAGTGGGCTGCGCCAGAAGAAACTGAAAAAGCTTGATGTTTTTGTGTAATTTTAACATTCATTTTACTTTGATGTAATTCGGGTGTTCGGGTTTCCCATTTCCTTGCTGGGCTCCCCGTTTTGATGCAGTCGATTCGGAATCTATAAAACATTAATGTAAGAGAATAAATAATATAAAAATTAAAGCATAAAGAAAGGGCTAGGTTAAGAGAATTCTAAAACTTGTATGTGCAAAACAAAGGTGACTCTAAATTGATAATCATGAACGTGAAATCGAGATCTAATTGACCAAGAAATGTGATTTTATTGAATGAAATGGATCGATATAACAAAGAAAGGAAAATACAATGAAGAACTCTAGTACTTATAGCCGCTAACTACCATTAACAAACTTTTAAACATTTACATTCAACTCCCTCTATCTTTCTTCCTCTTGTCATTTACAACCCGAACTTCTTTTAGCCTTATTTCCTTTATAACCCGGTAACAAGAAATTACCATTTCAGTCCCTGTGAATATCTGGATTACACATTTAACACCCAAACTTTATCCTAACATTTTTCCCCCTAATTAAAATATTCTTGGCCAAAGAAACATTTCCAAACTTTAATCTTTGATGAACTTGCATTAACACCACATGCCATTGACCCAATGGGTTTGAACATGCTAGTGTGCTCCTCCACCTTCGATTAAGCTGAAAATTGCTCCTTAACACTTAAAGATTTAAACTTTATGATCTTTGACCCCAAGCAGATGCCTCATTTCTGAACATCTTACCCTAGGCAATGCTTTGGTCATTATATCTGCTTTTTGCAGATTCGATCTAACAAATTCTACCTTGATCAACCCATTCTCTATACACTCCCTGATGTAATGGTACCTCAGATGAATGTGTTTTGATCTCCCATGAAACACTGGGTTTTTCATCAAGGCTATTGCAGATTGATTATCCATATAAAGAGTCACAACTCCAGTCTTTTCTCCTGTGGTCTCTTCTATCAATCCTGCCAACCAAACTGCTTGACAAGCTGCATTTGTTGCAGACATGAACTCTGCCTCACAGAAGATAAAGCCACTGTTTTCCTGCTTTTGTGAGTGCCATGAAATTATGGAATCATTGTAATAGAAAACACTTCCTCCTGTACTCTTCCCATCATCACTATCCATCACATGGTTACTATCACTAAAGCCTATTAATTTTCCCAATTTGCCCTTTTGATAGCACACCCCATAGGTAGTTCAATAGCCCCAAGTCTGCCATTTCAAACCTTTCTTGCATCTCATTCTTGAACTTGTTCACATCCACCTGATTAGAACCTGTAACAAGAATGTCATCAACATAAACACCAATAATCAAATTAATACCATTTTTACCCCTGGTGTACACAACCTGCTCATGTTGACATCTCTTGAAACCAAGCTCCTTTAATACCTCATCCAACTTAGTATTCCAGGCCCTTGGTGCTTGCTTCAACCCATACAAGGCCTTTACCAACCTATAAGCCTTATTTTCTGACCCCTTCCTGACAAACCCCTCTGGTTGCTCAACATAAACTACTTCCTTTAGCTCACCATGTAGAAATGCAGCTTTCACATCTAAATGCCACACTTCCCAAGTCATTTTTGCAGCATATGCAAGAATTAGCCTAATTGTCTCAATTCTTGCCACTGGAGCAAATGCCTCCTCATAATCAATACCATATTGTTGCACATAACCTTTAGCCACTAGCCTAGCCTTATACTTGACCACTTGACCCTGAGCATCCTTTTTAATCTTGAATAACCATTTTAGACCAATTGGCTTACACCCTTTTGGTACATCTGATAATACCCATGTTTTATTCCTCTCTATGGCTCTCATTTCTTCCTTCATAGCCTCCATCCACTCCTGATGTTTACATGCTTCACTATACCCATGTGGTTCAGACTCTTGAACCAACATAAGTTCAATCAACTCAAGTTGCTCCTGGCTTTGTTCTCTAGTCTTCTGCTTATTACTCATAACATAGTCATTAAATTTTGCTGGCATATATCTCACCCTGCCTGACCTTCTAGAACTCATCTCTTCAGTCCCTGACCCTTGCTGAGTGTCATCTTGCCCAAATTCAGTATCCAAATGACTAGTACTAGACTCACCCTCATAATTATGATGACCATAACCATGATCATTATGATGATCACTATCTAATCCCTCATTCTCAGTATCACTTCCTGAGTCATAAGGCACATCAAATTGACTTCACTTGATGCTTTTACATTTTTCTGTACTCATTGAACTGTCCCATTCCCACTTTCTGTTTTCTTCAAATTGCACATCTCTGCTAATCACAACCTTCCCTTTGCTAGTATCATACATCCTATAAGCCTTTGAGCCTTCCTGGCTTTCTAAGTAAACCATAGGACTGCTCCTATCATCAAGCTTCTTCAGCCCTGGTCCTGTGTCTTTTACATGGCCTATACACCCAAAAACTCTAAGATGTTTCACATTTAGTTTCTTCTCATTCAGGGCTTGATAAGGTGTCATCTTCACCAACACTTTAGTAGGAATTCTGTTCAACAGATACACTGAATGCCTAACAGCTTCACCCCAGAACCTATTTGGCATTTCCATAGCCTTTAACATGCTCCTTGTCATCTCCATAATGGTCCTATTTGTCCTTTCTACAACACCATTATGCTGAGGGGAATAAGGAGCTGTCAATAGCCTAACAATGCCACTTTTCTTACAATATGAGTTAAACTCATTAAAAGTGAATTCTCCACCCCTATCAGACCTTAAAGATCTGATCCTTTTGCCATACCGACTCTCTGAACTCTCTTTGAACTCTACAAAGATATCAAATGCCTGATCCTTTGTCTTCAACAAATACACCCACATATACCTAGTTGCATCATCAACTATCAGCATGAAGTATTTGTTTACTCCACTAGTTTGAGGTTCAATAGGACCACATAGATCCATTGAAACCATCTCAAAAGGTTCATTTGATCTATATTCAGATTCCTTTGGAAATGAGCTTCTTACCTGTTTACCTGCAAGACAAGCATCACATAGTTCTGCAGTATAATTGATTTCAGGAACTCCAATGACCATTTTACCCTTTGTCATTGTTTCAAGAGTTCTGAAACCAATATGCCCAAACCTACCATGCCACAACCAAGATTCATTGTCTACTTTGTTCAAATAGCACTCAGCTGACCCAGTTTTTAATTTTACTTTGTAAAGCCTGTTAAAAGACCTGTTTACCCTTAAGAGTAACTTACCAGTTTTCTCAAAGAGCCAAAGGTTTTCTCCTCTCATAATGACCTCACAACCAGTTTCAGTAATTTGTCCTAAGCTTATTATACTACTTTTCAAGTGTGGTATATAGTAAACATTAGAAAGCAGCCTTTGTTGCTTGGTTTTACCCTCTAAGACAATAGTACCACTGCCCTCTATTCTTACCTTGGATCCATCACCAAAAGTGACATTTCCTCCCACATTTTTATTTAAAGTAGAAAAATAGGAAAGGTTACCAGTCATGTGATTTGATGCACCATTATCCAAGTACCACATCTCTTCATGGTTATCATCTGATGCATATACCTGAGGATTTACCTTTGATTCATTTAAGAACACCAAGTTTTTCTTACTGAGATCCACTGCTGCCATCATCAGAATTGGTTCTTCATCTTCACATTGTGACAGATGTGCTTCTTGATTCTTGGTATACTTAGCACATTCACTAGCATAGTGCCCATATTTCTCACATTTGAAGCACTTGATCTTGGATTTATCCTTCTTTCCCTTTTGTGCCCCTTTATCAGCTCTTCCCTTCCATGTAGAGTCCTTCCTTCCATTTGAGTTCTTGATCCCATTTTCATTTCCCTTTGCAGCCTTCTCCTTGTCCCATTTACCCTTTCCTTTGGATTCCTTGACTTTGGCTTGCCATTTAGAATATGACAACAATAACTGCTCTTCCTTTGACCCTCCACTTTTAGTCTTCATTCCACATCTTTCCTCAAAAGCCTTGAGCCTACCAATGGCTTCTTGAATTGCCATAGTATCCAGATCCACAAATTGTTCAATTGATGCCATAATATGAACAAATCTTTCTGGTACAGATTCTAGCAATTTCCTAACCAAGGTAGGTTCCTTAATTGGGGAACCCAGACTAGCAAACTTACTTGATAGAGAGGTCAACCTTGTAGCATACTCATCAATATTCTATGATTCCTTCATTTTCAATCCATCATACTCACTTCTCAAAGTCTGAATTCTTGCCTTCTTTACCCTTTCAACACCAACAAACCGAGTTTTCAATTTATTCCATATATCTTTTGCAGATTCTTTATCAGCAACTTGCAGAATCATCTCTACTGGCAAAGATTGAAAGATATAGGCAATTGCTGCACTATTCTTCTTGTTATCTACATCTGCTCCATCAGCTGGTTGCACCGTATCCCACAAGCCATGTACATTGAAGATTGCCTTCATCTTTAGTGCCCAAACTGTGTAGTTCTCCTGGCTTAACAGTGGGCATTGTAGAGGCACAGTTGTATAGTTCTATCTAACTTGCTGATTTCCACCTGCTCCCTCGTCTGCCATAACTTGAATTCGATTCCTTCTAGGTGATGAAACTGGTGACCTCCGAGGGGAGATCTACAACGGATGAATTTTGGATTAACGAATCGGAGATCACTGATCCCCAATTGTGAGAACTTTAGACTCGTCAAGCAGATGAAATCACGATCAATTTTGACCTAAGCTCTGATACCAAATCTAAATTGATAATCATGAACGTGAAATCGAGATCTAATTGACCAAGAAATGTGATTTTATTGAATGAAATGGATTAATATTACAAAGAAAGGAAAATACAATGAAGAACTCTAGTACTTATAGCCGCTAACTACCATTAACAAACTTTTAAACATTTACATTCAGCTCCCTCTATCTTTCTTCCTCTTGTCATTTACAACCCGAACTTCTTTTAGCCTTATTTCCTTTATAACCCGGTAAAAAGAAATTACCATTTCAGTCCCTGTGAATATTTGGATTACACATTTAACACCCAAACTTTATTCTAACAGTGACGGCATAACCTCTAGTTACAATGCCTCTACAAATGACTTTTTAAGAATTTAAAAAGAAAGTTATGCAGAATTTACTTGTACCATATGCTTTAGTTCGAGTACCAAAAATGAATAGTGCTAATAAGAGAAGACATTGATTAATAATACTAATCCTAATAAATTACTAAAATGGTTGTCACATATCTTCTTTTTAAAGAGTCCACATCAGTATTGTCACATATCAAAACCACACGCCGGAGTCGGTCAACCATCTCTTCTTAGAATGTGGGGTGACTTCTACCTTTTGGAGGTGGGTGGCGGAGTGGTTCAACTTATCGCTTCCAATTTGAGGTTCGGTGAAGGAGGCTCTAAATGCGTTCAAGACTTTTAAGATTGGAACGTGCAAAGGGAAACTCTTACAAGCGGTCATTTATGTGACTTTTTGGAGCATTTGGAAGGAGAGGAATGAGGCGATTTTCCATTCCAGAATCCCGTCTTCTTGTAGAGTTATCTGTAATGTTAAAAGTCTTGTGAATCTTTGGTGTAATAATATGTGTAAAATGAGTATTGATTGGGTGAGTCTAAACTGGATGTAATATGTTTGGTGTGGGTCTGCTTGTTAGCAGCTTCTTGCTGCGGCTAGCTGCCTCTTTTGATGAATAAGATTTCCTTCTTGATGTTCAAAAAAAAATTATCAATTTATTTAATTGCCAATTAAGAATAATTATCAATTGTCGAAACTAAAATTTCATTTAAAAAAATTTGACAAACTTAATACACATTTAATATATGTACTCAATAACTTCATTAAGAATAATTACCAATTGTCCAAAAATGACTCGAATGACGATAATGGATAATCAATAACCAGTTTGACATGAGTTACACGTATTATTTTCTATCGTGTTCGAGTTACATGATCATGATGTTTCGGGATAGGTTTAATCATAGCAAAAGAAAAGTCAATATATTCCAACTAATCTATAATGAAACGTGTTTCAACTTTGTAGCCGGCTTGACATGTGGTCAAAAAACACAAAGCCACAAAACTTAAAACATTTCAAAGGTTAGGCAGCCGAAAATTTCAATCATATTATACCTTCCGAAAACGGCTAAACGAATCCTCTTACAAAACAAGTAAAAGTATACCCAATATGAGAATCATATTCTTTTGACTCCTTTTCGCCACTCAAACTATATATATAAATACATTTTAATAGTTCAACATAACTTCATCCAATCTATCAAGTACCAACTCACCATAAAGAACCAAACACCATCGATATGTCGAATACCCGTCACCACCATCAAGACTCATCGAAGAAGATGTTGAAGGAAATTCCGCACAAGTTACACGATACGCCTCCTTATTCTGACATATTTTTTAATGGAAACGGGTTTGAGAGGTTCTCGAACCAACCACAAACAAGCACTAGAGTTGCAAACTACCGTGATCGTAAGCACGAGTACGGGTTTGTACGGAAGGAAGAGGATATAGATGCAGAAGCTGCGGATTTCATCGAGTCTAGGCATAAATTGTTTGAAGTTAGTAAAACAATGTCTATGATGGGGGGCTAATTAGAGATATAAAGTGCATTAAAATGGATTACTATTTGTGACTTTGTGTATTAAATTAGGGAAGTTTATTTTGAATAATGTTGCAGTATCTTTCATTTGGAAGTATGTATTTATGGTGTGAAGTTAAATAAATAATTTTCTTTTATTTCATCTTTTCTATAAGGTAGATTTGGGCTTACATATCAGAACCTAATTGAGTTTAACAATGCAGTCTCAAGATCTTAAATGTGATTGATGCATAATTCTACTTGATCTCAACTAACAGAACTATAAATTTTTTTAATTAATGTAAGAAATCCAAATGTCTATACTTTGTTTATTAGCTCTTCAACTATAAAAATATCTCGTAACTAGGGATGAAAAGTGCGTATCAAGTACTGATACTGATGACGTATGTTTAGTTCGGATGACTCATGTAAGCATTTCCACATACAATCCAAGGAATTTCCATCACAAGGGTAGGCCGACCTAACATCTTAGGTCGGATCGGCCCAATCATAATAGTCCAAATCGGACATCACATATATAGGTCTGTCTACACCTCTAGGCCGACCACTAACAAGCATAACAGTCCGACCTACTGACCTGCTCAAGACAGGTCGTATTAAACATGCTTAGTCTGGAACGGACAATACTGACTGATGCTCAAACTCATCAGGTCGGCACTTTCACATCCGACCTAACACACGGTTAATGCAATTATCCCAAATATGTATTGTTGCACTCTGGTCGAGATACTCGGTCAGAACTGAATCATGCCTAATCAGGAAATTGCATTAATGACATTACGAGACAAATGTTGAGGGTTATAAATGTTCCTCAACAACCAGGTATGAATTGATTCAATGCGCTTTAGTTTGACCTGATTATACTTAATATCTCGAAACACATACGTATTCTCACGTTCGAGCTTGGTCGTAGGACATCATGTTCTACCCCCAAGAACGACGCTTCTGTTTTGTAGGTCTACTAGTCAAGACTTAATATTTAAGAAGATTCCTCAGACCATCCTAGTCTAATTCCCGACGTAACCTCTCCTCTAGTCGATTTATCTCGATTGTCCGTCCTAGGTCATGACCCATCCTACTTTGCGAGATAGCCCGATTCTATAGATACCGTAAAATTTTGGTATCGATCAAACAAGAACAATACTAATACCGGTATTTGATTTTATTAATTTGGTTTATGTACCAGTCAACCGAAAAGTACCATATAATTATAGATTACTCATACTTTAAAAATATGGGGTAATCTATAAGAAGTCCAATGTCTAGCCAATCAACGATATAGCGTCTCTTTCTCTATCTTTTTTTCTCCGTGAGAATTAATTTATTTTTAACAAAACATATAGAATTTTTCTATGATGAAGTTATTACAACATTCACTTTACACGATTCGATTTTATAACCACTTGATTGGAGGTATATATTGTTTTATTGAACCGTGTGGACGAAATTGCTTTAGAAATAGAGATTACTCAAATTATTTATAGTCATTAGTTATGGCTTTGCTTGTATAATTTTAGGCTCGAGCTCGAATAGCTTACAAAATAATCAAAAAGAGTCAGGAATCATATTCCACGACTCCTTTCCACCTTCTCTTGTTTCTTCAACAAAGATCTAGCTACTCATAGATCCGTCCAACTAACCGTCTAGAACTAAAAACTTCAATAGTCAAATACTCATGATTCAACCACCACGCGTCACCCACGAAAAAAACACATTTGTAAAGTTAAAATAAAGCACTTTAAATTGATTATAATGTGTGAAATGAAAGGAAAAAAATATAATTACAATACAATTACAACATAAATAATATAAATTATAAGAACAAGACGGGGAACAAGATAAAGTGGTGGCTAAGAATTCGTATTCACCATGATTATAACAGCCAAATCAGTTAGTACCGTTGGAAGGACACTAGCACCTAAAAACGTACCTTGAAGTGGAGAATAGTAGGGTATTCATAGAGATGGTAGGAAAGCTTTAATTGTTAATTTGTATTACGTGTTTCTTTGTTACAATGCATTGTTTAAATGGTTGTATCACTTTTGCTCAAAAATATATCGAACCTGGCCCCTCAGGAGACAGATATAAAACCAGTTATATAGTGTTTTGAAGCAAATTAACCCATCCAAAATAATAACTAAAAATGAAATCCAAAAATTAAACTCACAAGAACAAACGATCGATGTTTTATTGATGATCAATCGATTACAATATTGTTAAGAATACATATTTTTTTGTATTTCTTATCATTTCATTACCCTCATACATTATATGTCATGTTGGTTTATTAACTTTTGTTACTTAACAAGATGCATACCCCCCGCGCGTTGCGACGGGTAGCCTCTTTCTTAAAGTGTTTTTTTTTTCGTTGTTTTATGTTTTGAAGTTAAGTACTATCATTCATGCAATGACCCTTCTAGCATACAACATAGCGGGAACAAAAAATATATTCGTTTAAATCAAGTCTAGTAAAAAATGTCTGTTAAAAATAACCCGGATTAAAAAAAACATTTACTCAATTAACGAATAGTAATAAAAAAACAATTATAATTTAGTTCAAAAACAAAAATAAAATATATTATAACTCATCTACTTAATTTTATTTATTTTGATTAATTTCTAATATTATAATTAGTTTTAGTCTAATATATTGTGCAATCGTAACTCTGTGATTGTTTACATTTTAAATCATATGCAAAGGTGTATTTTGTAAAATTAATTAAATTGGAGGGTGGTTATGTGAAACATTTTGGTTTTGAAACATGTGATACCAGACGCTTTTATCACTATTATGTTTATTTTTTTTAAGCCCTGTTCTATTCGCACAGGAATTTTTTTTTCCTTGCACCGGTCATAAACGGGGCATTGAGGCCTCCACGCCCCATTTAGGTCCTAAACGGGGCATTCGAGGCCTCCACGCCCCATTTAAGTCTTAAAATAAAATTTATGTTAAATTAACTAGTTTTATTATTTAAAAAAGACAAACGAGCAAAGAGTACGACTAACGAGTAACATATAACGAGTATTATTTTTAACATATAACGAGTATTATTTTTTTTTAAATGTCAAACGAGCAACGAACAACGAGCAAAGAGTAACGAGTAACGAGTATTATTTAAAAAAGTCAAACGAGTAACGAGTAACAAATAACTAGTTATATTATTTAAAAAAGGCAAACGAGCAAAGAGTACGACTAACGAGTAACATATAACGAGTATTATTTTTTTAAAAAGGTCAAACGAGCAACGAGCAAAGAGTAACGAGTAACGAGTAACGAGTAGTCGAGTATGTTACTCGTTAGACTTTTTTAAATAATACTCGTTACTCGTTACTCTTTGCTCGTTGCTCGTTTGAGGTTTTTAAAAAAATAATACTCGTTATATGTTACTCGTTAGTCGTACTCTTTGCTCGTTTGTCTTTTTTAAATAATAAAACTAGTTAATTTAACATGAATTTTATTTTAAGACTTAAATGGGGCGTGGAGGCCTCAATGCCCCGCATAGGGCCGGTGCAGATCAATAAATGACCCGGTGCGATCGTAACTCTGTGATTATTTACATTTTAAATCATATGCAAAGATGTACTTTGTAAAATTAATTAAATTAGAGGGTGGTTATGTGAAACATTTTGGTTTTGAAATATGTGATACCAGACGCTTTTATCACTATTATGTTTATTTTTTTTAATCAGTTTATCACTCTTACATAAACCTATTTCTCCATAATCTCCATTAAAGCTTCATATCTTCATCATTACATTTTTAATCATATATTCATCAGTTTCTTTTATTTCTTTCTCCTTCTCTCTCGTTCTAGTTGAAAAAATAGGGGCCTTTCAAGATTTCGCCCCAATATCCCATTCCGCCTTCCCCACCACCACCAATCCCCCGTCGGAAACCCTAACCACCGTCTCACCCTCCGATGCGGCCCACGCGACAACCGCGGTCCATTCCACAAAGGCCGAACCCTAAGCATCAAAGCATCAAAGCAATCCAAGCAGTCCAATCTCTCAAACGCTCACACCGCTCCGATCCAACCACCACCGCCACCACCGTCTCCAAAACCTTATCTCGCCCCAACCCTAGACTGCCAGAAATCGATGAGCGGCGGCGGCGGCAATGAACGTCGTCGGCACATCGGGGTTTGTTCAAAACCCTAAAACAAAGTCAAAAACGCCGACATCGCTTCTTCTCTCAAAAGAATGAGATGAGATTAGAGAAAGAAGAAATGAGAGAGAGATACGTGGGATAGGAGACAGAGAGAGAAAGACAAAGGAAGTAGTGGATAGAGTCATTTGGTTTTGGATGAGGTGGTTACATTTAATTGGTTGGAAAATCATATTGTCATCTTTTCATTGGCTAGAACCTACTACAGTATATCTCCTCACATGCTACCAATTTAAAATGTTATATATATAAAAATCATATTGTCATCTTTTCATTGGCTAGAACCTACTACAGTATATCTCCTCACATGCTACCAATTTAAAATGTTATATATATAAATTAGCTCTTTATCTTTTACGTATTTGTTTAAGATCTTGACACTACATTGTTAAACTCAATTAGAGTCTGATATGTAAAGCCGAAATCTACCTATATATAAAAAGATGAAATCACACCATAAATACATATTTCCAAATGAAAGATACCAACATTATTAAAAAAAACACTTCCCAAATTAAATACACAAATAATAAACCATTATAATGTATATATCTCTTAGCCCCCCATCATAGACATTGTTTTACTAACTTCAAACAACTTATGCCTAGACTCAATGAAATCCGCAGCTTGTGCATCTATATCCTCTTCCTTCCGTACAACCCCATACTCATGCTTATGATCACGGTAGTTTGCAACTCTAGCGTTTGTTTGAGGTTGGTTCGAGAACCTTTCAAACCCGTTTCCATTGAAAAATATGTCAGAATAAGGAGGCGTGTCGTGTAACTTGTGCGGAATTTCCTTCAAAATCTTCTTCGATGAGTCTTGATGGTGGTGAAGATGGTGCGTGTTGTGGTGGTGACGGGTATTCGACATATCGATAGTGTTTGGTTGTATATGGTGGGTTGATACTTGGTAGATTGGATGAAGTTATGTTGAACTCTTGAAATGTATTTATATACTATGAATGGTGTAAAGGAGTTAAGGAATATGATTCTCATATTGGGTATACTTTTATTTAGTTTGTAAGAGGATTCGTAGGTCTTTTTTTGAAGGTATAATATAATTGAAGTTTTAGGTTGCCTAACCTTTGAGGTTCATTGAATTCAAACAAAAATACAGTTTATATTGCATAGTGTTTAAATACCTTGTTAATTCAATAGGAAAGCAAGAACATCATGCATATTAGTCATTTTTTATTTCAAATGCAGTTCACAGTCACAGTTTATGACATGAATGCATGTACGGTTTAGTGTTTAAATACCATGTTAACTCAATAGGAAAAAAAAAAAAATAGAATATCATGTACAATACATTAGTCTTTTTTTCTTTCCAACATTCAGTTCAATCTATGTTTACATACAGGTTGATATTTTACAATCAAAACTTATTTGCACATGTAGTTAGTTATATGGACGTTTTGGTGGCACTCAAACTCATAATGATGCAAGGTTCCTTTAATTAATTATCTTTTTTTTAAAGAATTTCAAATAAGTTAGAGATTGTATTTAATTTTGGTTAATTTTTCTTTCCAAGTTTCATGTCTAACTTGTAGTTAAAAACATTGTTTAAGGATCATATTATTCGTGGGTTCCTTAGTTTTCGTTTTGAGTATTCATAATTTTGAAGAAGTAATCTTTGTGTTTCTTTAATTCTCTGCTTGAAATACTCGGTATTCAACTTACTTTGCGGTTTGGAGGATGTGGGACGGCCTGGAAACCCAATAAACCTGGGACCTGCTGGTCCATATTGTATTTGCTTGAAGCCGGCCCGAGACACGTGTGTAGATGAACTTGACGTTGAAGTATTTGTCGTGACAGTGTTGGGAAAATGACGTCGGGATGTTCCATTCGATCCAGGTGGCTCAAGTGGGTTTAATCAAGTGTTAAAACTGCTCGAGGATGAGTTTTTTTTTAAAAAGGGGAGAATGATACAGATTATTAGCAAGCCTGCATCCAAGCACCTGATCGGCCCACTATCTTTATTTTAACCTAGTTTCGTTTCTTGTTTTACAAGCTTGTGTTTTGCTATTTAAAGAACATTGTATTTCATCATTAGATATTAAGCTTATTATTAAATATCTAGAGGTTTATTGAAACCCTAGCCGTCGCCTGGTCTTAGGTGACAATACTACCGTTCGGTATCATTAATGTTGATGGTGTATAATATAAAATGTATGAGAGGAGTGTTATGAATACGTTACTTTATACAGACATTATAAACCGCATTATGTACATTAGCAACCTATTTAATATAGGTTTGTTACAACCGGTGTATCACTGTATAATGTGAATATGTATGCAGTGGTGTCTTTGAGGGTGTGCATGGTGGACGACCGCGCATGACATGTGTTTTGGAGGGGGCATAAGAAAAAAGATTTTTCTTTATATATCTTATATTATTTAACATTTATTTTAACTATTTTAAGTTCGAACTCATATTTAAAGTAATTAAATGTGCAATTAGTTAAAAAATTCACAAACTCATCAAACTCAACCTCTATAGATATACTTTACTCAAACTCATATGCTATTCTATGTTTGTTATGTGTAGTTACATGTAATTACAAGTATGGGAGCTTGTGTGATTTATTGTTGTGTTGTGATCTACCTCTACCTTATACCCTACCTCATGTGTTGTAAAAGCCTGGGTAACAATAATAGATCTACCTATTGGTGTGACGACCCACCTGACTTGACCGGTAATTGCCATCTGGTGATTAGGAACCTAATTGTCAGGGTTGGATTACGCTATATTGTTGTTTTATTTCATAACTTGTTTATCATACATGTGAACTACCACTTAACACTTAGATCGTATATTTTTCACCTATATGAACATGAAAATCTATGTTTACTCACCAACTACTTTGTAGTTGACTCTATACTTTGTATATGTTGCAGAAAACGTTATTTGGTATGAAGGACTTATTGTGGACATGTTGGATGCTCGTAGACTTAGTGTGACCTAAATAAATAGTTATGTTGTTGTATTTGTTTAAATTATTTGTTGAACAAGTTATCTTGTTTATTAATGAAACGGGTTGATTAAGATATATCGCAACTTTAATATTAGTGTTGTGAGCATCTGGACAATCCTCGTGCCCTGACATATTCCGCTGTCGGTTCGGGTGTGACAACTGTCATCCACGCTAAAACAAATTCTTCCCACATACAGTCCTAGGCAGCATGCCACACCAACTTTTAACAATACTTGCCACAAACAGTTTTTAGCCCCTTTTTAACAATTCTTGCCACAAATAGTTTTTAGCCCCAATGCTAAAAATACTCATCCTTCCTATATGCAACCCACTTAAATTTAATTGTGAGAGTAAACAAAAAAATACGAAGGACACGCACGTAGCTACGTGCAAACTCCGCCCGTGGGAAGAACATTGACACCCTCAACGCAGGCATGTGGGAAAAACTTTGCCACATCACCCACAGATGGCCTAAAAACCCCTGCGTTGGGCATTGTCTTTTTTGAACCTAACTCCTTCTTTAAATATTATTAGAGTGACAATTGTAAAACTGATGCAAAACACGACATAGAATAATCGAGGTTTGGCTTTTCCTATCCAAAGATTTAGCTAAACATGTAGCGTCCATTTTAAAAACGTTAAACAAGTCAATACGTTAAAATTTGAACAGGACAACATGTTAACTAATCATCCTATTTTCGCCCCGCTTATAGTGTGCGAATATAACGTATATATATGTGTGGGCCCTTAGGAGGCAAAAGTGAAATGCACTAATTTAACGTTGTTTTACTAATTTCGTGAAAAATAACGTTAAAAGTGATGGATGGTTAATCATGCATCATGTGATGGAGTTGATAGCCGGAAGATAAGTGGGTACATGCACTAATCGGTCTTTGTCCTGATTTGCTGAGTGTTATGTGTCTTATGTCCAATGATTGATGCAAAACTACGGAGCTGGGGGTCTCACTATAAGTAGTCTCTCTATTCCTACAGGGTAGAGGTAAGACTGTCTACATCTTACCCTCCTCAGACCCTATCTTAGCTTTGCTATTGTCAGGATTTACTGAGTATGATGATGATGATGATGTTCAAGTTGTTTCAGGTTAGGTTTTATCATAGAAACAAAAGTTAATGTATATAAGACTAGATTTACTACTCGTGTGTTGTAGCGGAAATAACACATGTATACAATACAGTCGTATTGCTAAAGCGCGACGTAAAAGATACAAAAAAAAAAATACAACAATGTTAAAATTAGAATTGCAAGCAATTAAATGCCTAGACAAATGTGTGAAATTAAAATTAAAACCAATGAAACACTTAAAATTGATTTTAAAAGAATAAAAAACTAATAAAGGTGTTGTACGTCGCCGGGATAATGCGAGCACACAAGACATTTGCATTACTATAACGCTACGTAAAATAAACAGTAATAAAAAACTATGTAACAACCAAAACGCTTAAACTATTGAGTCTACATCAGCTAGTGTGCTAAATTCGATAAAATTGAAAGTAAGAAAATAAAAAGAATTATGTTACACGGGTATAACTATTAGACCACCAACTTTTTTACTAAACTTGTTACGCTCGAATATAAAACAAAACACCCAGACCAAAATTATAATAAAGAAAAAGAAAAACAAAAAAGAATCAAGACCAAAAAAAAGAAACACGAAGGACAAAGTTTAGGCAGCCAAAACCTCAATCATATTATACCTTCAAAAAACGGCTACCGAATCCACTTACAAACTAAATAAAACTATATCGAATATAAGACTTAAAATAAGTATATACAAATTGATAAACTCTTAAAATAAGAAAAAACAATCAATACAAAGAATCATATTCCTAAACTCCTTTTCACCATTCATCATATGCTTCAATTCATCATCATATATATATATATATACACAATGATGTTTACGAGTTCACCATAACTTCATCCAATCTATCAACCCACCATATACAACCAAACGCCATCGATATGCCAAATCCGTATCACCACCACAACACGCACCCTCGTCACTATCACCGAGACCTATTAAAGAAGAAATTGAAGGAAATGCCGCACAAGTTACACGACACATTTCTCAATGGAAAGGGGTTTCAGAGTTTCCCGAACCAACCTAAAACTAACGCTGATCATAGGCATGAGTATGGGTTTGTGCGGAAGGAAATGGGTGTAGACGCACAAGCTACGAACTTCATCGAGTCTAGGCACAAACTCTTCGAACATATATAGCAAAACAATGTTTATGATAGGAGGCTAAGCGATATATAGCATATATAAGACGTTATCTTGGTATATTATTTGTGTATTTGGGGCATTATTTGTTACTTGAATAGTGTGGGTATCTATCTTCCATTTTGAAATATGTATTTATAGTGTAAAACTAAATAAGTGAATTTCTTTTATTTCATCTTTTTATATAGTGTAATTTGTTAAAGAGTAGATTTTAGTTTAATACTGCATTCATAACATGTTTTTCATCCTTATACCTATAATTTATACTTTTATTATTACATTTTTTATCTCTTTTATTCACAACCATAGTTAAATAATATTTTTTATGTCTTTATCATTACCTTTTCTCTTCCAATCCCCAAATTTTAACAAATCACCAGTTTTTTTGTTAAATATGTAAATTTATTAAATTTTTTATCTCTCCTCTACTCATAACCACTCACAACGAAACCTCAAATTTTACAGATTTATACTCACATATTTTTTAAAGAACCTAGTGTGAATACTCAAGTGTCAAAATGTTAACTAATCATTCGTGTGCCATCATCATATATGATTTTGCTCTTACCTAATATAACTATATTTTACTTTAAGAAATCGAAAGGCCTATACATTATTAAGGGTGTTAAACTAGTTGTGATTTGTAACACGTTCAAAATCTCAATTAAATTCAGTTCAATTTATTGAGTTTTTATAGATTTTAAAGTAACTAACGTATCATGTTTGGATCCTGCCATTAAGGGTGTGCATGGATCGGTTTGGATCGATATTTGGCTAAAACTGAATCCAAAACCGAACTTCGACATTTACAATTTTCGAATTCATTCGGATTCGGTTTTTTAGGTTTCACGGATTTCGGTTTTCCACTTTTTACGGTTTGGATTTGGTTTATTCGGATTCAAATCCATATGAATTTTTGGGCTAAAAAAAAACTAATAAATAAATTTAGGTCTACTTATTTTTCATTTATAGATTAATTGACTACTGATAACGTTGAAAATAAAACATTAAAATCCATAACATTGCAAAATGATCCTATCTCAAATAAATAGATTCAAACAAATCTTTAACGATCTAATCTCAAAGACTCAAACGATCCATAGCGTTGCATAACGATCTAAAATCAAACAATACAAGTATGGAACCTTTGGATTCAATCATAGAAGCAAGTCTGGCAAGCAAAGTTGCTTGTATTCTTCGAAGTTGCTTCAATTGAAGTTGCTTATTCGAACATGGAACCCTAATGAAGAATTTGTATTCTAATAAAGATTTTAGAGGATGAAGAATTGAAGATTGGTGCTTAGGAGAGTTAAACACCTAATACTGACCAATTGTAATTCTCAATTACGTTTTCCTACTTTTCTCTTTTCCAAGACAACCCTGATTATAGATAAAATTTCAAAATTAATTTGAAATCCTTCAATAATAAAATGGATCAGTTTGGTTTTTTCAGATTTTCTTTTTAGCTAAAACCGAAACCGATCCAAAATTCCGGATTTAAAAAAAGTTCAATCCAAAACCGTCAGTTTCTATTTGGATTTGGTTTTTTCAATTTATTTTATTCAAATTCTTGTACACCCCTACCAAACATGATTATTTAGCAATCTGGTATACTAATGATTCGTCACAAACTAAATAAACATAGAATTGTTTAGTTGTATCGTAGGAAGTGATTTGTCACAAACCCAAAGCACATGCATTGCAATTTCGAATCGTGTGGACAAAATTGTTTTAGAAAATAGAGATTACTCAACTCAAAACTAAGTTGTGGTGTTTGATTGTAAATTCGAATTACTTATGGTTCGGCTAATAACTATAATAATGGTATTAGATTTTTCAAAATGGCTATATATATTGAAGAATATACTTACCAGTTAAGGATACAAAAGAATACCGAATATATGATGTGTCGAGAATCTAAAAAATAATCAAAAATAGGCTCCATGACTCCTTTCCGCCTTCTCGTCAACAAAAATCAGTTCCACCAAACTTCATATATATACATCTCATCCCATGAATGAACCTTCTAGAACCAAAAACATTAATTAATATTAATTAGTATGTCAAATGCCAATTTACGTCTAGGGTTTGCTATTCAAAAAGGGTTAGCATCACAGCTTGTTGTCCGCCTTCTCTGCATATTGACTTGAGTCGTGTATGTTACTTTTAGTTTTTAATGGATAAACTTCATTTAAGTTCAAAAAAGAACAATAATCAAAATCTTTTGAAATAAATCCTCTGTCCTACAAAGTCGCGTGCGCATAAGAATCAATAGAGCAGGGTGTTGGATTTTTAGTGTAATTTAGATTGTGTATAACATTTAAACAAGACTGCAGCTTATTTGAACGTTGTCGGGACTAAAGGGGCAGGGGCGGACCTCTATAGGTCCGGGGTAGCACTGGCTACCCCTTAAACTTGTACGTAAGGTAGGAAAAAAATTACAATTTTAAGTATTTATCATTTTATTATATTGTGATACCCCTTGAATACCTTGTGTTATAAATGAAAGGTTCCATGTTCGAATCTTTGCTTGGACGTTTTTGAACTTTTTACAACAAAGGTTTGTCTATTTAAAAAAGAATTAATTGCAAATTTCGTTCCTGTGGTTTGAGCCAAATTGAGAAAACCTCCAAAATGAAACGTTTTTGTATCAGATACTATGTGGTTTGGGTTTATTGCAAATTCGGTACAAAACACTAACCCTGTTACATCCCATATACATCCCATCATGAACCTTCTAGAAACAATCACATTTATATATATAACAATCAAATTTGGAAGTTAAATAGTTTATTTTGTATTTCTTATAGTTTAGCCATAACACTTTGAGGCTTTGACGCTTTCTACCCCTTAAGTTTTTACAATTTGTTTTTTTTAATGAAATAGTAAACTTTTGGTTTTCATAGTTTGGCCATATATGTTTTCATACTCTTACGTTTTGTACCCTTAAACTTTTTAAGTTTTTTTTTTGTTTTAAGTTTTGTTGTCTTCTACTTTGGCCACGAAACTTTTAACTTCTCTACTTTCGTTTTTAGTATATATTTTAATACTTTCACTATAAGACTTTTAGACTTACGTTTTATACCCCTTAACTTTTTTACCCTTTTTAATTTTTTTTTTTGTTTTAAGTTTTGTTTTCTTCTACTTTGGCCACGAAACTTTAAACTTTTCTACTTTCGTTTTGAGTATACTTCTATAGTTTTGTACTTTCACCACGAGACTTTTAAACTTTTACGTTTTATGTCCCTTAATTTAGTATATTTTTATAGTTTTATACTTTCACCACGAGACTTTTAGACTTTTACGTTTTATACTCCTTAACTTTTTAACCCTCTAACTTTTAAAGTTTTTATTTTTGTTTTAAGTTTTTTTGTCTTCTACTTTTGCCACAAAACTTTTAACTTTTCTACTTTCGCTTTTAGTATACTTCTATAGTTTTATACTTTCACCACGAGACTTTTAAACTTTTACGTTTTAGACCACTTAACTTTTTTACTTTCGTTCAGTATAGAAATTCAACCCTACAGCAACGCGCGGGGTGGTAAACATCTCGTTAATTAATATGTCAAATGTGAATTTAGGGGTTTTGAAACTTCATTTTGGGAACAATAATCAAACCAAAAACTTAAAACTATTACGTGACATTGTGATTAAGATTGAAATCTTTTGAATAAAGCCTCTTCCTAACAAGTCACGAACGCATAAGAATTGTTGGAATTTTGAAATAAAAATTAGTGGAAAATGTGTTTTTTTTTCACCAAGTGTGAAAATGAGTTTTTCACCAACTTTGGACTTAAATAAAATACAGATAACATATGTTGTTGCCTCTGCATTTTATGGGTTTGTGTAGTACGTTGTGAGGACTTTCCAACGCACCAAACCACGTCAAAATCCGAGCTCGTATAAATGAGATATCGAGGCTCAAAGTTGAGGTCTCGCAACAGTGAAAACTGCGAATCTTAAAAAGAAATGAACCGGAAGCGGTTGAAGTCCAGGCGGGTAAAGTGCATGTAAATAAAAAACTATGTAACAACCAAAACGCTTAAAAATTGAGTCTACATCAATTACCGTGCTAAATTCGATGAAATTGAAAGTAAGAAAATGAAACAATTATATTACACAAGTATAACTATTCCACCACCAACTCTTTTACTCTACTCGTTACGTTTGAATAAAACAACAAAACCAAAAATCTTTAATTCTAATAAAGTAATAAAATGGGTTGCCACTTGGTACTTTTTCTAGGAGCTCCACATCATTATGTCCACATGTCAATACCAGATTAAATCAATATATAAATTTTAAGATCAATTTAATATATTACTTCAACTTTCCAAATATAAGTTTCAACATTGCATTTAATAAATTTTTTTTTTTTTGGAAAAGGGCAGTGCCCTTGGTAAACATTTATTAGAATAAAACGGTGTTACAAACGAGCAAGCTCCCCCCCCCCCCCCCCTTCCAGCGCATTTTAGCATAGAGGGGGGACGCCGCGAAACAAACAAAAAGAATAAAAAACCAATGGCACGCAGGCCAAAAACAAACAAGAAAAACTAAACTAGTCCTAACTAATAAAAGCTAGAACTAATATAGGTCTTCAATCCAAAGAGCTGCAGAAAGATAGTCTTCATGATCCAGCAACTCTAAACAACCCGAGCCCAAAATTCAAGAACTCCAAGCCCAGGAACAGTCCAAACAGCAAGAGCAACCCAAAGCCAACTATGATCAATTGGATTAGGAATTATCCAAATAGGACTTCAGCTCATTAGAACAATTAAGCTCAAAATAGTGGGGATTGCCCACCATCAACCACGAAGACGAACCGGCCCAATGAACAAGTGCAGAATACCCGGGGCGAACCCGCACGAGAACCCAGACGATGCAACTCTGAAAGATAGAGAAGAGAACCCGGGGCGAACCCGCACGAGCCTTCAACTCCATCCGACCAAAGCCCACTTCACCGGCCCATAAAACCAATCCATCTTCAAACTAATTAAGCCCACGCCGGCGTAGGCCCAAAATACCCAACCAAACCCAACAAACTATGGGCCCAAATTATTCCAGCCCAAGTCCATTGGGCCACCCGCAAACCAAAATCGGTGAGAGAATCCAACCGATTTCCAAACTAACCCGAATACCCATTCAACCCGAGAAGCGACCCGCGAAGAAAGAGACTCAGATCCAGTGACAACCCAACCCGGAAAAAACCAAACCGAGCAAACCCATGCATCCCAAACCGGCTTTACGTGAAACCCGGTCCATTCTCCCACTTCCATGCAACCCTAAACACGCTTAGGGTTTACCACCCACCCAAACAGCCGTCGCCGAACAGCCGACTGCCACCACCCCCCAGGCCGACGACCGGCGACACACCTCCGACCTCCGATCACCCATCGCCACCTACATCCCCCCATCCCGTCCAAAATCCAGGTAACGTACATCTCAACTTGTACCCGATGTGAATCGAAACGAAACTGGACAAAACCACAAACCTCCGCCGGCGGGCACACCGGAAAAAACCGACAAAGAGTGGTCGCCAACCAAATCAAATTCCGACCAATACAGTGTATCATCGAAAACTTACCCGAACATGGAGAAAGATGGGAATACGATTCCAGCCAAGAGAAAGACTCAAACCCTAGCAATGAATCGGATGGAACCCACCCACATAGATCCCGTACACCTCTCACCACCGTCGATCACCGGCCATGCGATGTACCCAGGTGAACCGATTTGAACAACCACCATCTATCGGATGAAAACCCTAGATTGGAATCCAAGGTCCTTCGAAACACAGCAGCCGCCGGCCAACTCCATCCAAACCCTAATCCGAAATCTCCAAAAACTCGATCCAGAACAGTGAGGCGCAGGGTATCCAACCATCTAAATCATCAAACAACGATTCGGAGGGAAGATAGAAAGGAGAGATAGATGAAAAATCGGAAAAAAGGGTGAGGATAGGGAGTTCGGCCGTGAGAGAGAGAGAGAGCACACTCTCTCACACCGTTAAGTGTGTGTAGGGGAAAAACGCAAATGAGAAACCATGCATTTAATAAATTTAATATTCTAACTAAATGTAATGTAAGGTCAAATCTTTCAAATTTATAAACTTAAATTTTGAAATATTCTGATTTTAAAAAACTATTAATTCAAAAAATTTACGTATAAAATTTAACATTACATTAAATAAAATTTAGATTTCTTATTAAATATGTTGGATCTGTCACATCTTTTAAATTTTTAAACTTAATTTTTTTAATAAAATTCAAATTGCCAAAATTTATTATAACTTTCCACATATAAAATTTAGTATTACATTTAATAAATTTTAAATTAAACAGATTTAGTAAATTTGAAATTTCTAATTAAATAGTTATTGTGATGATGAAGAAATCCTTAATTTTTTTAACTATTCTAAGATAACAATATATTATATGCTGCAACAATTAAAATGGCAATGGCCTGTTGCTTTACGACCAACAAATCCAAAACATTGAAATATTAGATCGGTTAAACATGATTATTGTGATTACTGAATATATTACATGATAAAAAATAATATTTCTATGGCTATTAAATTTGAACGATTTCAACCCTGGTTTAAAAACAAAAACTTTTAAAAAAATCATGTCATTCATATTTTTCAAATCTCATCAATTTTTTTTCATTTATCAAAAAAGAAAAAGAATCAAGACCAAAAAGAAGAAACACGGATGACAAAGTTTAGGCAGCCAAAACTTCAATCATATTATACCTTCCAAAAACGGCTGCCGAATCCACTTACTAACTAAATAAAATTTATATCCAATATAAGACTTAAAAAATATATATACAAATTGATAAACTCTTAAAATAAGAATAAACAATCAATACAAGAATCATATTCCTAGACTCCTTTTCACCATTCATCATATATATATACACAATGATGTTTATGAGTTTTCAACATAACTTCATCCAATCTATCAAACCACCATATACAACCAAACACCATCGATATGTCAAATACCTATCACCACCATAACACGCACCATCACCACCACCACCACCATCGAGACCTATTAAAGAAGAAATTGAAGGAAATGCCGCACAAGTTACACGACACATTTCTCAATGGAAAGGGGTTACAGAGTTTCCCGAACCAGCCTAAAACAAACGATGATCATAGGCATGAGTATGGGTTTGTGCGGAAGGAAATGGGTGTGGACGCACAAGCTACGAACTTCATCGAGTCTAGGCACAAACTCTTCGAACATATATAGCAAAACAATGTTTATGATAGGAGGCTAAGCGATATATAGCATATATAATACGTTATATTGGTATATTATTTGTGTATTTGGGGCATTATTTGTTAATTGAATAGTGTATTCTTCCGTTTGGAAATATGTATTTATAGTGTGAAATAAACTAAATAAATGATTTTCTTTTATTTCATCTTTTAATATAGTGTAACTTGTCAAAAAGGTTGTTTGAGTTTAACTAGTGATTCAGGTGTCATGATGACATCATATGTAATTCTGCTCTTGAGTCTTGACTAATATAACTATATTTTACTTTAAGAAATCCAAAGGCCTATACTTTAACCAGTCGTGATTTGTAACACGTTCGAAAATCTCAATTAAATTCATTTCAAATTTATTGAGTTTTTAAAGATTTCAAGTAACTAAAGGATCATATTTGGATCCTAGTAGTATCCTACCATGATTATTTAGCAATGTGGTATACTAGCAATTCGTCATAAACTAAATAAACATAGAATTGTTTCGTTAGAGTAAAAGTAATACTACCACCGAGTTCCTTCGATGGTGAGTTTGGTGAGCTTGGAAAAACCAAAATCCACCCCATTTCACCGAAAATGATGAGCTCATTCGATGGATTTTCACCGAGACAACCCCCCCCCCCCCCCCCAATTTCACCAAACCACCCCCTCTTTCTCTCTCTCTACCTTTCTATATTATTTAATATTAAAAAGTGTTTGGTGGTCCTGGGTGGGTATTACTTAGGTAAAGTGTGACGAGTTTGAGATGATGATGTTGCTAAAAAAAAATTGGTGTCTTGGTCTGGGTATTACTTCAAACCTTATATCGTAGAAAGTGATTTGTCACAAACCCAAAGCACATTGCTTTATCGAATCGTGTGGACAAAATTGCTTCAAAAATAGAGATTACTTAATTCAAAACTAATGTGGCGTTTGTTTCATTGAAATTCAATAAAATTGAAATTACAAAGTTTTCCTTTAAAAGTTGTGTTTAATTGAGTTATTGATAAATTTAAATCGAAGTGAATTCTTTTAATCAATAGAATTTGATGTCATGTAACTTTCTTTTATTAAAGTGAAAAATTTCTAAGAAATTTCGAAAATATATTAAATTTCATTAATTAAAAAAACTACTTGCATTTCAAATTCATTTGTTACCCAATCAAAAACAATTTTAAAAGAAAAAATATCAATTCCAATTCCATTGAAATTCACGAACCAAACTCCACCTAAGTTACAATGTCGATCGTAAATTCGAATTACTTACGGCTCGCCAAATGGTATTAGAATTTTCAAAATGGCTATATATATTGAAGAATATACTTACCAATTAATTAATTCAGACTACATTACAAAAGAATACCGAATATATATATATATCATACGTTGTCGGGAATCTACAAAATAATCAAAAATAGGCTCCATGACTCCTTTCCGCCTTCTCGTCAACAAAAATCAGTTCCACCAAACTTCATATATATACATCCCATGCATCAATGAACCTTCTAGAACTAAAAAAAAACATTAAATAATATGTCAAATGCGAATTTGCAGGTTTTCAAACTTCATTTTCGGAACAATAATCTAACCAAAAACTTAAAATTATTCCCCCGATCGTGAGTTTCGTTGGTCGGTCAAGTGACGGTTACGCCGTTTTATTTGTTTCTTATGGTTTCATAGACCAAAGAATAGAAGAAAGGGGCGCCTATATATTGTTCCTCGTTTAACCAACACTCAATTTTGACCAAACAAATTGTTTTGGTTGTTGTTGCGATCAAATATCCGCTTGCTTTTGACCAAAAAGAAATTTTTTTATTTTCTTACTATTGCCTATCGCGAGAAAGAAAGAAGAAGGTTGCAGATGCTGTTGCGTTTTACAGTGGCATCCGGGTTACCGGTTACTTACAAATTTGAAGTTTTACTTGACCGGTTAGATTAACAATTTGAACTAGTCAGAGTTAAAAAAAAATTGATCAGGTCAATTTAGTGCAGCGAAAAAACAATTTAGACGCGAATGCCAATTGAACAATTTATGCAACAAGATCATTTAATTACCAATACGCACAAATACAGATAATATAATTAAGATATCTAATCTAACGAGTAGGTTAGATATACCTTAGCAATGTTTCACACACATTCAAAACGCCGAGTTTCAACGAACTAGTGCTAGGAGAAAGAAAAACCCAATACAGAAGCAATTTTATGTCACCAGTCCCTATCGTGTGTCGCGACAGATGTGCACAATGGCGTGGATCTGGTGGCTTATCTTGACGACAACTAAGCACTAGCACGGTGGCAAGCAACCGAGCGAAATGAGTGACAATGGTGAACCGTGATGATCACCGGTAGTGTTGAGATGGCGGTGGTGGCGAACCTAGCGGTCGACGGCGGCTAAATGGGTCAGAGAGAGAGAGAGAGTCGAATCTGTGTCCAATTTTCAGAGCTATCTCAGTTTTAAACACACATAACTTTGAGCATCAATATCTCATTCACCTCAACTCTATTTTGACCGTTTTAAACACACACAACTTTGAGCATCAATATCTCATTCACCTCAACTCTATTTTGGCCATTTTAAACACACATAATTTTGAGCATCAATATCTCATTCACCTCAACTCTATTTTGACCGTTTTAAACACACACAACTTTGAGTATCAATATCTCATTCACCTCAACCCTATTTTGACCGTGGATAGGTTAATAGCGAAGCTCTACATATTAGAGCACAAACCCAGTAAATAATAATTACACTAACCACAACTGTGAATAATTATTTGTGTCCAAAGATGGTAAATTTATTCTCCCAACTTAATAAAAAGAAAACTCATTTTGCACCCATCTTTTAAAAGAAACACCACATAATTTACTGGATACACCTTGTTATTCTGATATCTACTTTGTTCGTAACGGGTAAGAGACTCTCAAACCAACCTGTAGAGTAAAGATCTACCTCCAAAAATCATAGACTATGTGGACTATAAAAAGTAACCATAATAATGCTTTTTAAAACACTACTGAATTCTATCAACATTCACCCAATTCGCTTCATGAACCATGTTTTCAACACCAACTGATTTGTAATAATCTTTTTCTGCCTTTAATACGCGTTCTTGAAACATTTTCCACTCATTTTTGCACCTTTCTCTCACCTGTCACAAAAAGATTTGACCACCAAAAGTCAATACTACTATTGAAAATGACTCAATGTAAAAGAGAACACTAAAGGGCATTTAGGCATTTAGCCCAATGATATCTTTGACGTTTGAAATGGCGTCCCTCCCCTATAGGTGAGGGTTCGAGCCCTATTGTGGTAGAGTAGATAAGATGTAAAAGAGAACCATTCATACCCCTTTCCATGGAGCATTTCCGTTCTCTTCGGTTCCCTATTAAGCAAAACAGATTAGAGCAAGATGGTAATTGGTAAACATTACAAAGGGAATTTGGGAAATTTTTTATTACCTGGTTCCCGAGTGAAGGCACGCCTAGATGAACAATCCATTGTGCATCTACAACTCCAATTCTTTCGTATGCGGGCTATATTATTCAAAAGGAAAGAGCATTCTCTTATTAGTAACACCTCAAGGTTTCTTGAAAGAAAGCAATAGAATTTAGAGAACCTTGTGAAAGGATTGATTCGGGTTATTTTTTTATGTCAAACGGGTCAAACTAGTAAAATCTAAAAACAGCTAAAAAGGAAACAGGTCAAATTCATCAGACGTCACAAAAGTGTTTAAATGCACAGTTTATTAAAAAGAAAAAAAAAGACTATTGTTGAAATAATATAACTTCTCTAATCATATTTTGACAATTTGACATACTCAGCTTTTATTTTTTTTTAAAGTTCAAATTTTGGACAAACCCTCAAAGGAACTTATGGGAAACAACATCAAGAACATGAATTACCTCAACACATTTTTGTAGGGCAAAGTCAAGACCCCATCCATGAACCAGATCATTCTGCAATGATAATATTGTAGCATTAAATTACTGAGAAATAACAGACTTTTTTTTAATAATTCAGGTATATGCAGTACCTGAATTAAATTCCACACACAGCGCCAAGCATCTCGAGAAAATACGGGCGCCATGATCTCCACAAATCTGTACCCGTAACCGTAATTGGTAAAGTCAAAACTATTAGATAATACTCCCTATGATCCCACAAAAGTTGCAACACTTAAACTTTTGGCAAGTTTTCATGGTCAAGTTGCTTATATTCAATTCATATTGCACAAGTCAAAGCCATGGGTCATTTTTATAAACAACTTATATGTTAAGTAAGAAAAAAAAGTTATGCTATAAAGAAATAATCTCAGTTTTTTAATAAATAAGCTGATTTTTTTTTTGTTTCAGCCAGTCACATTTTGGAGATGAAATATAACCCGAATTGACCCGTTTTTAGGTAAATGGGTAAATTGTCACATCTAATCTTGAATCTCATATTTTAACCTGTGTTGACCTCAAAAGTCAAACTTTATGTAAAATTTTGCATGAAGTAAAATTGTTCATACGCTGCGCATGGAGGCAAATGTGGGTAAGTGCACCAGCCGTGTTTCTCCTCTGTTTCTCTAACAAACGAAAAAACAAACATAAAAACGTACTTCATTGATTATAGACATATAAATACATACAAAAAGGCTTAATATTTAACAAGTAAACTGATACGGATCGGATGATCCATATCTCGAGGTCGACCCGCAATCCTTTAGGGGGGATTCGAAACCCATTCTCATTGGGTTTCTTGTTCCCTAATCTATCATTATTTTAGCAATTATTTTTATTTTTATTTGTTTCCTAGTTTAAGTGTGATTCTTTTCCTATTTAAACACTTTTGTAATTCATAATTAAGGGAGTTGATTATTGAATAAAGAAAAGTATTTTCTTGTTGAACAGGTTTTGTTCAATCGATAGCTCCGGTTGGCCGGATATCACAACCGTCGACGATTCTTGGTTGGCCAAGATCGTTGCCGCTAGGTTTAGCCTAGGTTATCTTCACCCGCTTATACGAATCCGTATCAAGTGGTATTCAGAGATCAGGTTACTCAGAATGTCAGATCGTGAGGGAGATCGTCGTCAACACCGTAGATTCGCCGCCGGAGGCAACGGGCATGAACAACGTGACCCACGTGACATTGCTGAGATTGAAAGGTTACAACAACGGGTTCGTGAACTTGAACTACCGTTTGAAGAAACACCCAAATACGATGAAGATGGACTTGCTCCAGACGTCGAAGAATGTTTGTTGATCCAAACGCTTCTGGGTTGGGTTACTCTTCCGTCACCCGCTTCTCCCCAAGCCACACCAACCATTCTACAATCGCAAAAGCCGCACCTGTCAATTGTTCCACACTCGCACTCGCCAATCGTTCCGCACCTACATCCAAAAACCGTGTCAAGTAATTTCGATTCACAACTCTGTGTACGTCATTTGGAAAGCGTTGTCAAATATGGCGCACTCATCTTTGCGTATCCAAAAAAATTCAAGTTTCAACATATGAAGTCTCAACTCTTCCGATTCAAACCAGATCATAATTGTGTTGGAAGGGTAGGGGTGGCCGGCTCTTTTTTCCTACATTTTAGTAATTCTGGCCTACATAAAAGGGATGGAGAAGTTCAAAATTTGAGGTATCCACGTTATTTGGGTTTTCAAAATTTTGTGGTTATCCTAAAAGATTTAAAAAGGAATTGGATTTTGACATGGGAATGGAATGTACTTATCTATTCTTACTACCAATATTCCATCGAATATTGTATTTTTTTAGCATCCATTTTTTTAGAAAACCAACTTGTGGATAAATGTGAATTTCCTACCCAAAGGTCCTCCACGGAAAAAGAATTTGGTCAACATTGGAGGAAATTAGAAACAACTAGTGATACTAAAAAAGTCATAAATTTGGCTTATTTCGAGACCATCGTAGTAGCGAATCATGATCCATATGGGAATGCAACACCTAAGCAGCCAATTATAATTGAGTTCCCTCCGACATGCTTGAGAAATGTTGCAGACTTTTTTGATATTCTCAAGACTCGAGGGCGAGTCTTTTTCGAAGAGAGGGAGAGGGAGAAGGAGGTGAAAGGTCCCGATAATCCAATAGACCCTGGACCCGCCCGTTATAATGGTGTTCGTTTGAAGCCGACTCGAGCGAAATGCAAAAATAAACTTACAGAATTGGTCTTGATGATCTTGTTCGTGACGATGTTGAGGGGAAGACGCAAGGATGTTCCATTTGATCCAGGTGGTTTTGAACCAGTGTTAAAACTCGAGGACGAGTTTTTCAAAGAAGGGGAGGATGATACGGATCGGATGATCCATATCTCGAGGTCGACCCGCAATCCTTTAGGGGGGATTCGAAACCCATTCTCATTGGGTTTCTTGTTCCCTAATCTATCATTATTTTAGCAATTATTTTTATTTTTATTTGTTTCCTAGTTTAAGTGTGATTCTTTTCCTATTTAAACACTTTTGTAATTCATAATTAAGGGAGTTGATTATTGAATAAAGAAAAGTATTTTCTTGTTGAACAGGTTTTGTTCAATCGATAGCTCCGGTTGGCCGGATATCACAACCGTCGACGATTCTTGGTTGGCCAAGATCGTTGCCGCTAGGTTTAGCCTAGGTTATCTTCACCCGCTTATACGAATCCGTATCATAAACAGAGGGTCAAAGTGTTGACTTACTTGTGAACTTCAAGATCTTCTCGTCTCTTGGTCATCTGCCATGTCAAACCTTTACTATTAGGATCCAATCCGGGCTGTGATATCTCCAATTTGTGCTTCTTCACAAGTTTAATGTATCTGAAAATGTAAAGATTTAAAGACTATGTCAAAGTCAAAGTCAAAGTCAAAGTCAATCATGGAGTAAGTGAAAAGTCTTTATAGACACTTACTCTTCAGCATTAAAATTCTCAACTCCCAGATCTTCATCCCATATAAATATGAAATCATATGGTGCAACAATATCAGGATGCAGAAATCTTTTCGCATACCACCTTTGAAATCAAGGAGAAGTCAAAGATACCACTTATATCTAACCAATAAAACAGTGTAATTGTGTAAATTGATTTAGTTTCTTTACCATTTTGTTTGCTTTGGAACACTTATATGAATTGCTCGTTTTGACCACTCAAATTCATCCCATTCGGTTGTCCGGCCATCATAGTGGAACAGAAGGATAGTGAAGTTACCTGAAAACTGTAGAATCAATCACCATTAGAAGAAGAGAATAAGGCGGCAGAGTGGCGGAAATAAATGAAAATGTTTGACCTTTCTAACTGCTTGGTTGATGTTATCTTTCTGGTCATAACCAACAGTGAAAGTTACAAGATACTTTGGTTTGAATGTTAGGTCCTGCAAATAAAAAGGTGATTACATGTTATAAAATTTAACAAGTCTCCAAGAAAGTCAACCAAAATAGCAAGTTTGACCAAAGATTTGCTGACCTCACTAGGTCTACCATATAATCTTCTAGGATAAAAGTCTGATTCAGAAACAACTATAGCTGGAGGTAATCTTTCTGCACCCCGAGGGTTAGTTGAGACAAAGATCTGCACAAAAAACAGATTATAAATAAATCTTTTTATAGTATCTTTCACACACTCACACGTGCCCTAAGTTATACACATTGTATCAAGTGATCACCAAAACGGGTCGGTCCAGGCCCACAAACCTTTTTAGCCGTTGTTTTTTAATTTCGTAAATAGCATTACGAGTCTAGTCTATACATTAAGATCAACATGAACGGTAAAAGACTTTGACTGGTTCAGTAAAAGGTTGTGATCACTTCATTATATGCATTTAGTTTTAAGGAAAATGAACAAAATTATTCATAGACGGATAACTTGAGTAAAAGAATCATAGTTTAACCAACTTATGACCAATTGAAGGAAACCTACTAACAACATAAATTGTCAAACAATATTACCTCCGATGGATCATCAAGTTTTTGAGCTTCCGAGACATTATCCCTTGAGACAGATATCACATTTAAGATTGTTTGTGTGGAATGCCCCGAATTTTTGTCACCAAGGTATGTATCAATTGAAGGTACAAGTTTGAGCTATCAAATTAAAACAATATATTAAGTATCACTAAAACAATGCTTCAATTAAAATGTGTTATAAACAGTTCAATTTGGTTATCAATCTCATGTACAGAAAGTAAATATTATTCTTAAAAATTTAGGACTCATATGTAGCTACTTTGACTCTAAAAAGTCAAACATTGACTTTTTGGGTTATCAGTTGAAATATGCTCCTTTGGTGGTGAAAAGCCGTAGATATATTTTATAGAGTTCAATCTAGTTATCAATACTGTCCACACAAAGTATATAGTTCTTGACAACTTGAAGTAAAATATGACTACTTTGACTCTCAAAAGTCAAATCATACTTTTCCAGGATATATGCTGAAATACATACCTTTGGAGGTGAAATATCCGGAAACGATACTCCAATGAAGAAACCAAAAAGAATACCAACTGTGATTGTTACAATAGCCCTCATACATTCGCTTGGTTTTCTGAAAATTGCACTATAAACAAAGTATCACATAACATTTTTCCAAGAAACTTTTAACATCAAATTCAAGGAACGAAAGGAAACAAACCGACGATCAGAGCTTCCCCTTCTTTTATATTCTTCAATTTTCATGGTGACAAGATGAGTTGAACTCCCAAATCAGTTCGCATTCTACGGTAATACCCAAGTAACCACGCAAGAAATGCCAAAAAGACTCGGCAAATAAGATCTGCATATGCCATAATACTAGTCAAGAAACTGTTTTGAAAGCTATAAAGATTCTTATAAACAATAAATCAGCAGCAAAAAGACAGTTAGTGGTAGTTTGAGGATCAAATTAGAGTTCTACCAGATGAAAACACCATTAACCAATTGATCTTGCCCGAATGTAATGACCCAAATTTATTTATTTTTTGTTCTTTCTCCTCTTTTTTCGAACAAAATTTCTTGCTCCAATAGACATTACAAAGATTAAACATTAAGGTGGCGTTTGGTTCGTGGAATTTAAAGGAATTGGAATTGACATTTTTCCTTTTAAAATTGTTCATGATTGGGTAACGAAGGAATTTGAAATGCAATGAATTCCTTTAGTCAATGAAATATACTACTATTTCAACATTCCTTTGAAATCCTTCACTTTGTTGAAGGAAAGTTACATGACCTTAAATTCCATTGATTAAAGGAATTCATTCCAATTTAAACTTGTCCATAACCCAACTAAGCACAACTTTTCAAAGGAAAACATTGCAATTCCAATTCCATTGAATTCCACGAACCAAACGCCACCTAAGGTGTAATTTTTCTTTGTTAAAGTCTTCATTAAAATGAAGGATTTGTAAGAAATGTTGAGATGGTAATAAATTCCATTGATTAAAAGATTTCCTTGCATTTCAAATTTCTTTGTTACCTAACTTAGTACAACTTTAAAAGAAAAACTTTGCAATTCCAATTCCATTACATTCCACGAACCAAACGTCACCTAAGTCATAAAACAAAGACTCCCACAAAACCTAACAGCAATCTTGGATTATTAAATTCTTTAACTAAATTTCACCAAAAAAAAAAAAACAATTTAAGTTGCCCACAAGATAATATACAGGATTCCACCCTTGAATACCTCAATAGACAAATGACCGATGACGTACAGTTTGAGTATCAAGATTAAAATGTTCCCCAAAACCCAAAACTAAAACCTCCCAAATAAATAAATTAAACATGATTCAATCAAAATTGGTGAAGCACAAAAATAAAAAAGATTCAGAAACCCTAGCTGATCACATTCAATTCACATTTCACAGTCACCATAAACATATAAAAACCTTGCCTGCAGGATATATAGCAAAAAACACAGGGAAAAAGTAGTCGACTTTGCAAAAAAAGATTACCTGAAACTGATTTTTGAGGACGAACCCACAAGAATTACGACGAAAACAATGTGGGTTTAACAACTTTAATCTTAAAGATTTCGTGAATCAAGAGGTTGCATGAGAAATGTGATTTAGGGATGGAGTTTCATGTGAGTTCTTCAGCAAAAAAAATGTGGGTTTCAAAGATTATTCCTTTTAACTCAACAACTTGGGCGCCTCCTTCGTGTTTAAGAATGATTTCAAGTTGCTAATGATAAAGACGATATGTATGGTCTTCGGTATGAATTAACGAAGGTAAATCATTAATAATTAAGTATATTGAATGTCATTAATTATAAATTTTATTATTCCCGGATTTAGACTATTTCAAACCAATTATTAATCAAAGTCAATTGTTTTTTTTATTTATTTTATATTATTACATTGTAATTCTTTTAGGAACAATTCATTTATCTCTTTTTTTAACTGCAAATTTGGATCACTGATGGGACATTACATCATCCACCCGATTATCTCTAATTTTCATCGGGAGGAACTCACCACTGATGAGAAAACCCCTTGGTCCAATTTGTAACCCCTATTTTTTAACTTTTTTGTTACAAGTGAGACTTCAACCCAAGACCTAAAATTCTAAACAATCGATTTAATGATAATTAAAGTTTAATAATATATATATATAAATTAAAAAAAAAGATCAAATACAAAAATTATCTTTCAAATATAGAAACGAAAACGTATTGTAAATTGGCGTCGCCACAACATTATACGGGTTTCATATCTATAATATGTTATAATACATATAAAAAGAACAAACTTGTCTTTTACTTAAAAAGTTAAAATTTAAAGGGGATATAATAGCCTTTTAAACATAGAACTAAAATTATCTTTTAATGGAAAATGAAAATTAAACAATCAACTTAAT
>JBCNJP010000018.1:17482406-17611029 GCA_039602395.1 Deinandra increscens subsp. villosa | reverse complement strand
TATCATTTATTAGTTATTTGGTCCTTATATAGATATATAACGGTTTTTTAAATATAGGACTAACTCAATTGATAAAAGTTTAAGCTTCTTACGATGGAAATTATAGGTTTAATCATTGACAAGACAATGATGTTTATGATATAAATTGGCTTTATATAAATGGGTTTTTGAACTATTAAAAAAAGTTATGGTAAAATACGATTCTAATCCATTGTGTTATAATTAGTTGAATAAGATAACAAATCAAATAAAGTAAACTACACAATTTTTAAAAACAAGGGTGTGCATTCGGGTGGGAAAACAATTTGAGAGGTGTTTTCTAAAGCGTTTTACATTTTCTTATGCGTTATTTTAGAGAAGAGTAGATCCTCCTCTCCTCCCCACTTCCCTTTATTTTTATTTATTTATTTAATTAATTTTTTGTTTCTTTTGTTTTTAGGGGTTAGGAGATGTATGTTTTTTTTTTCTTTCCCTTGAATTCAAGGATGCAATGTATGTTTCTTAATTCTACCTTTTCCTCTCTTTTTTTTAAAGATATTTTCTTTTTTGCTTTCGCTTCTACCCATTTATTTTACGATTGGATAGGATTTATTTTTTCACATAAGAGTTATAGCCATCGTGGCATTTTTTACCCCTGGTATCCCGACGTGACGTGATGGTGATAAAACTTCTAGTTTATATCAAAAATGAAAAATGCATTTGCACGAATCTTGGATTTTGACATCGGGTGAAACAATAGATAATGAAGAAAGTAAAAATGAAGTTATTTAATAGTGTTGTGGTATCATATCATATTTGCAAAGAAATGTAGTGGGTTGAATTCGTAGTCATTGATAATAGTTGGACTTGGGCGTTATCACTTGGTTAGATGGGCTGGGCTGGGCCATATTGAAAAGGAAAAATAAGAAAATTGAAAAGAATTGCACTTGAATATTTTTTATAAATTGTTTGGTTGTGTATAGCCATGTACAAACCGGTTAACCGGTTAGAAATTAATCGATCTACTAGTAGAAAATAACCGAAATTAATTGATGACCGATTAATCGAAACAGGTTGTAATCGATTACTAGGCAAAAAAACTCTAACCTGTCTGATGGATATCGGTTAAAACCGAATCGATTATTAAATCTTCACCGATTATAATCGGTCAATGCCAAGATATTAAAAAAAAAGTAGCTGGGTAATAACTAATAATTGACAGAAGCTGTGGCCCTGTTTTTCGAACATTTATAGCTATTATAGTGTCCCTTTTTTCGACAAAAACAAGCACAAACACATCCAATTGATTGGACCATTACAATGAAAATAACAGCAGCAAAACACAGGGGAGAAGGAGATGAAGTCGACTGAGAGTCTGAGAGCAGAGGAGAAGGAGATGAAGTCGACTTACGGGGTGAGTGAGAGCATAGCAGAATCGATTGGGGCCTTGGGGGTTAGGGTTTCTTTTGTTAATCGATGAGTGAGCGCAAAGCAGAATCGTAAGTTACGGTCTTACGGAGATGAAGACGATTAGGGGTTAGGTTGACTCATAATGGATTTGGGGTTTTTTTAGGCCTGGAACAATTAGGATAAGTATGCACTTGGGCCTAGAACAATTAAGATTTATTAAATTGGTTGCTTTTTTATTACTAACCGATTAATCAATTAATGATCGATTCTTATAATCGGTTTTAAATAATCGACCCCAAATCGATTTCCAGGACAAAAATCTATGATCGATCTCTAACTTACGGTTATTCTCTAACAGTAATCCGGTTAATTATCGGTTTCGATTTCGATTAATAATCAGTGTCGGTTCGGTTAATCGATTATTTTGTACATGGCGGTTAATACGGTTTCGATTTCGATTAATAATCAGTGTCGGTTCGGTTAATCGATTATTTTGTACATGGCTATGTGTAAATCGGAATTGTTTAAAAATGACTAATGGATTAGAAACCGACAGTTTAGACCAGTTACAAACTGGTTTTTACTATTCCGGATTTTAACATGTTCGACAACCGGTTAAGAATTAGATCCGGTATGTTAAACCGGTTTTTTCCACCTCTAAAGCCCAACTTACTACTTAGACACTGCATCAAGAGGATGTTAAGGCAATAAGTTCATTATTTTTATATATAAAACTTAAATATAAAAAAAACGCATGAAACTATTTTATACCTTTAAACTTTTTTTACAAAACTTGAAATTTTGTGGATTTTTTACACGTGACATGAAACGGAGAAGCACTTGCCAATAACTGAATACGAGTCACAGACAACCGGCCGGTCCAGTTTTATACATTAATTTACAGAAACCCGGTCTAACTTTGTCTTTCCATATCCGGTGACTGGGTCCCACTCCACCTTCTCTGATCCTGACCTCCACCACCACCAGCTCATCAGTCAACCGTCTCAACTCCACCACCATTACGAAATTACAATTTTGCCCTCCAACAACCTTCACACACCATTCCTTTCTACAAACCACCGTCAACCGCTCCCCATCCGCCACCGCAACCACCGTCCCGATTATCTTCTCCGGCGAATCCTTCGATAAAAACCGTTCTCCTTCCTCTCGATCGTCGAACAATCCGGAGAGATTGTAGCCTGACGAGAAGGTGAGTATATCGAACGCGTTCATCACCTTAAGATTATCGCCGTCGTCCTTCAATTCGAGATAATCGTGATGAAATTCGACTTCGTTGTAACTGATTTTGAACCACGAATCGTTAATGATTTCATCGACGGTGATTCTCGTTTGAGGATTCGTATCGAGGAGACGAGATAGGAGCCGTTTGAGATCCGGCGACGTCCATTTCGGAACTCGAAACTCGCCGGTGTAGATCTTCCGATACATAATCATCAGATTCGGATCGTTGAACGGGAGATAGCCGGCGTTGAGGACGAACAGAATGATGCCGCATGACCAGATATCCACCTTCGCACCATCGTATCCTTTCTTCGCTAAAATCTCCGGCGCCACGTAAGCAGGTGTCCCGCACAGCGTGTGGAGAAGTCCGTCGTGACGGATCTGGTCCGTCAGAGCGGATAATCCGAAATCCGTCACTTTCAGATTCCAATTCTCGTCCAAAAGCAGGTTTTCCGGCTTCAAATCACGGTGGTAAACTCCGCGTGAGTGACAGTAACCGACGACGGAGATCAACTGCTGAAAATACCGACGGCTGAGATGCTCGCTGAAACGTGATCTCGCCACTTTCGAAAACAACTCGCCTCCTTTTGCAAATGCCAGAACGAAATATATCTTCTTCGTGTTGGCGAGAACTTCGCGTAGGCGTACGATATGAGGATGGCGCAGGCGGCGCATGATAGAGATCTCGCGTTTAACATTCGCAGTGAGGCCTCCTTTGAGAATCCTCTGTTTGCTGATGGCTTTAATGGCTACGTTCTGGCCCGTGTGCACCTCACGTGCATGGTAGACTTTAGCGAAGGCACCATAGCCAAGGAGTCGACCAACCTCGTACTTTTTGAACAGCGTCTTCTCCGCCGGAGAAGGCGATTCGTCGCCGGCGCCTTCTAAAGCCGGCATCAGGTAAAATATATAATAGAAAGCGAAGTTTTTTTGGGCATTTTGAGCAATTGAGATTTTGGTATGGATGATGATTATAGAATCTAGATAGAGAAAAGTGGGGATGATTCTGGGGAAGAACAGGTGGGGTGAGGATCAGGTGGATTAGACGCATTATTTATTGGGTTTTTTGAAGTTAAAGGGATCGGTTTGTGGGTCCTATTCAACAAGTACCTGAATATTTCACACTAATGAATATCCGATCAACGGGTCAAACAATCCACAGGTTCGGGTAGAAGCCTAGTAATTAACCCAGGGAAACATTTAGTCATTTTGTAAATATCTTTTATTCTTAAAAATAACTCTTTTAAAAAAGTTACAGCGTCAAAAAATCAAAACAAGATGTTGCAAAATGATTAAAATTTTTCTGACTTAACCGATAATTTAAAGAGAAAAAGACCGTTAGACCACTGAGCCAACCATAGTTTGTCACGTTACTACATACGGTTTTGATGTTCCCGTCTTGACGACCGTATTACCATTTCCCATAAACCTTTTGGGAAAAGGTTTTTGTTTTTGGGAAATGGACGTACGGTCGTCAAGACCGGGACGTCAAGACTGTACGTGGCAAACTTTAGTTGGCTCGGTGGACCAACGGTCGTCAAGACCGTAACTACGGTCGTCAAGACCGTAACTACGGTCGTCAAGACCGTAGTAGTTGAGTGGCTATTTTGAGGAAAAAAGGTTAAGGGGTTATTTTGGTCTCAATAATGGTCAATATGGTTATTCTTGTTTTTTCCCTAATTTTAATCTTGTTAGTGTAAAGGGTATTATTCGAAACAAGTATAAAATATAAATGATGTCTGCTGTAACTACTTTAGGTAACTACTTTAGTTAAAAGACATAATCAGAAATTTAAGTTAAACATAAAGAACATTTTATGTAATTTACACTTGTTTGTGTGATTGGTTATGGACCCTAACACATCTGAGGGTGCCACATGAGATCCAATTGTGTGAGTGTGACCATCACTTTTTGTAAACTTTGTTGGTTAAATTAGAATTAGTTAGGATCGAGTATTACTTATATAAACTTCAAAATTCAGATTATGTCTCTCAAGTCTTTATATAAAATACCAAAGCGGGGATACGACACATAAAATGAAGAAAGTAAACAACAAGTTAATAAGATCTCAAGCGGGACTATATTTAGTTAATTTTCAAAAGAATATAAAACTCTAAAAGTTCTAATGTTGATGAAATAGTTGGTTTTGTTTATTGTTATTACAATTCTCCTCGTATTAATGACTTTTTATATATAAGGTTTTGACTTTATATTATAGTGACCCACTTTTTTTAATCTTGTCTAGAACTCATAATTTTTTAAAAGTTCTCAGAGCCGCCTTTACGTATTGAAGATAGCAAGTGATGGTATTTGTAAGCTACAAGTATGGGATTACAAACTTTGCTCTAGTTTCGATTTGTGTAATGGACCAACCTAATGAAGAGGAGTGTCCATGGAACCTCAAGTTTGTGAATTGATAAACGATGAACAACGAATTTTGAGAGGAAAGGAAAATTTTATTGAGAACTTACTCCACACTATTACACAGCAATGCCTTTTATAGGCTTATTCTTAACAGAAAATTAAAACAGTAATCTAACCATTAAACTACAGCTAACAACGGTAAACGAAACTTCGCCCCTGATTGTCACTTTAGGTCCCTGTATTTTGCTGTGATTGACACATTTGGAATTATCTTTCCAATACATTCCCCCCTAATTCCAAATTATCCCAAAACCTCTCCAATAGTCATATCAAGACATTCTAAACAAGAATTTCAAAACATCATCACACAGCAGAGGTCCAATGGACGTAATTGTGCTAATGTGCCATTCATTCTTGCCCAAAACACTTTCAAATGACTGTTTAATCCTTCCAGTTTTGAACACCTAACAACTTCTTGTTTTCTTTGAATCTTACTCTTCCAAGAGCCTTGGTCATGATATCTGCTTTTTGATCTAAGCTGCTCACAAAGTCAACTACAATTTGACCATTTTCTATACATTCACGGATAAAGTGAAACCTCATATTAATATGCTTTGACCTACCATGAAAGACTGAATTCTTCATAAGGGAAATGGCTGATTTGTTATCCACTTTCAACCCTGCACAAGGCTGTTTTTCCCCTGTTAATTCTTCCAACAATCCTGTAATCCACAAAGCTTGCTGAGCTGCAACTGTTGCACTTATGAACTCAGCTTCACAAGAAGAGAGAGCCACTATCTTTTGTTTCTGAGACAGCCAACTGATGATGCCATCATTAAAGAAAAATGCATTCCCAGATGTGCTTTTTCCATCTTCAGCATCAGTCATATGACTACTATCACTATATCCTTCCAAGTTATGACCTTTCCCATATATGTATCTGATTCCTTCATTCATTGTCCCCTTGACATACCTTATCAGATGTTTAACAGCCTTAAGATGGGCTATTTTAGGCTCTTGCATGAACCTGCATACATACCCTACACTAAAACAGATGTCAGGTCTAGAATTAGTCAAGTACCTTAAAGATCCCACTAGCCTCCTATAGTTGGTTGCATCCACAACCTCACCACCCTCTTCAACTGTCAACCTGAGGCCTGGTTCCATTGGGATTACAGCTTCATTGCAACCCTCAAGTCCTGCACTTTTAACAAGTTTAGCAGCATAAGCAGATTGGGTTAGTATGATACCTTTCTCCCCTTGGCTTACTTCCAATCCAAGGTAGTAATTGAGTAATCCTAAATCTGTCATTTCAAACTGTGACTGCATCTCTTTCTTGAAGTTGCTTATATCCTCCTGGTTACTCCCAGTTAACAGTAGATCATCAACATAGACTGCTAGAACCAAACTAGTTCCATTCCTGATTCTTGTGTAGACAGCATGTTCCAGTTTGCACCTTTTAAAATTCAGTTCCTTTAAAACTTGATCCAGTCTTTTATTCCAAGCTCTAGGGGCTTGCTTTAACCCATAAAGAGCTTTGTTCAACCTTAACACTTTGTTTTCTGCCCCTTTCACCTTATAACCTTCTGGTTGCTTTACAAACACTTCCTCTTGTAATTCACCATGTAAGAAGGCTGCCTTTACATCTAAATGATAAATCTTCCAATTCCTACTAGCTGCATATGACAATATTAACCTTATAGTATCCATCCTTGCAACTGGAGCAAATACTTCTTCATAATCAATACCATATTCCTGCACATAACCTTTAGCTACTAATCTTGCCTTATACTTAGTAACATTCCCTTGAGCATCTCTCTTAATTTTGTATAACCACTTTAGACCAATTGGGTTACAGCCCTTTGGAGGATCAGTCAAGACCCATGTCTTGTTTTTCTCTATTGCCTTTATCTCTTCTTGCATAGCTTGTTTCCATTCATAGCAACCTATGGCATCTTTAAAGGTAACTGGTTCATCCTCTTGTGCAAGTAAGAGCTGAATTTGATTATTCACTATGTTCCTATCTTCAACCTGTCTGACCCTATGCTCAACTTCATAATCCTGGTACTTCTTTGGCATTGTTGATACTCTACCAGACCTTCTTACCCCTGGCTGATCACTGGTTATGCTTCCTGAAGATTCTCCTGTTTCTGAACTTCTTTGGCCTGAAGTGAGTTCTGCATCAGTGTCAGATCTTTGATCTTCATTCCCAATTGACCTTTCTTCACAATTCCCTTCTAGTTCACCACTACTCAATTCAACTGCTTCCTCCCATTGTACAGGAGTTTGCTGGCCTTCCTTCTCTGCCCAGTCCCATGGTCTATCTTCTTCAAACTTAATGTCCCTACTTATGACAATTTTCCTTTTTGTCACATCCAGCATCCTACTAGCCTTTGACCCTTCCTGGACCCCAAGGTAGACCATTGGATAGCTCCTATTATCCAATTTCTTAATGCCTGGCTGAGTCATCTTCACATGCCCCACACACCCAAATACTTTTAGATAGTGCAAGTTAGGCTTTTTGCCTTTGATAACTTCATAAGGGGTAGTATCCTGAAGTGCTCTAGTTGGCAACCTATTAAGCACATACACTGAGTGCCTCACCCCTTCTGCCCAGAGATCATTAGGCACCTTCATAGCCTTCATTATACTCCGGGTCATATCCATTATGGACCTGTTTCTCCTCTCTACTGCCCCATTTTGTTGAGGGGAGTAGGGGGCAGTTAGAAGTCTTGAAATGCCATTTTTTATACAGTATTCATCAAACTCCCTTGAGGTAAACTCACCTCCCCTGTCTGATCTCAAAGCTTTAATTCTTTTGTCAAGTTTCTTCTCTATTCCTTCTCTAAACATGACAAACTGCTGAAAAGCTTGGTCTTTATGTTTTAGAAAGAACACCCACATAAATCTTGAGTGATCATCCACAATGAGCATAAAAAATCTATTTCCTGCACTTGTGGCGGGAGTTATTGGCCCACACAAGTCAACAGAAACCAGTTCTAAAGGGATCTGAGCCCTATAGGGTGTATCCTTGGGAAATGATTCCCTGACTTGCTTTCCTGCAAGGCAGGCATCACACAACTGTGATGTACACTTAACTGTTGGAACTCCTTCAACCAACCCTTTCTTTACCATATTTTCCATAGTCTGAAAACTTAGGTGCCCAAGTCTCCCGTGCCATAACCAATCAGGGTCTCCTACTTTAGTCATGAAACACTTTGGTGATCCAGTTTTTAGACTAACCTTATATAGTATATTTGCTGATCTCTCAACCTTCATCAATAAAGTTCCAGTTCTGTCATAAAGCCACAAGAACTCACCCCTCATCTTAATCTCACAACCAATCTCAGTTAGTTGCCCCAAACTAATGATATTGCTTCTTAAATGAGGGATGTAATAGACATTTCTTAGAAGTTTCTGTTCACTAACTTTTCCTTCTAAAATGACTGAGCCCCTTCCCTTTATTTCAACATTAGATCCATCACCAAAAGAAACTCTCCCAGTAATTTTCTTATCAATATCAGCAAAATGAGATATGGTGCCTGTCATATGATTTGAGGCACCATTATCTAGGTACCACAAATCTTGATCATCAGATTTAGAGATGTAATTTGAGGGATTTACCTTTGATTCTTTAAGCATGACATACTCTCTTTCATTCTCTGCCACCATCAATAAGCTTGGTTCTTCATCTTCTTGAGCATATGACAGATGTGCTTCACCACTTGCAGCCTTGAACTTGTGGCATTCACTGGCATAATGCCCCATTCTTTCACACTTGAAGCATTTCACTGTGGACTTGTCCTTCTTGACCTTTGACTCTTGCTTTGAGTTTTTAAACTGCTTTCTTCCATTTGACTTCCAATTTCCTTTGGGTTTGTCTCCATTTTCTGTTGATCTCTGATTACTCCCCCATTTCTTCTTGGCTTTATCTTCCTTATGCTTGGATTGCCATTGGGTGTATGTCATCAGAAGTTGGTCGTCCTTACTACCCACAGCCTTATTCTTGACCCCAATCCGTTCCTCAAATGCTTTCAATCTACCAATTATCTCTTGAAACAAAGCTGCCTCTAGGTCTACAAATTGTTCTATTGATGCAACAATTTGTATGAATTTTTCAGGAACGGAATCAAGTAGTTTCCTTACCAGGATTGATTCTTTAATGGTTTCTCCTAAACCTGCAGAAGTAGAAGCCAATGAACTGATTCTCCCTGCATAATCATCTATGCTTTCTGAGTCTTTCATCTTGAGACCATCAAACTCATTCCTTAGAGTTTGAAGCCTGGCTTTCTTTACCCTTTCAACCCCTATGAATCTTGTCTTGATTGAGTCCCAAATTCCCTTTGCAGTTTCCAAATTCGAGACCTGCAGTACCAAATCCTCCGGTAACGATTGATAGATGTAAGCAATTGCAGCCCGTTCTTCTTTTCATCCACAACAGCCCCTTCTGCCACTTCTATGCACTCCCACAGTCCATGAACCATAAAGATGGCTTTCATCTTTACAGCCCATACGTTGTAATTTGTGGGTGATAATACTGGACATTGTAATGGAATCGTTGTGTACTTCTCTTGGATTACACGATTCGCATTGATTCCACCCCCTGATCCTGCCATTTCTGGAACTCGAGGCCTTCTAGGAGATGAGACTGGAGATCGTCGCGGTGAAGCAATCAATCGATAAATCTTGAAATTAACAACAAGAGGATCAGCGATCCCCTATCAATTTCACAATCGGAAGTCGAATTTCTGGTAAGCGAAATTCGCAAGAAGACGACGGAGACGATGGAAAGCTCTCCTGGAGCTCTGATACCAATTCAAGTTTGTGAATTGATAAACGATGAACAACGAATTTTGAGAGGAAAGGAAAATTTTATTGAGAACTTACTCCACACTATTACACAGCAATGCCTTTTATAGGCTTATTCTTAACAGAAAATTAAAACAGTAATCTAACCATTAAACTACAGCTAACAACGGTAAACGAAACTTCGCCCCTGATTGTCACTTTAGGTCCCTGTATTTTGCTGTGATTGACACATTTGGAATTATCTTTCCAATATCATAGTCCATTCTTTATATTTGTGTAGGTAAGAGCATTCATAGTCCATTCTTTATATTTGTGTAGGTGAAGTCTTTAAAAATTTAAGGTCTAATTGTGAGTTGAGGAGAGAGAAAATGTTACCGTTGATCAATATTTGATAAAACACTGTTATAAACTATCTTTTTTTAGTATTTTTTTAAGTGACTGTGAGTGAAAGAGAAATAAACAACGATGATAAAAAGTATAGTAAAAAAATAAATAGTTGTTTTTCATTTAAATTTATAGGAATAAGGAGAGGAAACAGATTGTGAATGCTCTAAGATGCCCACGGTCCAAACGAGAAGCTTTAGACAAAATGTATTCAAATCATAACAATCTCATTATATATATATATATACAAATCACAACTTTTTTTGAGTCTTTATTTACTGTTTGGTTTTAGCCGATCAGAAAATTACAACTTCAACATTTAGCCAATCAGAAAATTACAACATGAACAACCATCGAATAAGAGCCTCACAAAGAAAGGGAGAGAATAAAGACAAGAGGAGAAAGAAGAAAAAAAGGCGGCGACCTCCCCTCCTGCCCGATCCCCACCGCCGACCTCCTCCCGATCTCTCTCCTCCCGATCTCTCTCCTCCCTAAGGTTCATATCTAGCCACGACGCATCAGAATCAAGCGATGGCACAACCAGGATTCAGTGTTTGAACGAACCGCCGGTTATCCCCGACGGCGGCGACAGATATGGCTTTAGCCCCGCCTGAGCGACGGTCGACTTTCTGCTTGGCGGTGACCATTGATGACGATTGTTATGTCTCTCTATATTAACGGCGATTTCTAGGGTTTGTGTTAGGCGACGACAAGCAATGGCGATTGTTGTTTCACTCTGACCCTCCTTGATCTGTTCTTTCCCGGTGAGCATTTTTAAAGTGGCAACTGTGGATATTTTCTTGGTGCTTAATTTGATCTTAAACCAATTCTTTTTTTAATTAGTATATAATTTTGCATGCTCCGATCTTCTTCACCTCTTTTTTGACCTAAAATGTTTGTTTTTTTAGTGAAGAGTTTTGTTCGGTTGGACTTAGACTTATTCTTAGAGACAATTTTAAACTTTTGATTTGGAATAGGCTTGAATTTTATTTTCCGATTTGTTAGAGGCTTTGTTTCTCAAACATGTAGTTGTATAAAATAGAGTTAGATACTTAGATTTGTTTTTAGACTAAAAAATTGGTTGTATGAGAATGGTTTTTACCTCATTTGGACATTTTGTATTTAAATTGGGCAGTGTTTTGGTAATGAACATCAAGCATGGGTAGAAAACTCAGAATGGATCTCTAACACATGCTCTGTTCATCCAATTGTTTTGCTCTTCCATTTGTCTCTCCCTTTGTAGTTTCCCATTTCATGTTATCTTTCTATTTGTTGCTCAGGTGATGTCCATTGCATATGGCTTTTATTACTCTCATTCTTTGAGAAGAGTTTGTTGTGTTATGATTTTTTAGATAATAATTATGGATGTTACTGTAGTTACTCTTTGTTAATTAAGGTTGCCATTCTCTTTTAATGTTCTCGAATGAGTGAAAAAAATCATCCTATGACATCTACCTCTTATACTTTTTCTTTTATGCGAATATATTTTGCTTATCATTTATTTCACAGTTTCTGATGTTAGGTGTGTTAGTACAAATAGTGTAATATCATGAGTTAGATATTTGGTTATGCTTTTTTGGTCTCATGTATATTATATTGTTGGTTGTTACTCTTGCAGGTCTCACATTGTCCTACTGCCACTTCATTCTGTTGAGGTGTGTTTTAGCAATTTCATGTTATATTGAACAGTGAACTTCAATTATTTTTTTCATTATCTTTTGTACATGTTTTTTTTTGTATTTCTAATTGGGGGATTAGTTTAGCAAATGAAAATGAATAATCTGTGTAGTGACAACTCATGTTTCTTTTATATTCAGTTGTTTTGAATTTCTTCCTTGATTTTTGCTTCATGTTGAAGAGAGTTTGATGGGAATTACTGTTTTTTATGTCAATAAATTAAACTTATAGTTTTAATGTTCCTTTTTTGGTTTTCATGTATTATGTATGCAATCTTTGCACACTGTTGCTGTGGATTCTCTGGCATTACATTTTGAAGGTCTTAGAGGTTAGTATGTTGTTTACAATTAGTGTACTACAGTATATACATTGTGTTTAAATTATATTAAATACATGTTGTTTTCAGTTTTTGCTTGGTTCTTGCTTCATGTTCAATAGAGTTTGATGGGGAGTTATTGTTTTTTTTGTCAATGAACCAGTCTTAAAGTTCTAATGTTCTTTGTTTGGTAACTTTGGTTTTCATCAAAGAGTAACTTTGACCCAAAAAATATTCACAGGTTAGAAATATATTACGGTGCTCACTTAAGCAGGTCCAGGTCCAGATTGCTATGTACTTATTTTGTTGTCTATGAGATACTATTGAATATGTTTTTGTTGCAATAATCCTTAATGATTTTTTTTACTTATACGGTGGCCCGTCGCACTGTCTTAATAAGTAAAAGCAGTGATATTGAAAATATGCAGGTTAAGTAATGGGTTACAATGCCTTAGGTCGAGTTGACCCAGTGACACTTTTGTACATTTCATAGATTTATTAACTAAACAATTTAGGAAAAGAATACAAACTATATCGACCCATTTTAGATTTTGTTTATTTTTCCCATTTGAGAAAACAATACAATGTGCCTATTGAAAATCTCCATTGCTTATGTGTTTCTAAATCTACCTCTTTGACATATGACTGTTTATTATCATAGTTTTTGTTTCATGTTTGGTTATAGAGCTTAAAATGTAATGATATTTTGTATGACTACCAAAGATAAACAATATATAACCATTACCATTTTATATGAGTGGCCATCTATTAGACAATGGTTAATAGTGATGACTGATGACACCTTAATAAAAATGGAGGTAGAATCTGACTTTTAAGGTCAAAATAATTGCTTTCAACCCAGTTGTGTGTTTTGTTGATATGATTTTGCTATATCTCATTTACAACTCCACATAAACAACACTCTCTAACTATCTTCATATGAAACTATAACAGGAAAGGTTCGGCTGGAGTCAAACGACATCACAGTCACGGAAATTAATTCACCACTCCAAAACCTCATTGAAAATATGAACAAGTACTTATACTGCAAAACCAGCAACACTATTGCAAAAACATACAAATTGTTCACTGTTGCAGTTTCAAAAACCTGCAAGGAAGACATAGTTCAAATTCTGTAATGCAACTAGCAGAAACATTTGCTGAAACCGGCTTAACACTAACAAACCTAAGGATTAAGGAATCGCAGGAATACGGCCTACCGAGGATGGTTTTCTTCAAAGCGTCCAGACACAAGCTGTGACAAGCCACTCCATGAAGAATTATCGGAAGTTGAACAAATAGTCAACCTCATATGTGCAAAAGGACACAAAGTGCCAAGCCCAAACTACCAGTAAGCAAATATACGACACAAAAAAAATACCTTTCTATAACCTAACATATATTATGAAAATAGTAGAGCAATTCTAGATTAGTAATAACTGCTAACTATGTATGAACTGAATTTGGGTATTCTGAAATGCATTTATCTGGAACAAGTTTCTATGCATCCTTAAATGATTCAAAAATACAGCAAATTTGTTAGCAAATACTCCAAACACAAACTCACCTCTTGCAAGCCAACTACAAAAACAAATATCCAGGTAGTAGATAATCAAAATGGTGACCCGCCGCAACGCGCGGGCGGGTCACCATCTAGTTTTTAATAAAAATCAATTTGATTCTTGTCATAACGAGTTTATCAAGTAAAACCTAGATATATTATTCCGGTATTATTAAATATTAAGAAATACAAATATAAGTGGACAATCATTCCGGCGGGCAAGGGAGGCGGGCAACAAGCTGCGCCGTCAAGCCTTTCTGAATAGCAAAACTGAGTCTCGTGAAAACAACATCCCTAGCACCAGAGGTCATCACATTACCATGCATGACCCGTTGAACTCTACTCAGAGTTTCCACGGCCTCAGAGGCGAGGAACCCAAAGGTGTCAAAGGCAAAAGGAACAAACACATGTTGATTTGTAATGCACGCTTTCTCGTGCTTGTTCACTTTCCCCATCGCAGCCTTAGAAGCCGCCTGACCCACTTTCAACTCCCCAGACCCCAAGCCCACCAGAGGGGAGACCCCAGATATATCCAGACATGCATGCTTCCCTATTATCCACCCAAAGATCAAGATATCCGTCGGTCTAAGAGTCGATCGCCCATCAGCCGGGTCCATCAGGAAGTTGACCGGAGCTTCCTTCTTTGCTGAAATCCCCGCGCGCTTGAATATGTCAAATAGAACATCCCTAACCAAATCGTGTCGATATCTGAACCCCGGGAGTTATTTGCAATGGACAACATGCTCCCCATACAAATCCAAACACACCTTGCGACAAACGGGGCATCTCTCATCTGACGGGAAAATGGGAATCATAAGGCGGTATTTAAGAATGGCACGATATTCCACCGGTGACATGTGCTGGACCAGCCCATCGATAGGGATAGCCCGGAGGAAATCTTGGGCATGTGGCGCTTGTAAACATCCGAACACGGCTTTTTGTCTTACGGTCATGTCAAACTTCACTCCCATCTCCTGCATGATTTTACCAAAAATGGCACTCGCCAAAACTTTTTGGGCTTTAGGGGGGGTGGTGTCCTTGTCAGTGAAACCGCTAAAGTCAAAGCCTGGAGTAACATCCCGAAGACGATCCAACGCACCCTCATACTCAGAGTCCATGCCACAAATCCCACTTTCCCTCAAAATATGATCTTGAAGCCCCCAAGATTGCGCCCTTGATGCCACAAAGGCAAATGAGGAAGCTTCAACCGCATAATATAATCCAAGCCCCCCGCACTTGATGGGTAATGAAGCAAGCCGCCATTGGAGATCCCTAAAGAAGGGGTCCCCGCAAACCACTAAACTCTCGATTGCCGTGCGCGGTTCTTTATCAAAAAAGGAGGCAGCCCCCATAATATGTAAAGGAGGACATGTCCTTAATCCAAAGAAAAGTTTGGTGTCCGCTCGATCTTTAACCCACAGGTTAGGTGGTTGTGCTTCCTATGGGTTAATCGAACCCGCAACCCCTGTTCTTGTCGTTATTCTTACCGTTGGGTTTGGTCTTTTTGTGGTACATCCTATTCCGTTATAGGCTCACCTTAAAAAATCACTATGTTGTATCGGACAATATTGCTTGTATATGTCGTGTTAAATAATTCTAAAAAAAATATTTAAAAAAATTTGCTTTTACAATACAAGTAATAAATTAAAAAATATATAAAGAAGCTTTAGAAATAAAAAAAAGGAAAAACAAATTAAGAAAAAAGAAAACTTTGCAAAGTCATTTATAGCCGTTGCAACAACTCTCCTCCCTCTTTAACTCCCCAAATGAAATCCCTCCTCACGCCTGTGTACGTTCCTCGTCGGAGACTTTTCTCCGGCCACCGATAATTCCAATGCCCCCTAGCATTTCAAGCCTGTCCGATATGAACGCCGGAGGAATCACCGTCACTCCGCCGGAGCACATCTCCGTCTTAACCACCTCCTTGAAAAAACGAAAACGACCGCCGATGATTGAGATCCCTAATCTTCATCAAATAACCGAATCCGCCGCCGCGAAATTCACGTCAAATTTTGAATCCAAATCTAATTGTATGTTCTCGTCTGGTGGATCCGGCGTTGGTGTTTGCTCCGTCAAAGGCCGGAAGTCATTCATGGAAGATACGCATACTATCACCGAAAAGGTACTCTCAAATCCGTTTGATTTTAGTGTTCTGATGATGAATTCGTTTGTGTTAATTGGTTTGCATATGTGGAGTTCTGTAATTGAAGATCTGATTTTACGGTTGGATTAATAGATTTCAGTTGTGAAATTAGGGTTTTTTTGGGGTTTATGATGGACATGGAGGTAGTAAGGCTGCAGAATATGTAGCGAAGAATCTGCACTCGAATGTATTCGAGATGTTGGAGAAATGTTCTGAGAATGCAACAACTGAAGAGATTGTTAAAGCTGCATTCATGAGAACTGATGATGAATTCCTTAAACAGGTTTGGCTTTTCATTTTGATACTTTTTTTTACTTTACTAGCTGAAAAAAAGTAGTATGTGTCAAAGAATTCTATTTCTCATTCAAAGTTAGGTTGTGTGAACAAGCATTTTTTATTGAATGTGAAAACAATATTAAATATATGTTTAACAACACTTTGACAAGGTCTTGTAAACTCTAGTATTGTAGTTGAAGTTAGTTAAGAGTTGTTCACATGTTTGTTTACTTTTTCAATATCTAGACTTAGTCATATCATCCCAATGACCAAGTCACAATAATCAGTAATCACATACCAAAGTGTAAAATGGATGACTTTTTTTAAACTTCATAAATTATATTACTATGGGAAGACATAACAGTAAAATTTTGGTTAAATCTCACTTATATAGTAGGATAGAGAAGCTACTGCTCCTAGGTTGTTCCTACAATGACAATGGGTGCTGATGTTGATCATTATAATTTATTTATAAACTATCTCCATGTCAATAATGAATATGAGAAGTTAAATATTTGACTTTGAAACTTAAAAGTAGGAAACTGATTTGTTTTTGTGGTGTGATTACTTGCAGGGATTAGAAAGTGGTGCTTGCTGTGTTACAGCTCTTATTAAAGAAAAGGAGCTTTTCGTCTCGAATTTAGGCGATTGCAGGGCTGTTATTTCCAAAAAAGGAAAGGCCGAATCTTTAACTAACGATCACAAAGCATCACAAGAAGATGAACGTAAAAGGATACAGGATAAGGTATAACTAATTTGTGAATCCTGCCAGAGTAAGTTGCATCTTCTTGATAGAACAGTGAAACAAATAATCATGTGCTTCAGGGTGGATATGTGGAGCTTCATCGCGGGACTTGGAGAGTTCATGGTGTTTTAGCTGTCTCAAGAAGCATAGGTGATGCTCATTTGAAAGATTGGGTTTTGGGTGAACCCGAGACCAAGATATTACCATTAACGGATGATTTAGAGTATCTAATCTTGGCTTCCGATGGATTGTGGGACGAGGTAAGCTAACATTATGAAACATATTAAGTTTCTATTGCTAGAGTGGCATAGGTGGCAATGTCAGCCCATTTACTTATAAACGGGTCAATATTGGGTTGTGTTTCATCTAAAACAAGATCAAACGTTGAAACTTAAAAGTGTCAGTTTCATACCACCACTTTATAAATTAGTTTACCCAAGATTAATGTCTTCTAAACACATTAACTAGTTATAGTTTTTCTTTTCCAAATTTGTTTGCGGGTCACACATTAAAATGAGCCGTGTTTAAACCAAACCAGTTTACTAGTCGAAAACGAATGTGTTTTTAGGTTGGAAATCAAGAAGCTATTGATGTTGTGACACAATGCATGAAAAATCTTTCTCCAAAACTGAAGAAAGTTTATAGGGTCAAACGAATAAAACAAAGAGTTTATAATAACTGGAAAGAAAGTGAAAACCACTTCACCAGTGAAAACGATGAACCACAACACACGGCTAGACGAGCGGTTTCGCTTGTGAACCAGGCTAAGACCAGGGATGATGGGCTTGTGGATGCTTGCAAGGAGCTTGTTAACCTTGCTGTAAAGAGAGGTAGTTTAGATGATATTACAGTCATGATACTTGACCTGAAATCCTTCCAATAACTCAGATAAGGATTTGTGCATTATTGACTGACTTGTACATTTTGCATTTAAGAGTTTTACATTTAGCTATTTTTGCTCTTGGATGTTGATGTCTAGGAGCTCTCTATTTCTATTATCGCAGTGACTTGTATCTCTTGACATTAGAGTTGTATATTAAGTTGGATTCGGTCATTTTTGCTTTTGGGTGTTCAAGATTATTGCATCAGTAACTTGTATCTTAGTGTGACTACGTGGGTGTTATTTCGGTTGTTAATTATTTCTTGCGACTAAAGTTGGGTCGGTCACTAATGGCGCTCACATGAATTCCAAAGGAATTATATCAACTTACAATACTAGTGCTCTTATATTGAAATTACGAAGTACGAATTATATGTTTCTCGACTGCTTTTTCTTTCATGCACTACATAATACCACTTAACGGTAATAAACTTTATTTTCTTTTATCCATCATCTTTTTTCTTATTATCGTCTTTTTTTTTAACAGCCAACAATATATACACCTCTAATAGAAACACTCTAAACCGAAATGAACACAAGGAACATCAACCAAGAGCAAAGCCTACTTTTGGCGAAGGCAGCAACACCAATTTTTTAACCAGGGCACTAGAAAATGACAACCCAAGAGCTTAGGAAACCTAGAAGTTGATGACCCAATTTTCATAGGGCAGACCAACCACACATAATCTGAACCTTTCAAAAAACCAAGTATCTGTACCACCTTAGTCCCCAAAAGCCGAAATTGACCATTCCCTTTTGAGAGACCCCATCAGTCCATCACCAAACGGTATAAACCACACTAATCAAAAACCACCAAAAAAACTAGTACACCTCTTACATAAAATCCTTACCAACTAATCAGCCATCCACTAGTCCCCCAAATGATTCCCATTAACCATGCAGCCAAATTTTGACATCTCATATGCAACTTTCATCTTCCTCAACCTAGTAAGTTAAAGTGTTACACTCATCTCTCTCTCTCTCTTTCTTCTTTCTTCTTCTTGGGTGCCTACTTTCCTCTTCTTGGTTGCCCGCAAGGAAAAAACATGGGTGCCTAATCGAAAATTATGCTTAAATAGCATTACAAATCAATGGTTGAGTGGGTGTCTTGGACCCCACTCACTATAGTATAGATCCGCCCCTGCAAGGAAGAGCAGAAACCGAGCTCAGAAACTGATAACACAAAGCTGGAAGCCGGGCCGGGCCCGACGGGAGCTCAACATGTCAAAGGTAAGACTCAACTTTTGAAAACTTTTTTTTTTTTGTCTTAAATGACTACCTTGGTTCTCCTTTCATTAATTACTTTTAGGTTTTGTACGTGAATCCAATGACTTTTAATGGTTTTATATTTCTCTGGTTTACATACATAAGGAATCCACGAACTGAAAGAACAAGGTGGGAGGCTAAAGCAGAAGCCGATCCTTGTCTGTGTAGCTTTTATACCAGTACAAAGGCTAACTTTCTTTTTTTAGAGGATAAATTTTATTATACTTGTGTTTTTCCTCCTCTATATAAATAATCTTTTACTAACATTAACTATTAATTTTAAAGCTTCTTTACGTTTTGGTGATCACCCTAGACACCTCGCTTCTTTTTTAGAGAAGACATCAACTTATATTAGAGTCACATGTGTTTCGGTGGTTGAGAACGAACAAAGGATGCACTATTCCATCCCCATAACGGGCGTCGAATCTGAGAATGTTGAATTTAAGTGGAGGGGGGGGGGGGGGGCATCATTATGGATGTACTAAATTTAAGTGTGGATGGATCCTCACGGCATGTTGCCGAGCAATCATTTCTCAAGCCCGACAGGGATAAATACTTACCTGAAGACTATAACACTAGTTTTAAGAATGAGAGTTCCAATAAAAAAGTTGAGAACTAATGTGTGGTTGGTTTATCTGGTTTGTAAGATAAATATTTATCTTTTCATTGTATTGTTTATTTATCTTCTTTGTAAGATAAATATTTCTAACAAACCGGATAAAACTATCGCACATTAGTTTTCAACTTTTTCATTGAAACTCCTTTTTTGTAACGCTTGATGACCAACTTTGCCGCATCATTCTTAAAACTAGTGTTATAGTCTTCAGGTAAGTAGTATTTATCCCTGTTGGGCTCGAGAAGTGAGAGCTCAGCAACATTCTAAGGGGATCTTTTCATACTTATATCTAGCACATCCATAATGATGCCCCTCCTTTGAAATTCAATATTCTGAGCTTCGATGCTTGCTACAAGGATGAAATAGTGCATCCCTTGTTCGTTCTCAACAACCGAAACACATGCAACTATAATATAAGCTGATGTCTTTTCTAACAAAGAGGCAAGGTCTCGATGGTGATCACCAAAACGTAAAGAAGTTTTAAAACTAATAGTTAATATTAGTAAAAGATTATTTATACAGAAAAGAAAAAACACAAGTATAATAAAATCTTATCCCCAACTTCTAAAGAAGCAAAGTTAGCCTTTGTACTGGTATAAAAGCTACACAGACGAGGATCGGCTTCTGCTCTAGCCTCCAACCTTGTTCGATCAGTTTCGTGGACTCCTATGTATGTATACCAGAGAAAGATAAAACCGTTAAAACTCGTTGTATTCAGTAATGAATGAAAAGAGAACCAATATAGATATGTATTTGAGAAGAAAATAAAAAGGTTTCACAACGTGAGTCTTACCTTTCACATGTTTAGTTCCTTTCGGGTCTTGCCCATCTTCAAGCTAGCTTTCTGTTTTCAGTTTCCAAGCGGGGTTTTTGCTCTGCTTCCTTGTTCTCCAAGACGTTGTGAATCTTATTGGTAAGGGTTGTCTTGCCGTCATTATTTCCGGCGGAAAATGCTCTTTGTTAATTAGTCCACGGTTATTATGATTTTCAAGTAACCTTTCAATATAAGAGTACTATAGTGGTTTAAGAGGTAGAGAAAAAATTATCCCGTATCGATTGGCCCTTCATATATTCACGATTGTAAGTTGGTATAATTCCTTTGTGAGCGCCATTATCGACCGTCCCAACTTTCCTCAAGTTTAGTAACTACTGAAAATGTAACCCGGCAAGCTAAAATCATGATAATTGTTCAAAGTACTTTTTTTTAATTTTTTTTGAAGGGACGTCGGTGCCGACCGTATGTGGGGCATGTTCGGGATTGCTTATAAAAACTGCTTATGGCTTTTGGAGGAGGTAAAAAGACACAAAATACCCCTCCAAAAGCTAATAAGTCATAACATTGTGGCTTTTTGCTGCTTTTGGAGGGGTATTTTTGTCTTTTTGCCTCCTCTAAAAGCCATAAGCAGTTTTTATAAGCAAACCCAAACATGCCCGTGGTTTCACAGGCTATCTAGACGGCCCGCAGGAATGATTGGCGGTTGATCTCTTGCATGGCCAGAAGAACGGGGGACCGTCTATGAGCTGAGTTGGAAAGAAAATCTAAACGGTCCGCAATTTGAAAATAAACTATTTGCATTCTGGTCAAAGCGGACCGGACCGGACCTTTCAAAAGAGGTTCTGGACGGTCCACATGTCACAGAAAGTTAGCCTTGTCAATTGATCATAATCAAAACGGACCATCTAAGGTCCAAGTTGAGTCTTGGATGGTCCGCGTATGGCTTCCGGACATAATTAATTCAAGATTTTTGTAAATTTGAGCCACGAACATCTATCTATATGGGTAAAGTTCATGTAAGAACCATTATTTATTGTAAGAACTTAAGAACCAACTTAAATGAAGGATAATTAAGTAATTTTGTCATTTCTTTTTAATTCCTCCACTACATTCTATTGTACAAACTTGTAAGAACTAAGGGAAATTATTTCAAATAAAGTTTTTTGGGTAATTTGATATATTTTTTTAATTTAATTTCACATATATCCACCCATATTCACCCAATGACTTAAAAAAAAGTTTTTTTTTTGTTTTTTTTTTTGCCTGTCCGACTATGTTGCATATATGCAACATATGAAACATAAAATGTTGCATATATGCAACATAAAATGTTGCATATATGCAACATGGTATGTTTCATATGTTGCATATATGTAACATACCATGTTGCATAAATGCAACATTATATATTTCATACGTTGTATATGCAACATATCATGTTGCATATATGCAACATATCATGTTTCATATGTTGCATATGTGCAACATTATATGTTTTCATATGTTGCATATGTGCAACATTATATGTTTTCATATGTTGCATATATGCAACATAGTCGGACTTACAAAAAAAAAAACGATTTTTGTTTAGTTTTTTTTAGGTCGTTAAGTTGCCATTATGTGTATAGACATGAAGGAAAAAAAAAGAAGAAGCATAAAAATTTTCTAAGTAACCTTCATTCAATTGAAATTTAATGGTTCTTACATTAGTTCTTAAGTTCTTACAATAATATTGGTTTGTACTAGAACTTTACCCCTATCTATATATATATATGATCAACATATATATTAAATGGGGAAAGTGAATATGGTGCTGTGAGGCACCTAAGCTTACACACGAAAACATTAAAACTACGTAGTTTTGATTAAAAAGAAAGTATAAAATTGATTTTATTCTATATTAATCCTACATATCCATTAATCTTGTTGGTTTGTTTCTCCCTGAAAATCGGTTTCCCAATTTTAATATTTACTAGCAGGCCACATCTTTTTCAATCTACGAGTTCAAACGTTTTGATAAAACCTGACTTTCATTGCTATCAAGTCATCTTTGTCTTCCATCAATGGAGATTCAAAACATAAAGGATTTTCAAACTGAATTAGAAGACAAATATATGGTAACAACTGAGGTTCGCATTATTATATAAATTCACATACGTAGATTCAATCCTAAGTTGATATATATTTTTTTTCTTTTTCTTGTGAAATTAATCTTATAAAGGTACATTTCTTATGATTGATTTGAACTGGAATGACCATATTCTTACTAAGCTACCGTAAAACAGTGGAACAATTAAGATCAGTGAACTATTAAATTTATACAGAAATCAAAAATTCTACGTACTTTTTTTTTCTTGTTTGAAATAGGATATGCAAGACACAAATGATTTACAAATTCAATTAGAAGATATATATATGGAAATAATTGAGAACCATAATGATGTGAACGTGGATTTTGTGTTAATTTATAATTTCCTTTTAATCAAAACTACGTAGTTTTAATGTTTTCGTGTGTAAGCTTAAGTGCCTCACAACACCATATTCACTTTTCCCTTTATCGTCGTAGAAAGTCGCTTTCTACGTAAAATGTCTACTGTGCTTCCCACTTTCACTAATGAGGAATATATATAATATTCTCTTATAAATTATTTCTATTAGCCAGAAATATAATAACCTACCTAAATATTGGGTACGTAAATGTTTCGGTGTAATTATTCCCCCTATTACACATTTATCAACTTTTTGGAATTAACATCATGTGCTCTCCAATTTCTCTTTCTTTTTCCAGTCACGTGCCTCCCTTTTCCTTTTCGTCCCGGTAACCGCCATTCCACAATTCTTTTGCAGATTCCTCCATTAATCTCTACTTTGCTCTTCATCAACATTTACGCCCTTTCCTCAACATCCCTCCATACATCTTTACTTCTCGACTTCCTCCATCAGATATTACACAAGCGACGTCTCTTTCGATTTCATCCATCAAGGCTCTTTACTTCAGCAGGAGATTTCTCATACGACAATTTCCAACTGCTCCTACATTCTACCCTCACAGGTTCTTCACTTCTATTACTCTGGGTTTTTTTTTTTAATTAGGCTTTACAGAAGTAGGGTTTCTTTTCTTTTCTTCATGGTCTATGGGATTAACATGATCTTCTTGAGTTTGTCTATCAAATTAATTAATATATTGTCTCTTTCTCTGCTTTTGTGATACATGAAGTAGAAGTATATAATTTTATATAAGATCCATTATCCCTAGATTAGTTAACTTTTACACCCATTTGTTGGTTACAATTGGTTGTTTTTAAGGTTATTTTACATATGTTTGAGATTTTTGAAAGATTCTGTATGACTCTGTTTGTTTTTCATTTGGATTCAAAGTGAAACAGTGATGCAGTTTAAGCACATTTCCAGTTTAAACACTAATAAAAAATAGAAAAGGTTCAACCTTTAGAATTGAAACAGTGATGGAGATTTCAAATTAGAATTCATATATAGACGTTCACTTAGATGTTCATAAAGAAAGGTGAACATGTGATTGGCTAAAAAATATATCTCTTGACATAGGTAAATTATTCTGACGAATCATTTAGTAGAAATTAGTAGAAGCAAAATAGGAAACAAATATTTCAAAAACATAGATTAGCGAGGTGTCATACACTGGGAGAATACACACATAAATAACAGAAACAATTATTCACATAGAGACAATATGATTATGTATAAGCCAAATGTAATGCATATGTTCTGTTCATTTCAGTGCTTTGATCTTCCGTAGGTATGAGTTCAACCGTATTTTATTGACGATATTTGTGTTCAGTTGGTGGGATCATCGTTATTTTAGTCTCTATTTGACTTCATTCTTCCCCCTTTGTTGTTGTTAACGCTCGAATTATGTTCATTGTTTTTCTTTAGATGTTTTGGTTTTGACATTTATTTGACTTTGTTGGTAAAGTTTCATCTTCGATTGATAACATGCCTGCTATTTGGGTTTACATACTTTTTAATCTCTTCTACAGATTTGTTCACAAGGTTTCTCTTTTGTAGGCGATTAGCAAGTTATTTGTTTTAGTTGTTCATCTTTTGGTACTTACAAACTGGCTTTTAAAACAGGTGAAATATCAAAGCTAAGATATAGCTAAAATTGATGAAGGGGTCAGAACTATAAGCTGAGTCATCTTTTGGACAAATGTCTTTTTATCTTTGTTGCTTCTTTTTAGCTGTCAAACTTTTTTTTATATTCAAATTGCAAGGTGGATTTTGAAACTAGAAACTTTTGTTCATGTTGTTAGTAGAGCATTGCTAAGCATTACCAATTTCATTAAGTACTTATAATCTTATTAATCTAACTAAAAACATGAGTATTCTTAATAGTTTCACTTATCTAATTTCGAACCAGCTCTTAAGACAATCGAGGATATACAAGGGGAAGCAATGTGACCAATGTTACTGAGATTATTAGACCTTCACGGTGCAAGCAACATGAACTTATAAAATATTGTTTTGGCACTTTAAGTCTATCATTTCTTTAGTTGTAGGTGACTTTGTATGCAGAATGACATAGCTTCTTGGTCCTACTAAAAAAAAGGTAAAAAATCATGCATCTTTGATAATGCACTTTATCATCATTATTTCATCCAAATGATATCATTATTTCATCCAAAATGATAGTGATGCTTATGTGCTATATGGTTTCTTTTTATGAACTTTCATCTAACACACTTTGATTTTCTCTAAGTTGTCATAATAAATCTCCTACAATGGCCATGGTCTTAAAGGGTTTGTTCCTCAGAGAATAACGGCTTATGTCAGTCAATTAGACTGGCACATTGTATAATTTGACTTATCTACGCATTGTCAAGCTTTTGGATCTAAATATGGTAAGCTCTTAAAGATTCTGTTTGTTTTGATATGTTATAGGTAATATGTATATATTATTGGGTTCAAAAATTATGAATGATAGAGGTCCTTTATGGATATGCTTACGAAACTTACAAGAACAAAAAGAATTGCTAGAATAAAACCTAATGAAGATCCGAGTATATTCAGGAAGGTTTGCGAAGTATTCAGAAAGGCTTTCATTATTAGATGTTTTCAACCTTCGTCATTTCGTTTTATTATTAATTTAAAAAGTCAATATACTTTTTGTTTAGGTGTTGGGCATGTACTAACATATAGGTAAGTAGTTTTATATATGGTTGTGATACATGCATGGTTTGCGTGATGTAATACCTACTGTTTTTTATATATATTTAAATGTTAGTTAAAGATTAAGATACCAAGTTTCATGGTCACATATATTAATAGACCGGAATCAACCCATTAGTAAAAAGAATTGCCTAAATCAAACCATCTCTTGAAGAATTGGACCGTTTGGCAGCCCCTTGATCTTCGTGTTAAGATACATATTGTATTTCACCTTAGATTTTGCCCACTTTCTGTTTTCATACTGCTCATATTTTTTAGTTAACAATCTATATCCTATAATGCATATGGTGTTTTAGTTTAGCTGTTCTCATTTGCTCATTAACACATGATTACTTGAAAATGAGGAATGTGTTATTGGTTTCAATTCTCAGAAGTTTTTGATCCGTGCAATTTTCCTTTGTTATGGGTTTCATAAAGATAATTCCCCCATACAAACACCATGTTCACTGATTAAAACTGCAAGAAAAATCTACACTTTGAAACAATGTGTTTAAAAAATAACCGTTAATGAAAATCAATTAACAGAATATTAATTAGGGCCCATGCAGCTTTTATACAATTCTTTCTTAACATACCGTCTGTAAACGCATAACACTTTCAATTAACCTGCAATATCATCAACGACAAATATATCTTTCTTCTGTTGTACTTTTAACTAATAAATGCCAATTTTGTAATTCAATAAAAACATATTCATTTTGCAACCAAATACATTTTTATTATATAATGTTTCAATTAAATATGGTGCTTCTTATTGACAATGAGTTGCCTTTTCTTTTTTAACTAATACAGTTTATAGATTTGTTTTTTTAGATAACGTGTGTACTCAAAGAAGCCCACGTTACAAATAAAAAACCTTTCAAGCGATTTGTCTTGCAAAGCAAACCTAAAATAATGGTAATTATTGAAGCTGTAGATTGTTTTAGTTCGGCTTTCTTTTAATGAATATTGCTCGATGCAGTTCCATAATTGTATTAGTACACGATCAGTACTAAAGGTGCTAATGAAATAACTACAACAATGTCATGTCTCTATTACGAAGGTGGTTTTTTCATGTAAAAAACACCCTTCAAATAAATGACTTCTAATCATACGCAACAATTAAACAACTGGTCTCCGCGGCAACGCGCGAGTTGGAAATCTTGTATTATACACAAAGGAGACTTTCATGATACAACCTATTGATTTATACAAAGAGTTGCATCTTATTTTCATTTATTGTACTTTAATAATAATAAAAAATATATAAAAATGAAAAATAATAATAATAATAATAATAATATAATAAATAATAAATAATAAAGATAAAAAAATAAATAAAAATTAAAAAATAATAAAGATTAAATTAAATTAGAAAATACAAAATAAATAAAATGAAAAATATAAATTAAATTATTTAATTAAAAAAATTAAAACATTAAAGATACAAATATATTAATTTTAAATGAAAATAATAATAAATTATATTCGATTACTTCGTTTTAATCAACCATCAAATAATACGAAGCAATGATTTATTTCATTCACACATGGTAACCAAACAGGACGATGGAATAGTAATGATTTATTTCATTCCCTTGACCATCCCATTCCCTAGTCCATTCCATTCACTCATTCATTCCATTATCTTATACCAAACAGACGCTAAAAGTTTACAATTTCTTTGAATGATTTTCCAAGAGCTCTATGATCACCATTTTAACATATAAGTTGTTGAAGTGGGAAATTTCAAGAAAACTAGAAATGGTCAACTTTTACAATAAATCATACGATCATCTTATTTGGTGGTCTTCCATGGCAAGCCATCTTTAACGGAACACGTGGCTCAGAATACGCCCCGTCAGCAATCTGACTGTACACCCATTTGTTAGCCACCTCAGTAAAGTGAAGCCCGTCCCAAATAATCCGAGATGATGGGTCTTCACACGACTTCGCAATCATGATTTCTGTGCCATTCACTGTTTCCGTGCTCCCACACCTCTTTGCATTGTTGAAGTTGTACCTTCCTCCGTGCCCACAACAAACCAATAACGGATCACCAAATCCTACGAGCTCACAATTCAATGTACCGTCAGATGTCATAATTTCAACCCATTTACTTACGGTTATAGATGGACCGATTTGCGTACAAACTCTTTAGTCATTTAATTTATAAAAATATAGATAATTAGTGGCCGACCCGTTGTGATCCTATACAGTTACCCAAACCGATGAACACACCCATCTTACCACCTCAAAACAAACACACGCAGTGGCAGATCCACCTAGGACCTAGTGGGGTCGTAGACACCCACTTAAATTGCAAACTTTAGTTGTAATTCCTTGAACCGAATGACCTAGGCACCCAAGGTTGTTTTTTTTTCAAGGCACCCAAGGTTGTTTTTCTTTCGAGGCACCCAAGGTTGTTGAAAATTGTTTTTTTAGCTATTTTGCACTCAAGGCACCTAAGGTTTATGAAAATACTTATTTTTTGCTGTTTTTGACACCCAAGGCGCCCAAAATTATCAAATTCTTGAATAAAAATAATTCATTTTAATGTTGTTTTTTTATTTATTTATGTAATCTTTTACTGATTTTTATTTGGCACCCACTGAATAAATTTTCTGGATCCGCCACTAAGCACAAGGTAAAAACATAAACGTACCGAGCTTTTCTGATTGCGCAATGAGCGAGTATTTGGCCGAGTAGATATCAACATAGGTGATTGCAGCCAAAGGAAGATCCTTTCGGATTTGGAATATCGCTTTCTTGAGTTTCTGGTTATAATGCTTCGAAACTTCATTAAACGGGGCAGCGCAACCATACTTATCGACCTTCGTGATCTCGAGAGTGTCCAGAATATAAGGCAAGCAACCAACCGGCCCTGTGTTGTGTATCCAAAATGATCTACCACCAAGAGCGTATACATTCTGTTTTTTTTTTTATCAAGAGCCCATCAATTAATCTTACGATATAGATAATTTGAAAATTTTTACTTATGAATAGGTCGAGGCCTTAAATAAATAAAGTATGAAGCTAAAAGTGGTAGATGAACCAATAGAAGAGACTTTTTTTTATATATATATAAATATATTTGAGATTAGATTATTAACTTTTATAAAGAAGCGGTGGGTAACCGCGCAAAATCGATCCTACTAAAAACAAAGTTTTGAAATTTAGAGGTCAAAAAATTAATATTCACGACCTGCTGAATTTTGTTCAAAAACTCAACAGCCTCTAAGGCTTTGAGGGGAAAAAGAAAAAAAAAAATTGAAATTTGGTTCGATCACCCAGTCCGGTCCACTCGTTCAGTTGATCCGATCGTATCCAGTTCAAACGGGAATAACATGTTAGTATGTTACTCAACCTGGTTGACCTGTCATTTCTCACCTTAATGGTAGTTGTAAACTCTGATATAACGTCGGGAACATAAGCTTTAACTTGTTCAGTAGACATATTAAGTTGATAACCAGCGGTGAGATCGTTTTGGCCTATATCAAATACGTATAGTGCGCTTGAAAACTTGTACGCTTCGGGAAACGTGTACTTAAAGACGTCTCCTGGACCATCATCATGCAAGTAACGTTTAATGGATATGATGTACAAGTTATTTACGATAATGAGTCAAGAACGAGTACCTTTTTGACGGATTATTTGGGATTTTTTTAAGAAATTGGAGAATTGGGCATACTGAATATCCAAGGAAATCGGGCTATACCCGCTTTGGAAAATGGTAGTGTTTTGACGCCGGATTGTGGATCCGATTGTTGCAAAATTGGCTCCATGGGTAAAGTTTGTACCCATTGAATCCAGAAATGCATTAAGATAAGGTACTTCTAAACCTTCAGCTGAAAATTACAAAAGAAATTAAGTTACTGATTTTAGTGATTTTGTTTATTAAAACTTTGTTAGGCATAACATATTGTATTTGAGTTTTTGAATGAGTTTTCTTAAATATAATAAATTGGATGAGTTTATTCCAATTTGTGTTCTTCGTGTGTTCTTGTTCAAACTTGAATTTAGAGATTGTGAAAAAACATTGATTCTTCATTTGCATGTAGATCCTTTTGAACGGTAAGGGGATGAAGTTTAGAGCTTGGGGACCTTGAGGTCTTAATTTCAAATCTGACTCAAGAGGTTTTTCTCAAGTGGCGAGTTTCCTCCTTGATGGTGTTCTTGAGTGAGCCAAGCCTGAAGTTGTAATCCCGTCTCATGAATGCTCACTCAGGTATTGGAGGTTTGGGGAGTAGTTCCAAACGCAGTTAAAAGAAGGTTGTGAGAACACATGGAAAATGTGAATAGAGATGGGAGCTCTCGTATAATAAATATACATAAAACAAATTAGATTATTTGAGGGAGACTTTTTATTTACAAAAATGATGAAATAAAATATGGTCAAAGTATTGGTTGATCCTAATATGTCCAAATTTTTAAAAACCAATATATTTGGCACCAACTTGGGAGATAGATCAAAGACTGGGCTGGGAGTGGGGTGTCATGTATTATCTCTTAATCTCGTATGTGAAGTTAAAAAGTTTTAATTTTTTGATTTTTATAAACGTATGTTACCTCTAAAATTTTAAAGTATGATTTTTTGTTTTGTTTTTATGAAGTGGAAAATTTTTGAATTTTTTTTCTGTTTTTTCAAGTATGATCTTTTTGTTTTTATAAACATGTGCTACATTGTTTTTATAAACATGTGCTACACAATAATACGACTAGAGGATATTAATTAATCAAACAGATGATATTTCTAAGACGTACCTATGAAATCGATTAGAAGACGTCCATCAGAGACGCGGCCGGCCGGAGAATGGAAGAAAGTTTCCCCGTTGGGTGGACGAGCAGCAGCTTCTCCAAACATCGCCGTTAAGGCACCGGTATCGGAGTTCGAATCACCGAAGTTAAATATGGCCGGAAAATTGCATTCCGGCAAAGAGAATATCGACATCGGAAGTAATAAGGTAACGCAAATTAGTACCTTATAGATTAGTTCCATTTCGTCGGAGAGAGAGAGAGATTTGCAATCGAGAAACTCCAAAGGGAGGTAGAGTTGAATATTCCTATTTATATCAATTTAAAAGTCATCATTCAACACTATTATTTATACCATTCTAAAAGTCATCATAACACTATGCAATGTAGTGGATATTTTATTTATTATGCTTTATTATACCTACCTTTAATAGTTTATAGTTTAGTAAACATAGCCTGAATTTAAGACATAATTTTTGTGAAAGATTAATAGGTGATGATAAAACGTTTCAATGATTAATTAATGAAGTATCATATAAATTTAAAGCTTTAATAAAAAATTATAAAATAATGTGATGGAGTAATGAGCATAAAATAAAATGAGGCCGGTTTATTTTAGTAAAATAATGGTCCTATGAAGAAACTAGTCCATAACATGTTTAAATTTGATAAACTTCTATAACTTATTGGTTTATATTTATAAAAATTTTAAAATAATCTTTATGGATGCCGTTTAGTAAACAACTTTAGTGACAATGATACAGGTATTTTCGAAAGACTGATCTCCTAAAACATTATCTATGGGAACCTAAGTCGGGCCGACAAGATTTGGTTAGGGGAACCTTGGGTTCACTTACCGAGCCATCTTGAATGTGATTAGCGACCCATTTGTTAGCCGCTTCGGTATAATGTATCCCATCCCAACTAATATACTCTAACGGGTTGACACACGCTTTGACAACATTCCCGTCTTCCCATAAACATTTCCCTAAAGGATCCGTGAAGCCTGCAAAACGATTAGCAAACGATAAGATCATAAGGCGGGAAAAATCTTAAACCGTTTTGACAAAGGGTGAAATTTGACGATTTTGCCCCTGAAAACCAAATGGTGTATGCCTGTCGGAAGGGGCATAACGGTAAAAGTATCGTAGGGTTGGTGAAAATGAAAATAGTTGCTTACCATGCTTGTTTGCTTCACTAATGAGAGAGTATTTGACAGAATAAATGTCAACATACACCAGGGATGATTCTTGAAGTTGTGTTCCCAGTTTTGATACCTTTTCTTTGAGCTGTTTGTTGAATTCTTGTGCCACTTTGTTGTATGATTTCACACACCCGATTTCGTCTACATTATCTGGAGCTGGTGGATAATCCTTGAGTAATGAAGGCAGGCATCCAATCGGACCCGTGTTATGAATCCAAAATGTTCTTGCTCCTCCTTGATAAAGTTTCTGTAACAAAATCAATAAATTAGTTAAAAAAAAAATGTATACAGATAGATCCACTTGACCTTGCATCCATTGAGTCTGACCAAAAAACAAGTATAGCCTAGATCAACCCATTTTTCAATTAATGGGTCAGAATTGCCACCCATACTCTAAACCATAATTGAAAATTAAATACCTCAATAACAGAAGACAACTCATTAATGATGGTGGGGATATATTTCTTCACTTGTTCTTCTTTCATTGATGTAATCCCGGCATGAAGATCGTTTTGTCCTATGTCAAATGTGTAAAGCGCCCGAGTATAATCCTCGGATCTTGGAAGACGGTCTTGAATGTCAGCACTTTTTTCTGACCCGATAAGGACACCCATAAAATTTAAGAATGAACATCAGTCGTGTCCCACATTCGACCAAAAATACTCTAAGATATGGTTAGAAAAGAGCAAACATTACACTTTTTTTTTCAAACTTTTAGCAAAAAAACTTCAAAATTAGATGCAAAGCAAATACCAAGTTGCAACTCATTACCAATTTTAGCAAACTACATCATTTGAACTGATTTTACCTGTAGATTGGCTGATTGGCACTCAATTATGCCATGCTAGCTGTCACATAAAAGAATGCTTATGTGAAAAGACATTACAAAGAACAAGTTTAAAAAATGCCTTTCTTTTAAACCATTCTAAAAACAATTATCAATAACACACCATATGCCACATGGCAATATGGCATGCACAAATATACCAAGTAAAATCCAACTCAAACAGTAGGGTCTGAAAATGATGAGATGAGAACAAACCTTATCTCATGGGATAAAGAGACTGCTCCCAAAAAAACATACAAGAAAACATCCAAGAAACAACAAGTAACATGAACCAAGAATCAATAATCAAAAGCACAGAAAGACAATATGGCATAAGAGTCCGTATCAGAAGTAGATACAAATAACAGTAAGGCATAAAAATGCCTAAGGCTAGAGTATGTAACTTACATACATAAAACATATAAGAAACAAGTAACAATCATCAAGTGTCCAAAGAAGTAAGGCACACAAGTCAGTATCATAAGCAGATATAAAGAACAGTAAGTCATAAAAGTCTAAATATACATTTAAATGACAAACAATATGTCATGCCAGCATAAAATCAGTAATTCGTTGCTACAATCAGCAATAAAATATGTCTTGGTTGCTAAAATCGGTAATAAACTAATAACATGTAAACTGGTTTCCATAGTGCAACTAATTTAAATTGCTAATTCAGGAAAAAGTGTAAGCTCGTTTCTAGTTAGAGCAGTTTGTCCTTTACAAAGATTAAAAAAACAATGTCTACCTTCAAGATACGAATCAGAAGATCGTGTTTTGAATTGTTCAAACTGTGACAGCTGTACATCAAGAGTGAGAGGGTTAAAAGTCTTGTTTAGCATCAAAGCGTCCGCAGGCTGAATGGTCGCTCCACTTGCAGCAAAATTAGCACCGTGTCGGAAATTTGATCCAATAGAATCCACATATGCACTTAAATATGGTAAACCTAAACTTTCAGCTGCAGATATTGGTTAAGAAATTCAAACCCATTCAGAAGTGGAAAAAGGTAACAAAAATATAGAGCAGTATTAGAGGTGGCAATTTAGAACAATGTATTTTAGAATTGTTATGTTAAATCTCTAACAGGTAGGAGCTAAGTCAACAAAAATGTCTTTTGTGATGCACAAAACCTCCAAAATCATTTTGGAAAGAATATTATAATATTTTAAAAATAAAATACTATTTGCCACAATTTTTGACCCGTTTATTATTTAATTTATAAATATTAATAGATTTGACAAAAAATTACTAGTTTGACCCGTTACTCCACCCGTATCATGAGGATGAAATTTCTAATTGAGCTCAATAAGTTCAAGCATCTGATTCATTTCTTTGTAGTGACCTAAAGATTCAACAGTAACTTTAAGGAATATAATATATGTATGAAAACGTTTTGTTTTGAGAACTTTTATGCACTAATGTCAACCACTAATTTCATTTGGGGGGGGGGAGGGGGGCACTCAAATTTATGGAGGGGATTTCTTTATATATAATTAGTGGCTCAGATTAATCCTAAAAAGTTCTCAAAAACAACTAGTTCTCAAATGAACTTCCCCATATATATATATACATGTATAGGGAAAGGATCATTTGAGAACTTTTGAACCCCACATGAATTATAGTGGTCCTCACCTGAAATTAGTGGTTGAGATTTAGTTCTCAAAAGTTCACAAAATAAAAGTTCACATTTGAACCTAACTCTAAATGTATATATATTGTGTGTATGTATAAATCCCACATGAAGATTAAGCAAAATAATCAAAATAAACTCAGATTCTTTGTAGACCTAATCCATAAAAAGTATCAAGATTGGGCCCATGTCATTAACTTGCTCCAATAGAACCTAGATATATGCATATAAGGAGAGAAAATAAAATAATATTTCAAGATGATTCTGAGATTACCAAAATACAATTAGTTCACTTGAACAAGTGCTTATATCTCTAACAATCTATGTTCAACAAGTTTAGACCTTTTAATCTCTTTATCAAAATTTGACTCACTTCTCTAAAGTCAACTCCAAATTTCAACCAAAACATCAAGAACTTGATCCACTTCTCTACATTAAACAGAAACCTTTTAGTAGCTAATTTAAAGTAGAAACTCTAGCACCCAACTAACAGAAAGACCTAAAATTCAATCATTTGTATTTATCTTTTATTGATGAAGTTACCTATGAAATCAATCATTAGACGCCCATCAGATTGCCTGCCAGAAGGTTTATGAAAATAGGTCATCCCATAAGGAGGAAGGACCGGAGCCAAATACAGCAGAAACAGCTCCTGTGTCTGAATTTGAATCACCAAAGTTGTAGATTGCTGGAAACTGACAAGAATTTGATTGATGATCATAAAGATTTGAGATTCCCCTTTCTTTAAGCACCATGAAAATAGAGAAAGTGGCAAATAAGAGAGCCCCAATTGCCAACATTGAACTACGTCCTCTGCTTAGATTGGTGACCCGTTGTTTCCAGTCCATAGTTGGAGTATGTTGATGATTCTTGGTTGAAGTTGACTAAAATTTTCACTTGGGACTTTTAGCAAACACGTGGTGGGCATCCACGAATGTCAGGATTGCTTCAACTTCAATTTTTCAATTGATTGATTAGGGTGTCTCACCGGCTCTTTCTCTTTCTGTGATTTTATAGAAATTGGATAGACACGCGAGCTGGGTGTAGAAACTTTTTAATATAAACCTATTTTCTTGACATTTAGATCGAAACATTTGTACTTGTAACTTAAAAAAAGGGTGGAGTTGACAATTTAATAAGGACATAGGGTCATCCAATAAATTTTAGAAATTATTAAAAAGAAAACTATATTATTAAATAAAACAATCTAATAATTTTAGCTAACATTTTTTAAAACTGTTGACTGGTTTGTATTATTCAAAATAATAATGATAAAATCAGGTTCCTGCGATCAAAACCCATACATGAAAGGTCAAAGCTCGTACCAACAAGTATATAATAACTCTATAGTAAATCATAATAGGTTGTCATGAATAGGGTGACCCGGTGTTAAACTCTACACCTATTTTAATTGCGCTGAAATCAACACGTAACAACAATGATTAAACACAAAGCCGACAAATTGAGATAAGTGCCATATGAATTTTCTTTCCCCAATTCACATGTCACCCTAAGATGGCAATTGTTTAAAGACTTTCGGTACCAGTGTAGTCAAGGAGGAAGCTTTCTTAGGGCCTGGGAGAGCCCGGCCCCCTCTGTTTTTCGCTTCGTAGTATTAAGTTTTATCATGTTTCTTGAAAAAAGTTCATATACCGAGTCCGGTCCCCAATATACCGAGTCCGGCTGCCCCTAAGTTTTTGTTCAAGCTTCGCCACTGAGTATAGCGGCCCATAAAAATCCATTATCATACTCACAAAATTCTGTCAAAGACAAAAAACCAATAGAAACCAGATTTAGACATGAACAGCACGCTTACCACTCATCGCCCGCCATTATAAGATTTAGGTGACAAACTCGAAAGTTTGACTCAAAACATAACATAAAGCATCAAAAGATGATTAAGCATAGAACGGTTGGTATATCATGAGCATAAGTCATAACAGAGAAAATTTTGATTAGATAGATCATAGAAACAATTACTAAGGTTTCATGTGGCTGTTGTTCATACAAACCCAAATCCAATAGTAGTTTAGATAGTTAAAATCCAGTTATCCCATTCTAGATATAAAATCAAAATTAGGAGTGTTTGGATGACAAACATAATAAGATGAATTCTCTCCTTTTTAGTTGCCAAAACAGAGAAGCTGAGGAGTGTTTGGATTATGACCACACTTTCTTTCTTCATCAAAGTTGAGCATAAACAGGGTCACAAAAAATGGTATTATCGTTTTCTTCTACTTGTCCCCAAGCACACTCACTCTCACCATCTATCCCTTGAGTTTGACCTGCCAACAAAACAACATCCAATCACAACATTATCTGCCATGCAAAAATGATCACTTATCATCATAAAGGAGCTGACTCGCTTTTTAAGAAAAATAACAAGACTACAACTTAACTATTTATTGTTCAAAAATCCATACAATTGTTAGCGTAATGACGATTGCTTACATGGATGGCCATGTCATTGCAATTTTAACAAGTTAATAATATGTGGCTTGAATACAATTTTTCTGGTAAGAAATTGAAAGCATACTGTGTTTTTTGCACGGAAATATAGTATGATGCTTGTTTTGGTTTAACAAAGTTCTATAATTTCTAGATTTTAACTATGCACAACAAGATGAAGATAGATATTTTATTTTCTTAATTTCAAGAAACTAAGAGTTCATAAAAAATGCAGGTTGCATGGAGAGGTAGACAGGAGATGTTGAAATAAGAGTTACTTATCTTATTCATCAAATCTAGAATTTAACAAAAATGTGTACCTTCCAGGTTCTCTGTTTCCCAAAAATCCTCTATTATCCCTTCCACCCCCAAAGCCTCTTCTGTCATCACCGGGTCTCATCCCAAAATCTCCACGAGACCGAGGCCTATCTGAAAAGTCAACACTTCTGGAACCATCAAATGAGCCCGACTGAGAAGGTGGTCTTTCATAATAGCCTGGGCCTGCTCTTTCTGATCCAGAACCTGGTCTTTCTTGGAAGCCTGGGCCCACTCTTCCGGCACCAGAACCGGGCCTTTCAACGTTCTTTTGACCAAACCGGAGTTTATCATCCAGGTCACGGGTTAATTGCTCCAGTTCCCTTTCTTTCTCAAGTATTGTATCATGTAAACTGGTTTGGTTTTCATTAGATTCTTTCTTGAAATCCAATTTTAAATTATATATTTCTTCCTTCAAATTCTTTTCTACCTCTGTCTCAGGCCTGAAAAATAATACCTTTTTAGATATCAAGGCAGATTTAACCATCTACAATAAATTTTAAACAAGGATCAAGAAAGAGAATAAATATATACTCAATAAAAGAAATCTCACAGCAAGTTTTTTTAGGTGCAACAAAATAACAACTAGAATGAAAATCGTAAACTGTAAATTAAACCGTTTAGGTACACTTGACTGATCCAAGGAGACTTCTTAAATGGCTATGTTTGTTGTAAATGTTCTGTACACTTGACTGATCCAAATCAAAACCTCAAGGAGACTTCTTAAAATGGCTATATTAAACCGTTTAGGTTCAAAAAGGGAAATTATACAACAATTTACCTAAAAACTATTGTTTAGTTCTACTCAAAAGGAACATGGTTCATTAGTGGCCCAAAACATATCAAAGCTGACAGAAATGTTAGTGAAGTGTTGATCATGATCCTCATGAGCTGAAATACACTACGAAGGCAAAAAAAAATAACAATTATGCTCGAGGAGATCGTTATTATCCTTCCCGATAATTCCTAATGCAGTCAAAGTGACCTATATAATCTACATTGATTTTACCCTAGCAGCCACTCATCAAAGTATCCGTAATCAACTGTTTCCCAGGCCCATTTCATATACTTTCAAGTTTCAAACACCACGAGGATAAGCAAGATTGCCCAAACAGGCCAACAACACAGGTTATACAATGTATATCAACAGCCAAAGAGGATTATTGGAAGCTCAGCTATCTGTTAAAGAGCAGAAAATCTGTAAGTGAACATTTTGGTCGATAAAAAATGCTCGTTACAACTAGTATAGTATTTGTATCATCTCTAAAGTTGAGTCAGAATCAGACCCTATAACTGCAGTCTAAATGGGCATAGCATACTACTGCTTGATAATCATAAGCCTTCACAACTTTAGCATAATTATAGAACCTCCAAATCCCACTTAATTCCTCAGCCACAACAATGGCTTGAAAAAACAGAAATTCAGATGCATCAAGTAAGGACCTACAGTTTTGCATCAGTTGTTACCAAATTCACACAGAAAACTTGTTCATTTAAAGATAGCATGCAAAAGATATAGGCTTATAACCTGCCGATACGTCGCCGCTCCAACTCCAAATCAATCTTCCGATAATCAACACCTTTCTCTTGAAGCAAAACTTCTCTAGGTTTAGCATCCCCGAAAGGATTCACCTTAGGTCTTGGTTTCTCTAATCCCTGCAATGCAGCAGAAACCTCTGCTGAAGTGCCAGACTGTGAGCTCCCTGGCCTGCTGTTGGAATGAGAGCTTGTTGGGCGGCTACTGGTTTTCTTAGCGTCGAGTTCCAAATCTGTTTGCTTCCAGTCTAAACCTTTTTCAGCCAATATCTCTTCCCTTGGCCTGGCGTTCCCAAAAGGATTTGGCTTATTAGTCTTGCTTATAGGCTCGATCTGTAGACTTTCACCCTTAGGGGGGTCTAGCACCAACCGACGGCGTTCAGTTAGCCGTTCCTGGTTAACTCCCCTACTCCAACGATCAGGCTCTTCTGGTCCACCGGAATCACGAAAACCAGAACCGAAATTGGAAGATCTAGCAGGTGGTGGTGGTGGTGGTGCAATAGTCTTCTTGTTCACTGCCCAATTATCAATCTCGTCAGCCCTAGAAAATCCCCCTCCTCCGGTGCTGAGAGAACTGTAGCGGTTAGGTCTAGTACCAGAATCAAACGACGGCGTTTTCTTCGTCATTGCCCAATTATCAACCTCGTCTGCCCTAGACGGTTGATCATATTCCGAGTTTCGAGAAGGCGGACCTCTACGATCATCATCAAATCCACCGTGAGATCTCCGATTACCGCCCCATGAACCGTCACCATCCGCTTCCCTATCTCTCATCCTAGGCCCTCCGCCGGAGCGGCCACCGCCATACGACGAGAAACCACCGCCTATCCTCCCGTACTGCATTTCCTCCGCGGACCGCTCCTTCGGACCGGTCGGAAGCCGCATCATCTCTCCAGGAGTCAATCCTTTATGCTCGAAAGCCACGTCACGCCGCGAACCTCCGGCTCCGGTAGCGGACATCGTGAACTCCTGTAAACTCATTTTCGTTTTCTTCTTACCTTTGTTACTGTTCACCGCCTCTTTCAAGCTCGGATAACTCTGCGGTGGAGCGGCGGCGGCGGCTGCCGCCGCAGCGGCCTCTTGTTCCTTCTCCTCGGCTTCGGCTCGCTCCGATTCCGCCGCCCAGGCGCCAATATTCCCCCATGCTTTCGACATTTTAGATCTAGAAGATCTCTAAACAGACTCGCGTAAACAGATTCACGGTGACCAACAACTGTGCGCGTGACGTGAACACGCCGTTAGCTCCGACGTACGACGGCGATGTGCGGTGGTTGGTGGTGGTTTCGATGGTGAAAACTGAAAACTGGAAAGGGAATAATAATCTACAAACAGCTTGCTAAAATGCGGTTTTCGGAGTTTTTAGAGAGAGAAAGTGTGGAGATGAGAGAGAAACAGGGGGTGTATGACTGACGCGAGTACGGTGCGCGTGACATGCACGAAGCGTGGGATGAAAGCTTGTACTTCGAACTCAGCCGTTGGATGGTTTTTGTGTACAACGTTTACAGTGGACATGCGAAGTAGGTGATTAGTTTATGTGGCAATCTTTTATTTCGCAGACGTGGGTAGAGAGTGTGAAAAGTAGGAAAGCATCGAGGCTAAGCACCAACCAACGGAAGGGGTGTTTTTGGATAATTTCATTTCGGGTCCTTTCACATTGAAATATGAACTGTTTGTCCCCCTGTTAAAAACTTTACTTTTTTTTTAGTTTAAAGTGATAAATACATTAGTTATCCACCTCATTAGATTTTATGTCTATTTTACTTTCAAAACAATCTTAGGCAAATGGCAATAATCACATAATAGATATGCAATTTCTCAAGAAAGATGACGATAGCGGATTTAAGTTTAAATTTATAAATTGTGACATTGTTGATATAGATTATGGGTTACCAAAGAGAATCTAAATCTGATTGTAGAAATTAAGCTGTAAATTGAAATAGAACAGGGGTGGAAATTGTAATTGAAACCAAAATGATAATGATCCACGGGATCTACAACTCACAGAACATCACAAACGTGACCCAGGGTTATACATTCTCCCAGTGCTAAGCAAAGAGCCAACACTTAACCTATTTGCTTCCCCTCCTCCTAATGAGATATGGATACTTATTTATAGAAATAGAATTTACATTTAACACCCTTCTAAAATAGACATATGATGCTTAATAGTATCTAACTAGAACACGATTCATATCACTAATTCCCCTTCAAAATAGTCTTGTCCTCAAGACTAAAGTCAACTAATATATTTCCCAAATGAGGTGTGGACCTACACGAGTGCGTCTTCTGGAGGCCGACATTGCCCATGTACCACCCATGGCTGCCTTGGAGGAACATGAAAGGAGTCAACGTTGAATTCTACAACATGACTGGCATAAGGTATGTACGGGTCAGGCGGTTGCGGGTCACGATCCAACACGAACAACTTAGGAGGGACATGGGCTAATCGATCATCGAAATCATCAGATCTAGTAGCAAGTTGATCAAGAACATGAATAGACCTGTGACTGAGCTGCAATACCGTATCAGAGAATGATAATGCAGTTGGTGAGACGTGAACCATAGCATCACTCGAGACAACCACTTTAGCAATTTCGACCAATGGAAAGGAAGGAAATTGAAAGGGGGTCATTGGAACAAGTACATCACCGTGCAAGCCCATATCAAGAGAAACTGGGTCCACAGCTATTTGTTGCTCTACCCTGATGCCCACAACTGAACAGGAATTTGAACGTGCTTCCGATCGTGCCTCAGATCTGGACACGATGGCTTCTAATTGAACAATTAGAGACAACGAAAGAGAATTTGGAGCTCGCGATCTCGAACGAGTACTCAAATTCTTATTTTGCATCGAATCAAGCATGAACTTCTGGATTTTAATCGATTCTTCTCGGACCTCTTTGAGTGACGATTGTAACGATTTCAGAGTGGATTTAATTTCAGCCATATTGGATTGTAACTGGTGAACATGTAGTTGTTGAGTATCTAGGCGAGATTAAAAAAACATCATAACTGAATCGGAAATTGAAGCTCAAACTGAGATTGAAGTTGCAAGTGAACGAAATCGGAATTTGAAGGAGAAGTTGAAACGTATCGGAATCTGGATCGAAAATTGAATCAATGATTAAATCGGCGGAAAATTGAAATTGAAGCAATGATGGGTATCGAAAATTGATTAGAAGGTGAATCGTATGAATGCAGGAGATATGGATCCTAAACTTAGAACTAGATGGTGATTCGGCAGAAGTTGATCCGCGGAAGTGGATAGGGATCAGAAATAGTAGCCACAAATTAGATCGAAAGTTGGATCTGCAAAAGTGATGTGTATGAACAGCAAGCGATCTGAAATTGGAGTTGAACTTAGAAATCCAATGGAGAGAGCAGAGGGAATGGCAGGTTGGACCAATGATGAGAATCTAAATCCGATTGAAGAAAATTAAGCTATAAATCGAAACAGAACAGGAGTAGAACTCGTAATTGAAACCAAAATGATAATGATCAAGGGGATTTACAACTCACAAAGCATCACAAACGTGACCCAGGGTTATACCCTCTCTCAATGCTAAGCAAAGAGCCAACACTTGACATATTTTCTTCCTCTCTTAATGAGATATGGATACTTATTTATAGAAATAAAAATTACATTTAACCTCCTCCTACATATGACTCTTAATAGTATCTAACTAGAACATGATTCCTATCTGTTAGATAACACTTTTTTTTGCTGTTACAAACTTATAATTTTTGTTGGAGCTCAATACAAGACACATAAAAGTGTAGATGTCTAGTTAATTGTTTTGGTTTCATCTCCTATGATGCCACAAAACTTATAATGTTTGTTGTTGCTCAATACAAGACACATAAAAGTGTAGATATCTAGTTAATTGTTTTGGTTTCGTCTCCTGTGATGCCACAAAAAGATAAGATTAAGAGTAAATTACGGCTTTCGTCCCTGTGGTTTGCACGTTTTACGGCTACAGTCCCTAGGCTTCAATTTTTACGTCTATAGTCCCCAAGGTTTATAGGCTCGTTACAACTTTCATCCCTGGGGCTAACGGCAGTTAAAAAATTCTATTAACTTTTTTGAAATGACAATTCTACCCCTATATTTAAAATAAAATAAAAAAAAGGAAATATAAAATTACCACTCTACCCCTATATTTAAAATTAGGGTTTTAAGATCCATTACCGGAGCAATAACGCCGGAAATCTCTCCAATCCAATCAGAGCCTTGGTTGACAGAGAAACGGAACGATTATCCGGAGAAACGAAAGCATGTCGCAATAATTCATAACCGACGGTTTGAATGGGTGTCTAGAGCAGGTGTCTAGAAATGGCAGGTGACATGCCCTTGTTTTAAGATCCATCTACTTCTCCACCGATGAATGTGCTTCTGCTACGATCTTCATGGCTGAATTCCTAACACCTCTGCCACAACCACCCTCACAATTGCCACAACGACCGGTCACCGTGTCAGTCTCCGGCCACTTGAAATCCCAATCTCAGGAATCGTTCCGGTCAATACATCGTTCCGGTCAAGAAATCAAGCCATCGGGTTCAGGCTTGCTTCAATCTCAAGAAATCGAATCTCGTCAATTCATCGGTATTCGGTAGTACACTCTTCAATTTCATAAATGATAAGTCAAATTGTGTTCACCAAAGTTCAATTGATAAGACATTAAATTCATATGAAATCAATTGTGTTCACCCAAATCTGATGAAAGAAATTGTATTCACATTCGAACTGTGTATTACCTCTAACATTCAGACACAACGGGGATCAAAATTGTATTCACCGAACTGTATGAACTTTCGAGTATACGACGGAATCAATTGTAGAAGTCGATCGAAATTGTGTTCATCAAATGTAGTTCACGATTTCAAATTGTGTTAACCGAAATCTGATTTAGGCGATGCCTAAATCTGTGTTCATCGGAACCTTCAATTTGAACGGCGTCGGCGATACGGTAATAACTTCTTTGCATTCTCCGGCGATGCCTAAATCTTTGTTCACCACTATATTGTTGTGACGGTGGGCCGATTTGCTATGAGTTGGCCGGCGAAGGTGGTCGCTGATGGTGGTCTACGCCGGCGAAGGTGGGATACCAACAGAGATGGGCCGACAATGGATAGGTGATGGGAATTGGTGTTGTCGGAGATGGTGGGGATGGCAGTAGGTATCGCCAGAGATGGTGATGGTACTTGGTAGTGGGGGTGTCGGCCTCGTCGCCGGAGAGGGGTGATGGAGATCGGGGGTGATAACGATGATGATGAACTCATTTATGTTTTTCTTTAATTATAAGAGTTTTTTTATTTGTTTTAAGTTTATATTTATATTGGTTTTGAAAGGAGGGTATAATGGTCTTTTCATACACACTTAACGGAATTTATTAACGCCCGTTAGCCCCAAGGACGACCGGTGTAACGGACCCCTAAACCTTGGGGACTATAGACGTAAAAATTGAAGCCTAGGGACTGTAGCCGTAAAATGTGCAAACCACAGGGACTATAGCCGTAATTTACTCTAAGATTAACCTACCGAGCAACCATTTTTCTCTTTCTATTTCTATGAGGTCAAAGTCAAACCTATTTCCTTTTTTTTTCTCTCTATAATTATAATGATATGCATTTAATATAAAGATTTTTTTTTCTTTGTCAATGTAGGAGTAGCTCATTTGGTAGAGGTTTTATCCTCTTAGTTAGAGGTATTGGGTTCAAACCCAGATAATGGTGTATTTGGTGTAAATATACATTTGTCGTTGAAAAAAATTAGAAGCTTTTTTAAGTAATTCTCTTTCAAATATTATTCAATAAAAAACGGTAAATTGTTAAATCCAATAATTTTATTCAACATCAAAGGCGTCGGTTCTATTGATCGTCAAACGATCGGTTTTATTAGATTCAATAATCATAAATTTTTTTAAAAAGGTCAAAAGCGTTGGTTTCTCAAGCTATCAGTCTTAAACGTATAAAACTCAACTCTTGAGTTTTATGAGTTTGTTCTTTGCTACTATAGATCAACCCATGTAATAGATGGATAAAAAAACCCTATTATATATAAAATGTAAAGTTGAAAGAGAATATAAATCGTTCTATAAAATGACTTTTTTTATTGTCCCCACAAAAGAAAACTTAATACTCACTGTTCTATTGTGACATTGTCAACGAATTTAATGTTTTAACGAGAAATCAACCGCGCGTTGCAGCGGTTGTGTATTCGAAATTTTCAGATGTGTAGAGAACTTAAAACCGTGTATTACATAGCAACCCACGATAGAGATTAGGCGAAGGTATAGGATGGGAGCAGGTATAGAGAGGCTGTGATGGTGATGTGAGTGAGTAGGTGTGAAAACTTTCTTTCAAATGAGAGATATTATCATGTATCAGACGTACGTTTCTAGCTTCCATCCAAAGAAGGTGAACTTGTACCCTATACATGAGTATGAGTAACCCAGCCCAAGACCCCGCTTTAGAGACTTGTACAAAGAGCTTTAAATGTTGCAAACCTAACTTCCTTTTGTTTGTATACAATTTGCCTATGAGCACGCTCCACGCGCGATATGCTTTTTTAATAGAGCGTAGGCTTTGTTTCGCTTATAACACCAACGCTTGTAATCGAAACGATTGTAGCAAGGTTAGATAATTTCAACAATATAAACGCAACTAACTATGCATCTTGGCTATCAAAAATTAACGTGCACTCATCAATTAACGTAACCCCCTTTTGGTGTTGCAATGTGACCAACTTCGGAGAAAATATTACATTTTTTAATTATTATTAACTCTATCAAAAAGACTAAATGCTTTTGGTATGAAAAAAAAATGGTCATAATTAAAAATATAGCAAATAAATAACATACAGCACAAAGAAAAAAACATATGAGCCTAACATAAAGTATTATAGTGTATAAAGCACCAAAATTGTCTATACAACACTACATTATACATATTACACCACATTACTCAATGAGGTAACAAACTAAAAATTGTCTATACAACACTAAATTATACATATTACACCACACTACTCAATGAGCTAACAAACTAAAGTCATGATCTCAAAGTATAGCTGTACAGCCACAATTGCCCTACTAATTTGGGTACCATTTTTTATATACAAACATACGTTGAAGTATGAATCAAAATTTCTAGAATTCAAATTTTGACTCCCTAATGTTATAATCACATTGACAAAGATACCTTTTTTTATAAATAAACTGGATACCAGCCTAAATACAAATATATTATGCAATAGGAATGCCCAGCTATGAATGACTCGAAAACACGTGTTAGTGTGTTTCTGAAATGCCCAGTTATATTTTCCTCTTTCTTTTTTACATAGACAACGGCCAAAGCCCTACCATATTAGTTTACACCATTTATCAAAATTCTGAAACACACACTGACATAGAGATTGACATTTAAATGATATTCTTAAGCATACCTGAGCTTCATATTCCTCACTGTATTGTTTAGCCCTCTTTAATATCAGCTTTTTATTTGCAGCATTCTTTTGCTTTGAAGATCTAGTTTCTTGCTTTTTAACGACATTCAATTCCTTGTTTCTCTTCTACCTCTTCAGAAACAACTCTAGATTGCAGGGTCTTTCATGGCAACATCAGCCATTTCTTCATACTATACCACTTATGGAAGCTAAAAAGTGTTAATTTTTTTTTAATTAAGAACATGATCACATTCAAAATCTGGAAAACAATTTGATATCTTATGGTACAAATCAACGAATTGACTATTGAGTAATGGATCAAAAGCTTTCCAAATACAACGATCCATATTCTGGATAAAGTTGGTGGTTTAGTGGCAAATTAGTTGTGGGCAAAATTGGGCTCAGGTCCTAACTATTTCAGCACGGGTCGAAAACCCAACCCAGGTTAGCTGACCCAGAACATCTATTGTCCAGAATTATACTTCTATCATAATAATTAATGTATCAAATATGATTACAAAACAATACCGTTATAAAAGTAATGTGATTCTTTAAAAAAGTGATTTAAGATGTTTAATACATTAAAATAAACTCATCATACTTTCAACCCATTTGGCTCATTTGAGTCATTTCCTCCTAAGTTTTTCTAATTAAGTAGGTGTTTGCTTTATTATCTTAGTGGAGACTCTTACACTATTATAAAGTAGAGGAAATTAAGGAAAAGAAAATGTGATTGTTTGAACTGTGAATGTGATTACTGTACTCTTACCATTGGGACTACTATCCTCTCAAGCTAAACAAAAGTATTTGTAATCTGATTTAAAAAGGAAAAAAATAAAAGCATTTGTTTGGCCCTTATATATACGTAAAAGTGTTCAATTGTTATCTTTCTAGATCCATTTAATTTTATATGCATAAAGTGTTTTATTGTATATGCATAAAACACTTTAAAAGTTATGTCATCTCAAATACGTTTGTGTAATGCCGCCATAATAGAATATATATTTTATACACAGTAGGAGTTAAACTAATGCCTCAAAACACAACGCCTCTATTCTAGCATGCTTGGTTCAAAATAAAGTGAGGTTTCAAGTTCGAGTATCCGATTCTTACCATCAGCATTTGCTTGTCCATTGGTAGCATGTCACCAGGTAAGAAATAGTATGTGCTTTTGTGAGCCTCCACTTATAATAAATGTGAGATTTATAAGGTTATTCTGAACAATCATGTTGTGATATATATATAACGGTGCTAATGATGATTGTAGATCTTGTAGCATACCTTTGTGAAGGTACAGTGACAATCATCAGCAGTTTTCCATATAACTTTCTAAGCTCAACATCTTGCCCTTTTACACTCTGAAAGAAAAGGAACACAAAATAATTAGACAGATTATTTAGAATTATATTAAGTTGTTTTTATTATTCCAAACCTGTATATATAAACAAATAAATAGTTTTAACACACCCTTATCAGATGAACAAATCTTGCTTTACAAAAGCATTGATTTGGAATATGGAACCAAAAGCTGCATAAATAATCATAATATCAAGAAAAGATTCAAAATGCTCAACCTAAAATGGATTTGAAATCTGTAATCACATCCCATTTGTGTGTTCTTTAACAGAACCACCGTTGTTTAAAAAGAACAACAAATTGTATTCAAAAGTTACAAAAACCTAACTGAATATCAAACAAAATAGAAAGTATCAATGAAAATTTTCAAAACTAAAACCAGTCATTGAAAAGAATCAGAATTCATCAAACCTTATTAGAAAAGTACAAAACCAATTCTGTTGCAATAAGAGGCATAACCCCTTTTGAAAGTTGAAAACTGTTGCAACCATTAATATTACTGATGTTTTATTGGATTAGAACTATAAAAGAAACAATTCAACAACATTGTTGGTTGTATGAGAGGAGAAAATTCATGTTCAGTAGAAGCAATCAATGCATAGCTGGTATCCTCTAATAAAAGATTCTAGTTTAGTACTCCTACCTTTAAAGTTTCTACATCTACTGCATTCAAACATATATGATTCCAACAAAGCTGAAATTCTTCGATAATAAGTCACAAAGAAAACCAAATACACAAAAATACACATGCGGCTCAAACAGTGACAATACAACAACCTTTAAATCCCACTTAATATTATTAATTAATCACCTGAGTTTATATTTTAACACATTAGAACCTCTGATGTCAATTTTACTCATAGTTTACTTATAATAATTTGTGTTCATCTATTAAAATTGTACAAAAACGTATTCATTTGTGTGAGAAATCACAAACACAAACAAATTTAACTGATTAAATCATGATTGAGTACAAAAAGACAATCACAAAAGACAAAATTAAACATGATAGAGAAGCTCAAATGAGGATAAAAGAACTATAACAGTGAATCTAAACCCCAGCAAACATTAACAAAGCAAAAAACTCGTTAACATCAAAACCCCTAAATTAAGAACTGAAGCGTACCTTAAACAGAACGGAGAAGATGAAGTTGAAAGAGTGTGATACCTGCAAAATTAAATCAAGCATGAGAACAAAATTAAGAAGAAATTAATGCATGAGAACAAAAGACTCGGATTTAGATGGTGAAACCCTAAAACAAACCATCAGAATCAGTGGCCACCACAAACGTGGCTAAACCCTAAAAAACCATCAGAAACAGCCACCGGCCATAAGATCAGCCTGGCCTCAATGACGATTTTGCGTCCAGCTTCTACAGTAACCGTTACCGGCGTAAATCTGTAAGCGGCGACGTCGCCCGGTAGACAGAGGCCGCTGGGTTCGTGTCTTCGTGGAGCATAGAGAGGAGGATTTGCGAAAACGTAGAAAGACAGAATGTGGGAGACGTATGTAAGAGAAAAGCAACACCTTTTATAAGGGAATAGAATATAATGGTGACACAATAGTTTTAAAAAAAGAAGACAAAAAAAGAAGACCCTTTTAAATAGGCAGGAGTGAGTTTTGAACCCGGGTGTTCTGGTTGAGAAAGCAAAGCCTTAACCATCACAACAAATCGTCGATTATTAATATTTTCATAAATATTGTATATATGTAAATTATTCTTTGTGAGTATAAGTCAACAAAAGTCAGCCCAAGTTGTCTAATCTTAATCCTAATAAAGCAATAAAATTTGTACCACATGTCTCATTTATAAAGGGTCCACATCATCATCGCCACATGTCAAGCTCACATTGAATTACCAATTTAGTAAATCATCAATTAAGACTAATTACCAATTTTATCAAAAGTAAAATTTTATTTTAAAAAATTGATAAAATTAATGCATATTTGATTAATTACTCAATAATTTTAGTCTTTTTTGTGAAAAGTAATCAAGATCTTTAAGCATAATAAATTTCTTAAATGTATTAGATTATTATTTAATATATTGTAAAAATTATATATCAATCACAAAAAGTTTTAATCATTATCTTTCTCTTTGTATTTATCTAATATTATAAATCTATATTCAGCCCGTGTAATACACGGGTTACTAACCTAGTGTATTAATATGGTAATGGTTCAAATTTAAAGCAAAATCATTATAATTTTATTTAAAACAAACAAAATTTTCACTTATATCTTTGTTACGATACCAAATACATGCCGTTATTTATACCACCAAATATTATTGTCATGGCTCATGACTCACGGTTACCGTTATATACACCACCAAAACCAAATACTATTCTACCAAATATTATTGTCATTAATCACTATTCCACCAAATATTATTGTCATAACTCACAGTTATCATTAAAATACTATTATTATCGAATTTATCGTTATTTACACCACCAAATACTATTTTTATGATTGCGATTTTGATGGAGTGTAGATCCTTTTTACTCATATTGAATTTCATGAATCAATTTTGAGTATTCTATTGTAATTTGATTTCACTTTAACTTTTGATCAAACATATTATCTCTTGATTTCATATTACACTTCCAATTGAATTATGCAAATCATCACGAAATTCACATTTCAATTTCATTGATTATTCGTGTAGCTGATATGATTAAAATGAAAATTCCATTAATATAAGGAAAATTGGAATTAAATAATCCAAGTTATTGGGTATTGACGGATAATAATCGAGTTTCAATATTGGCCTACAATAATCCCAATTATTCGGGTGTTGGAATTCATTGGGCTGTCGTTAATTTTTCACTAACTCCGTTAGTTGTGTGCTGACGTGGCACATGCCACGTCAGCAAGTATGATGCCACATCACCAAGTACTAGCGGAGTTAGTGAAAAATTAACGACGTCCCAATGAATTCCAAGACCCAAATAATTGGGATTATTGTAGGCCAATTTTAGAACTCGCATTATTATCCGCCAATACCCAATAACTTGGATTATATAATTCCAATTTTCCTTAATATAACTATGCACAAAGTATGTCATCAAACTATAACTTCACAGATTTAAGATTCTAAATAGACTTTGAGGAGTTATAAATAAGTTTCAAGAACCACTCTATATCATTGTATCCAGAACTAAGTGCAAGTTAAGATAAAAAGTGCAGAGCCATGTGAATCTACAGAAGCCGAGAGCGAATGTCGAAGAGACCCGTAATCTTTCCCGCTCCAGACCTCTTTGCATGAACACGACCCGAAGTTTATAGTCGGAAACGCCTTTGAAAGACTAGATACAGTTGTCGATATAACTGTTCTTGTGGGATTTAGATTAAAATAAGCAAGATACACCTCTCCTGAAAGATTACCATATACACAAGATTATTCGAGTCAACAAGTCAAACCGTCGAAACTTATTCGAGTGATTTAATATTTCAAATTATTGTTTACGCCTTTTGTTGCATAAAACTAGAGATGACCTGATCATAAGTGAATGGGTCGATTCGGGTTATATTTTATCTGACTATGAAGATGAGTATGATTATTTAAAAATAATTATAACTTCTGAACAAAATGTGTTGCGGGTCAACCCAACATGCAAGAATAGAGTCAAAACTTTACCTTTCTTTCCGGTTGCGATCCACGAACGAACTCCTCCGGGACCCGCATTCGCTTTCATTACTTTTATAGAAGCACATGAACCCGAATAACTATTCATGAGTGTTCCATTATTGTTTAGCTCCCACATCTGTGTTATATAAAAATAAACAATCACATAATGCATCATGTTTTTTTTCCGAAACAAAATATTAAAGATGGAAACTTTGGCGGTTCGGGTAGGTTGGGTGTCGGGTCAAAACAAGTTATGTTGACCAGAATTCAAAGACGCTTTTTTTCTTTAAACATTATAATTACAACAATTTTGGGCGTTAGGTGTTCTTTATTCTACCTTTTGACCCGTTAGAGATAAAACATATACATAACCGACATATTTATAACATATAAGTAAATGTGTCGAGTTTTGAAACTTTACAAAAAAATTATAAGGAATTACTTGTACCTGGTTGGCATCCAGTCTACAAGGCGAAAATGATGCTCTCTTACGCTCCTTTGAAGTAAGCTTTCGTTTGGATGATGTGTCGAAACAAAAGCCTTCTCTATTACTCGCATGTAAGTGAAGTTTACCTCTATATTTTTCACTATATTCAACGTCTTCATCTCTAAAATAAAAAATAAAAAATAAAAAATCATATAAAAGGTGAAAACGGAAAATAAATATCTCAGAACTTTACATGAAAATAGAGATGGCAAAATGGGCACATTGGTTAACGGGTCGGCTCGTGCTGCAATAAAACAAAGCCCTTTTGTTTCCAAAACATGTCTGATTCAATATGTGTAACATTTTATAGAACAATACTATCAAATATTCTTGCAAAATAATTTTTTTATCAAAATTCAGTATTTATTTGAATAAATGATTTAGAGGGTTCTATTCATCCCAAATACACTAAACTTCTGACCCATTCTACCCGTTTACTTATATTTTTTCTTTTAACATTTGACCCGGTAAATATAAACCACAACCCAAGGCCCACCCGTAAGAGAGTGAGGGCATGATAATAACATTGACATATTAAAGAGGTTTAGAAAATTACGATTGCAAGAAAGCTTCGGTCTTGTATAGACAAAAAGGCTCTGCCTTTTTGCTTCTTGACCTCCATCTCCAACAGATTTGTTCAAGATTTGAATCAAGCATTCGTGAAAACCAACCTTTAGCCTCGGGAACGTGACAGCTGGATAACCCAACAACAAGTTTTTCCGATGCACGCACTTTGTGTGGACCTCTTATTTGAATTTTAGGATCTTGCTCCAACAATTGGAATTCATTTGTACTTGTAATATAAGGAAACTGTAAGAGAAGGAAAATAAACATCTTTTAAACCATATTTGACTTTTGAAAGCAAATGATTTTTAATCATACCATGAGATTGACATAAAATGTAATCTCTATTGTAAGGTTAATTTTGATTTTATTCTTAATTTTCCTCTAATTAGTAAAAGGATGATGATTCTAGTAAAGCATACCTCCTTATTGTTTGAGCTAAAAGAGTTGATTTCCAATAGAATTGGATTCGTGATAAGTCCATATGTTGTATCGTCAAGCTTTCTCATATCTCCTCCGAACATTAGAGGAGAGCGGGCCATTGACCATAAAGTCATCTGTAAAATGTAGAAAAAGTCAACAAAAAAAATTAAGAACGATGAACGAATTATATTCAAGCATCTTACAAGAACGCAAAAGTAAGACCTACCTGAGTCTTTTGCTCATCTGGAGAAAGACTTGAATTCCTGTGTGGACCAACATTGGCTCCTATAAATATTAATTAAATCATTAACTTGGTATTTAAACTGAATTAAAATGAATATCTTGTAAAATCAACAAACAAATTTAGAACCAAAATTCAAGATTGATGTCTTGCTTGAACAAATGGTAAAATTGACTCACCGGCATCTGTGAGCCATCCAAGTGGAAGCATATCCAAATCGGGCCAAGAATTCCCCAACAAACCCTTGCCACCTATCATACTAGCAGCTGCAAAATCTCTGAAAACAAAAAGGTTGTTCAAGATTAAATGAAAAATGGTAAAATGATAAATCCTCCAAATTATTATATGCCTAATCATCTTTCAATGATTTAATCATGACACTCACATTAAATTTGGTGTATAACTGAAAACATACAACATTTCTCACTGAAAGTAACAAAATTTGATCTTTGAAGTCAACAATGTAATATACAACTACAAATTCTTCCTACATTTTAAAAATTCTTTACAGAATAAAACTTTTATTATTCGGGTTTATAACAAAGCCTAGAAACATAAAAGTGGCGATACACTATTAGAATAATTTATTAGCATAATTCATAACAATTTTGAGTTCTAGAAAAATGTTATTGGCCCCAAAAAGTCAACAACATATACATACCTTGAAACATCAAAATGGGTTGCAACATCTCCCCAAGTATCCCAGTCATCACCAGTCACTCTATACATATTAACAAGTGGTGCAACCTGCTTTGCCATGGCTGGTGTGGCACTAGTTCCCGGTGAGAGTGAATAAAGAATCGTACGATTTAGTTCCTTCAGCACCTAGATTTATTATTTGTTAAAACTTTTATACAAACAAAAAAAAATGTTCAAAATATTGAGTGACAAAAATTACATACTCCTGAGACAACGGTTATCTCATCTAGTTGTAAATCTTCTCCAAACACACAGTCGTGTTTTACTGTTAGACGACACAAGAAACGGTTATTAATAGGTGGTTACACTAAATTAGCTAAAACGATTGTTCCATTGGGCTATAAATATAGAACAATAAATGAACATATTCAAATCAAAAGGTTAAAACCATTTACATTACTTAAAAGAGTGAATTTTTCAAAGATCAAAAGCAAAATAGAGAGAAAATTACCAAAATCTACATCCCATTCAGCATATTGATGATAAAGAGACCGCAAAAACGCTCTACCAGCTCCTAATGTAGTGTTAACGCTCATAAAACCGTTTTTCATCCACCCACAAGCTCTCTCTTTAATCCCTATATCTTTTGCATGCCATATCTTTCCTGATTCCACATATGCTTTCCCCTATTCACAAAATTTATTCATGATTTAGACAAAAAGATAATTAAAGTTGGCTTCCATCGTTCCACCAAATATAAAAATTGAAATGCTTGACTAAGAAGTAAGACCGTAGTTTTAGGGAAATGTTCTTTTTGATTAGTTGAATACAAAAATGGCCTTCAATATTCACAAAATAATAGCCTTATGGACCTAAGTTTGTGATCTTTTAGTACATATGCAAGAATTTAAGATCTTGTAAATTACATAAGTATTGAACAGAAGCCTAAGGTTAAATGAGAGATGAGTCTTTTGTGGAAATTTTGAGCCATTTTCTTATGAATGGTTCCATTTCAGTCATGTCTATCTCCAACAGATCAAGTGGGTATCATCCATAATTTTGACAAAAAGGAAACGGGTCAAAAAGCCTCCCAAAATGTAATTTTAACTCATACAGTCTCCTACATCGTTTTATTCAATACACTACATTTTTATTGTGATAACATGACATACAAACTCTTAATAAAATTTTGATTTTTCTTTTCGGACAAGGAGTGTTTTCAGTCAACTTAACATGATTGGTACCGTATTGAACCATGTTTTGACTTTTGACCTGTTACCCAACCCACCTCACCCGCCCATTTTGCCACCTCTAGAGCTCAAGATTTAGAGGAATAATACCGTCGTAACGTCTAAGATCGGTGTGTTTGCATTGACAGCTTGTGTACTTATGCCTCTCATAACATGAAAGCCGAACTTCAAACCCATGTCATGAACTTTCTTGGCTACTTCTGAGAACCCTTTTCCACCTTTTGAGGAAGGCCACCTACCAGAGTCAGGAATCATTCTCCCCCATTCATCAATCACATCATACCCAAGGGAATCAACATAAGCTCCCGGGACTAACTTTCTATACCAAAGGTAGTCCACCACCGCATACTAAAAACATCAAGAAACCAAGAAGAAAGAGTTTGGGTAAGCAGATAATTGTAACTTGAGAACTCTATAAAAAAGGTTTTTAAAAAAAAAAAATTTTTTTTTAAAAAATGATTTTTTATGAGCAAGACGAGTAGTGGTCGAAATTTAAAAAAAAAAAAATCAGTTTATAAAAATGAAGACATCACAAAAAGAATGTCTTAACAGTGATTTTTAATAAGATTGGTTGATTCTTTAAATTGTAAATTAAAATTAAGCATACCGTTTCGGAGATGTGCTTGACTATTCAGAAAACACCTAAAAATACCCTTCAATGACAACAAAGTACAGAACCACATGCTAAAAACATCCACCATATTTTATGATGACAATGAGAAGATAGGCAGGCCCCATACTGGACAAGTGGTGTGTGAATTTGCCTTTAAAAAAAGAAGGACTTCACAAAAATGTAAACTTTATTATATATGGACCAAAGGGAGTGCTGGTTAAGACCTCATAGCCATGAGAATGTAATTTCTGTGAAACAAGTTGAGCATTTTGAAGGAATTCTTCCTCAGAAATGGTCCAGCAAAAGGAATCATATGAGTTCCAACCTCGTGGTGGTAAACTAGCTCGAGTTTCTGACAAGACCCTAAAATTGAAAATGCATATATGATAGAGCACGTTACAATCTTGTCCAAACTTATATGATTAAAGAACTATAAATCATCTTAGATCTTCATAATTTAATTATGTATTTTCCAATTCTGGAAATCAAGATAATGTTTTAGCTTCTTCATGTTCTAATGCTTTCTCATCAATTCAAAAGGACGAATGCTTTTTGACTCTTGAAAGTCAAAATCAACTCTTATTTTGAGCTAATAGTAACTATTTACAGAAGAAAAAGAACATGTGAAAAAGAGACAAACTTGCAAAATCATCTTCACACCGTCTTCCAAACCAACAAATTTCGCTACTTAATTTCAAGAACCAGAATTGATCTTTGATCTTGAAATTCTAATGTGACACTTTTATTCAAATCAGAAATTTAAGTCAAGGATTTAGTTTGTTCCACTGTTTTTACCACAAAGCATGATATTCCTTTTTACATAATCATGTTTACCACATCGTATAAACTAATTGAAGTTAACGAAATTTACAAAAAGGGGGTTGCTATTAGCCTGTTATGCAACCTTTTTTTATCACAATAAACATCAAACAGCAAGAGTTTTAGCAAACCAAAAACCAATTTTGACTCCTGAAAGTCAAAAGTATTGATTTTTATAAAAACTCTTGAAAGCCAAAAGTAGTGATCTTTATAAAAACATCTACACTATTCAGCCCAACCCAGACCACACAAACCGGAACAACACTACAACATCCACATCACATATCAATATATCATAAACTAATTTTGACTCTTGAAAGTCAACGCCAGTGGTTTATGTAAAATTGTAAAAATAACTGCATTATCACTCAAACGGATCAAACCAAAGCATCCCATTAAAACCAATGAAATTCAACAAAAGGGTATTTCAATTTCACAATCTTTTACCCGAAAAACCATCAAACAACTAGGGTTTTAGTGAAATTAACCAAATTCAAGAACTTTAACAGCATAAAAGCGAGAAAGAAAGCACCTTTCGTACGAAAACCCAAAGAAGATGACGAAGAATAAGATAAGTTTATTCATGGTGTCAGAAATAGTGTTGACCGGATGAAAAATCGGAGTAGCATATATGTTGTATTTATAGTGGTGATGGTTAATGATACTGATAGGGATAGGATTTAATGAAACGACGTCGCGGGTGGGTTTTGGAAGATAGTTTCGTCGGGTTTTGGGCGGCGGTGAAAGCGTAGTTTTAACATCTCCGGTGAGTAGTGGGAACACGCGTGTCAATAGTTTTACTTTCTATAATTGTACTGCAGTTCTTTTCCCTTCCCTACGGATTCCATTATCGAGCCTCTTTATGTTCATTTATGTTTATAAGTTGCTATGGACGAGTTGTCTTGCGGAGTTGGGAAGCTAGAGGCAGGTTTGAAACGAATCAAATAACTAATTGATGTTGTTGATAGTAAATAATTTGGATTTGAAAAATATGTATATCAAATTGAACCGAATAATTGATTGTTCTAGTTATTTAAAATAAATAGAGATGATTAAAAGTATAAAAATAATATGATAATATAATAACTATTCGTAGCATAATTTTTTTAAATTGGTAAAGGATGAAAAATTATAACTACTCCAGGGGCGGAACTAGAAAAGTTTTTTAGGAGATTCACAATTTTTTTTACCCTAAAGTTACTATTTTTATATATTTCAGATTTATAGAAACATACATAAAGAAAATTGATTTGGATTGGGTTGGTCACATAAGACAAATATGACACAAAAACGAAAGAAATATTGTCATTATAACTTAAATAATATAGAAGAAATAAGGATGATGCAAGATTTCAATAAATAAAAGCATAGAAGAAATAAGGATGATAAACAATTTTGTTTCGAATGGAGCATTAGTTTTAATGTACTAATAACTAATTTGTAGATTATATTTTTATTGAACTATCATTTTATTAAACGAAAGACTCAAATTATTAATAATAACAAATTGGGAAAAAGAATACGGAGAGCAGCAATTATTAACTCATTTAAGCGGGCCAGCATTCAAATTAATAAAAATAAATTGAAAACAGGAATATGGAATTAACTCATTTAAGTGGGCCGAACATACAAATTGGAAAAAGGAATACGGAGAGAATGAGCCTCGAACATGCGATCTTCAAATACTCAGGCAATTATCTTACCACCAGGCTAATTGCAAGATTTGTTTTCATTTTACCAAACTGTTTATTTAAAAACTCCATATTACAATTTTTTTAATTAAAAACTCGTTCGTATGATTTCCACTTTACGTACGAAGTTGAGGGAGTCCACGGGGACCCCCTGGGCCTATTACAGGTTCGCCCCTGACTACTCACAATTAAATATATAAAAGTATCTAGGAAAATTGGATTGTAATAATCCAAGTTATGTCTAATTGACCGATAATAATCTCAATTATAAAAATTCCCCACAATAATCCCAATTATCAAGGTATTGGATTATAATGAACCGCCGTTAGTTTTTTACTAACTCTATTAATTGTTGCTGATGTGGTTGCTTACATGACATCCAACGTGGCGTTTTAAACCAAATTTAAGAAAGAAAAAAAATACTATTCTTGTAATTTATTTAAATGGAGGGACTAATATGAACATTACTTTAAAAAAACACATCTTCTTCTTCAATTAATCTCCACCTGCTGACCACCACCCATCACCCCCAATTGGTCCTCACCCACCGTCACGTTCTCTCGCAATCCTCAACCACCACCAGCGAACCTTCAAACAAAATGCTCCTCCACCATCACGTTCTGTCACCATCCTCACCCACCATCACATTATGTCACCATTCTTCAAGTTATCTCTACGATGACGCTCCGGCGACCTTTATATAAAGCTTTTCCTCACAAATCCTGTTGTCATTCTAAAATCCGTGAAGCCTCCACCAACACAACCGGAACATCGTCGGACCATCCCCATCGTGGACCGACGACCAATTTTATCATCATCGTCATCTCCATTCTCAAAACCCCTTAATTTTATCAGCATCGTCGAACCCCCAAATTGGCATGATAAAGAAGAGGGGTTATGTATCTGATTTGAAAGAGAGATGCGAGAGGAAGAGGTCGTTGTCTGCGGTGGCGATGGTGGCAGATGTGATTGCAAAGATTTTGAGAGTTCCGCCATTGTTGAACAAAACCGAGCTCGAGGGAGATGACTGCGATTTTTTACGATTCACTCTAGCAATCACTAAATCTTGAAATTAATACTCAATGCACGACGGAGATGGAGGCAGACGGTGGTAGCTTAAAGTGGTCGTGGTGGCAAACGGTGGTAGCTTCGAGTGGTCGTGGTGGTGACCGGTGACTGGTTCTTCAACCATCTATGGTGGTGACCTGTGGGTCTCCTGAGACAAATCGAGACAAATCTGGTATTTTTGGTCACTCAACTTTAAAGAAAATACTAGAATGGTCCTTCAGTTTTAATAACTTTTTTAAAGAAGCCACGTAGCATGCCACATCACCAGTCCAGCCAATAAAAACTAACGGAGTTAGTAAAAAACTAACGGCGGTTTATTATAATCCAATACCTTGATAATTGGGATTATTGTGGGGAATTTTCGTAATAGGGATTATTATTGGCCAATTGGGTATAACTTGGATTATTAAAATCCAATTTTCCAAGTATCTAAACATATATATTCTTTTCATATGTGCATTATTTAATATCTAGATTTAATAGAATAAAAGAAATGGAAAATTAGTGTCTAGTATCATTATCTAATTGGAGAGAGAATCAAGAAAATAAGGGTGATAAACGTCAAATAGTGAAATATTTACTACCAAGCCTAACTTTTAATGTATTTTTCTGCAACAATCTCTGAAAAAGGAAAGTTAAGGCGTTAATTTTTTATGAAACATTGGGTTTAATTAAACCCAAAGTTTCATAAATAGGCTGACAAAATCCTAAGTTTTATAAAAAAAATAATTTCAAGTTTCATTAATTGGCTCACAATAATCTCAAGTTTTATCAAAACTAAGGTCATTAAGTTTCCGTTAGTCAAATATCGTTGTAGGAAGATAGGTTAAAAGTTAGGCTCGATAATAAACATTTTGTTACTTGGGATTAATGTAGGCCATTTAATGAAACTTGAGATTATTTAAATCCAATTTGCCTTATTTATTAGTATTAGATTGCCTTTTAAATGAATCGGAGCTTAATGAACTCAACCCGTTTATCAATGTTGGTTTAGTTATATTTGTTTGTGTTTGTTCAATTAATTCGTTCATGTTTGTTTAATAATATTAATTTATGTTTGTTTACTTTGTTCGTTACATTCATTCATGAATCATTATATTATTAGCGAACAAACATGAATGTGCTTGGTTTATTAAGGAATGAACATGAGCTAGAAAAACTCGTTCGCTAAAAAAATGTTTGCGTTCGATCGTTTGTTTGGTTCATTTACGGTTCTAATCCCAATATACCCACACTTTGAATTTTAACCCGAAACCAGTTTGATGCTATATTGATGCATTAGTTTGAAATTGAATTGAGACCCTATTGGTTGGAACTAGTGTTTTTAAAGCTAGTGTTTTTAAAACTAGTGTTTTTGAGACCGGATTAGGAACCGCTACCGCGGCTCAACCAGAAAATATACAAAAAAAAAAAAAAAAAAAAACAGTCGACAAAAGATGAAGGAGATGAGATCGTAACTTGTAAGAGCTGAAATCAGTGGCGGTCTTTAAAATCAGTGTGTAACTTGCGAAACATGGAGGTGTTAGAGTCGAAACCAGATAATTATAAAAGCATGTAACAAAAACCCACATATAAACCATAAAAAAAAAAACTAAAACAGCAAAATTGGCTAAGATTTTGACCTTTACACTTCTTTTACATTAGATTAATTTTAAGAGTCTTAGAAAACCTTATTGAATCAAGAAATATCATCTTCATCCCTTGAAAAACTTATTTTATACGCATTTAAATTTTCTTAAAATAAATATTCTAATACTAATTTTAGACATGTCTTAATTTTAAGCTACAAAAAATGAATATATATAATATATAATTAAATTATATAAAAGTTTATATTATTTATAACGTTATCTGGTTTTTAAATCCAATTCGACTAGTTGAACTAGTATGACAACCGGTTTGTTGTGAGATCACGTTCTAAAAATTGGTTAAAACTTAAAACAGAATAAAACCAAATTGATCAAATAAAAACCGATTTCAATCGGAACCGGTTCCGTACCGGTCCAGTTTTCCCGTTATAAACTCCGGTTTGAGGGATCCATTTTCATTTTATCGATCAAAACTTTCATCGGAGAGCAACTTTTCCCAAAACCAAAATCCAAACCCTAACGATGAACTCCATGTACAAAAGCTTCTCGTCCATCTTCTCACGCCCAAACGTCGGATTCAATATTCGCAACTCGGATTTGCAGCAATGGCGGGGGATCCGAGTGAAGATTCTGAACAACAATTTGGAGAGAGGGCTCACTTATATGCAGAGGATAATGCAATCGAGTGGAATCGAGCGGATGATTAAGAACGAGCAGTTGTATCACATAAAAAACTCGGAGAAACGAATTCTGGCTCGAAAGAATCTCCAGCGTAGGCTTAAATCACAAGATCTAGCTCGTAAGCTCAAGTCGATTCTTGTGAAAAAAGTCAGGTATGATGATTCGGTTATAATCGTATTGATTTTACGCATTTTTTGTTTTTAGCAAACTGCTTGATTAAGTTGTCATTTAAGATCCATGAGAGCTTTTGATTTTGGTGTATATTGCTTCCAGATGATACGAGTTTGCATTTCTAGGGTTTAGGTCATACTTTGATGGGCATTAATATGCATCACACTTTTTTTTAGGCCCAAGGGAACTTAATCTGAAATACGTAACATAGAAAGATGCTGTAGAGTCCCAAAGATAATTACTCTATATGGTTCCAGGTTCAGATGGTTCGTGGTTTGACCATGAATCGTTACTGAGTATAACACACGATTTGCACTTTATCAGTTCATCCTTCAAGTGTTCAATGTAACTTTCTACTTTGTTCCTGTCAAATTTTCTGCCAAATGTGTCAATTTTTGTAAGGATACATAGGAATAAGCACTTGATAGTACTCGAGTAAGCAAACACGACCAAATGGATATGTACAGCATGAAAACGTCAAAAAGCGTGCTTCTTAAGCATTAAGGCTACCTTCTATTCATTAAGGGCAAACTGCATTGAAATATATCCAACTTCATACCTGTTTTTTTTTTCTTAACGGCGATTCATTAAAAAAACTAGCAAGAAGCTAGAGTACAACCAAAAAGGAAAAAACACCAACAACATAAAACGAATGCATACCTGTTGCTATTGTAGTATTGTATTGTATGTATTGGACTTTAAAACTTACCTTTTGATGTAACCAGCCTATAAAACTGAATTCCGATGTAGTTAACCTTTACAGCTTACTTTTATTTTTTGCTGTAACCAACTTTTAGAACTTTCTGCATTGAAAGTTTGAAACGATCCAGTTTTACCATTTTTGCATCAACAGGAAAGATATAAAAGTTGGTTACAATGATAAAGTTTGAAGTCCAATACATAAAATAAGAAATTAAGAATAGATGTAAATATGTAATGTTGAATACAGTTCTATGTAGTTTGCCCTTTTAATGACCAAAAAGCCAAAAGCAGCCAGATATATCCAGAAACATATAACTTAAAGATGAATAGAGAAATAAGATTTATAGGTTAATTTAATTTCTGTGGGAACCAAATTTCATAGAGAATAGTTTTTTCAACTCAATATAATTATCAAGGAAACCCTAAATAGTGATGAACGTTGATGTGTGAACACATTGGGTGATTTTGAGTTGTTTGATCAGGTCCATTTTTGTTTTAGTTAAGTTTTAGAATTTTACCTTTTTTATTATTTGGAGATATATAATTATATACACGCTCAATTCTTCAAATTGACCCAAATTATAGGTAAGTGGTCGAAGTTGCAACCTTCAACCAGATGTCCGACTACACGCATCTCAACTCTCAATTTTATTAAGAAGACAAAGTTGTGGCAAAATGGTTGGGCCGACCGGGTTGGGTAATAGAGGTCAAAAAAAGTATCTGGTTGAAACATGTCTGGGTCAGGTTGACCCACAGTATATTTTTTGTCTCCTAACAGTTATTTTTCAAAAATTAGTCCAACAATTATCTAGACATTTGACTAAAGCGATTATGGAGGTTGTATGCATTGAAAATACACTTTTTTAACGCGGCCAACTCATTCGAGCCAGATAGCCAATTCAGTTTTTTAGCTAACTATAATTACTTGACCTGTTTGGGAGAAAACATAACCTCTAACAGCCTACTTTTAGGTAATTGGGTTGGCATTGCCTCTAATTCCAATCCCATAAGTATTGACATCTCACCTTGAATCAAATGGGCCATTCTTTCAATCTGTATACTGTATACTTTGGTTAGGAGCAGAAGTACATAGAAAACTAGAGTTGAAAAGTGTGTGGGTCAGACGGATTGGGTAACAGATTGTGTGGACCAGGTTGGCACTAATTTTTCCAATGTTATTAAATAAAATGATACAAACTTTCATCATTTTCAACAATAATCTTACTTTTTGTAGCAAACAGTTTTGAAGGTTGTATGCATTAAAAAGTTAAAAACACATTTCAGGTGGCTGTTGACCTGTTTTATTTTTTTTGTTTGTCGTATTAAAATAATGTTTTGCCTGATTTGACAACTTTACTCGGTTAATGCAGGGGATACTGACCATGTTCCAGGATTATGACTCATTGCCAAACACACTAGTGAGTCATTACATTGCTTTGATCGGGGCAACGAATATATGTCTGATAAAAAAAAATCCAAGAGTTTAGTTGGGTTTATTTAGTTAAATTTTTTGCTTGTTTTATGCCAAAACTAGAGTACCATTTATTTAATGATACATGTACTTGAATTAGTCTTTCCTGTGTTACTAGAATTTGAGCACAAATGCATTTTTTTTAATGTTTTCTATTTCTGCTCCTGTTCAATGATATTAAGGCAACCTTATTGATGACCAACCTCCTGTTGGCCTGTTGGGTGGTTCTACTGCTGTTTATAATCCGGGACAGCAAGAAAATAGCAGAAACAGTGCTAAAAAAACACAACTGTAGATCAGTAGTGACCATTCGTTGAAACTCTCTAGTGTTGTAGATAATGAGTTGCACCCGGTGATTTGTCTAAGGTAGTGCACCATAGAAGATTGGTAACTATAGATGCTATGCCAGATATCAAGTCAAATAATGACATGTAAAACAAAGAAGTATATGAGATACATTGTGTAAATCTAAAAAATATTGAAGCAACATAAAACCATGTTTTCCTAGATACCATTGTTTACAAATTTGGATATTGGTAAGGTTTCATGACGTTCTCTAAACGAGTTTTTTTCCATGTTTTCCTAGATACCATTGTTTACAATGTGGACATTGGTAAGGTTTCATGACGTTCTTTAAACGAGTTTTTATCTTTATAAGGAAAACATAAAATACACTATGTAAATTGTATGTTGGTTGTAACTTCACTATTTTTAGTTTCCTTCTTATTTACTCCAAATGTTGTTCACAACTAAAAAACTTGCCTACTTTTATAGACTCGTGTTTAACAAAGTCAATGATTTGCTATTTTTTATATTTTGGTTGGCGCAACACTCAACCCAAATTTAAACCTAGTTTAATACATTTAAATCATCATAAATGTGGCTTTGTGCAATGTGTGTAAGACCCTTTGATTATGGTGTTTTAGTTATTTCTTTTTTGTTGGTTATAATAAAATTAATTAGTAGTTGGCGTTTTGCCTCATTTATAGCATCCCATGGCGTTCCGCACACCGTCCCCAGGGAGCTATGGCCTACAAAATTTCGATGGGCGTTGCAGGCATGGTGCCGAGTGAAGAGTTTAATTTGAAATATATAACCGTTAGACAACGGTTAATTAATTTATTTATTTTTCCTCCAATTTCTCCTATAAGTTACTCATCTACTTTCATATTTTTATCATAAAAATTTTACATTTCTTTTTCAAATCTTCTACTCCTCTTTCTAATCTCTCATATTTTTATATTTTTTCAATCAACAATGTCAAATTGGTGGATCGAAGATGAGGAGTTCGAGTTCATCATTTGTATCATGGATGCTAGAGAAGAGAATGTGTACATAGCTATCAATCCAAGCATATAAGAAAATGATACTTACTGGTATCGGGTAAAAGAATTAATAATGGAAAAAATGTATAAATGAGTACGAAATGGAGTATGGCGACAAAATATAGGCGTTGCAAATGGTGGATGAGATGAAAGCAAATTGTGATAGATTAGTCTCGTTTTTTATAAAGTTCGAAGCTATATTGAAAAACGCATGTTGTTGTTGGGAAATCCAAATGTTGTGTATGACGAGGGTTTTGTCAAGGAATCTATTATTGAATATGAGTGATTGTACGAGTGAGGGTTATAACTACATTACTTCTTTTTTTCATCACTTTTTTTTTTCATAATTCTCTTACTGACTAGACTGACACGTGACACAGTTTACCCAGATAAATGAGTTATGACTATAGATAGCCTAAGGAGTGAAAATCGTTATAAACGAAAAAAATAACATTTCTTCTTTATGATCTATTTCATTTTAATATACTACCAAATATAAATTTTACTTTCAATGTAAATTCATTAAAGGAGGGAAAGAGAGATTACCGTATCTCAGTGATGGGTTAGAGTCCGGGCTACTTCCTTTTGGGAGACCCGGGTTCGAATCTGAGAGGGGGGAGTTTTACCACCTGGCCTTAAGTGGGGGTGGGTTTCTTCCAGAATGGTGTATGGAGGTGGTGTCCTGGCTGTCCCAAATGAGACATACCGCCGACCGAGGCACGGTTAAGACACTCGCGTTCGGGCTGGTGTCCGGGGGCTAGGTTCGACTGAAATCGCCGTTCAAAAAAAAACTAAAGAAAAACATGAAAAAAACATAACTATAAAAATCTATATTTATCGGTTTTCAAACTTGAAAATAGGCAATCTATTTGATGTTTGCTGTGGGATTTTACTACAGTTTTAGAGCTGTGATGGTGCTCGGCGATCCTCTCGCCACCTTGTGAAGCTGCCATCAGGAACTATACCACACTATTTGATGTGAATCGTATCCCAAATGGAGACGCAGTCGCTAAGGATTCGATTGATGTTCGAAGATCGTTCGGTTAGCCAACAACAACGAACCAAGGGGATGAACCGCACCTGGATTCTAATCGAACCAAATCAGCATCCGAAAATCTCCGACGTATGCAATAATCTTCTCAACAAGTTCGACCTTCGCAGTTCGTGCCCTAATGGCATCCTCCTCTTTGTAATTCTCCCTCTCTCCCTGCATGAACCCTAATTTGTCAATTTTTGTCGCAAAAAGTTTCGAAAACCTGATTATTCACTGAATCAAACAGCGTTGAAGGAGCTAATTTTTCTGTACCCGATCATAACTTATTAATGTTAGCAGTTAACGTGTTTACCTGTTTTGGCTTCAAAGTTGAAAAGCTCTACAAAATCGAACCTAGTATCTCGTAAATTTTTTAATGTGGAAGAGGATTCTGCAGTTGGCCTAACTAACCTCAAAACGACTGGAACCATAGTGTGATTTTATTTTATTGGACCATCTCCAAAGGCTCGAAGAGGAAGGTGGAGGGGAGAGAGAGTAGAGAGGATGTGGACTGTGAAAAGGGGGGGGGGGGGGGGGGGGAGAGTGGCCGCTTGCAGGGAGATATCCGATCAGGAGCCTGGCAGCCTGCCTGTGAAGAGGCAAGTGATGGGGACAATCTTAGTAGTCTACAGCAATTGTTTTATAGATGGCTTGCTGTTTAGAATCACAGCCAATGAGGGATGTGGTATTACTTCTAACATTCTAACTTTACTTGCGAGTAGAGTTAAATGAAGGTTCTGGAATGAGTTCTAAACATCAACGTAGCTCTAGTAGTACTTCTTGTTGTGAATTTTAAAAGGTTTGTAAAACATTACTTGGGAGTTGGGAGAACTTCAGAATTTGCATCCTTTTAAAGGTTGGAAAGGAAATAGTTCATTCGATCTCAAAGATAAGATCATTACCCTTTGTTTCAAAGTTATGCAGTATTATATTTTTGATAATTAGGATATAAAATTATGTAATCAATTGATAGTGTTAGTTAGCTTCATTTCCTAAAACATGTGGTTTGCTGTGCTCACTACAAAGTACAAATTTTTATCAAGACACGATTCGGATTTCATAGATGTTTTCCCTGATGTATTTGAATACTGTGAAAATGAATTTAGTAGGACAGTGGTTTTCTTCTCTTCTGAGGACATGATGAATAATGGAAACAAAGTTTGTAAATGTTAGTTCTATCCAAATTGGTTCTGATGAGGTCCATCCGTCCATATATATTGTTTGCAGTCATTCCAGGCAATGAGGAACCGTCTTTCTTAGAAAAGTTAATTTATTATTGTGTTTATTATATATTATTATTTTATGGCTTTTTTTCCTGTGGCAAAGAGCTTATACATGGGTTGTTTTTATTTAATACGACACTTAAAATCTACAAGTTCTGTGATTACCTTTTTTTGAAATGGATAACCCGGGGAATAAACAACCTTTACCTCTTGCAGATGAAAGGGTTTGTGTTACCACCATCGGAGTCTACTCGAATCTTGAAGAACGATGATATAGTTTGGTCAGTGTAATATCTAAGGTTGTACTGTTCGTTCTTGATAAACATGTAACTGGTTGTTTGACAAGTCAACATGTGTTTGTTACTTCAGTGTGAGAAGGAATGAGGTTGCTTTGACTGAAGCAAAAGACGGGGCAGATAATGTCATGCTACTTTTAGAAAATGAAGAGTTTGATAAAGAAACCGGAGGGTACCAAAGTGAAACTGAGGATGCTGTAGTCGTGAAGGTGGAAGAAGAATCTTCACCCAAAGTAACAACTTCCAAGAAAAGAAAAGCCTCCACAAAATGCCAAAGCTCAAAGTAAGTCATGCAACTAATGCACCTTTTATCTTTCGTTCTTTCTAAATTTTTGGTACACTAAGCCATTTAGGTGTGTAATATGAATAGAGCTAATCGCATTAACGGTAAACAATTTTTGTCCAAAAATAATTTCCCACATCCAAGAGTGGATAGTTATAAATTTACCAACTTTCTCATTACCCTTGTTACACTCATCACAATAACTGCATTAGTTGTACATTCTTGAATAAAATTGGTAAAATTGCCAATCTAGCTAACTGAAAACTGCAATAATTGTACAACCTTACCCTCTTTAACCTTGTGGACAATTATTTGGTACAGAGGTAGGGCTGTTAAAAAACATCCATATCTGAAAGTTGCAGCTGAAAATTCTAAAATCTGAACCGGAATTATCTGCTAGTTCGGATATCCGGATCACAATTTTGGATTTCGGATAGCAGTTTTCAAAAGTTTCACATATCAAGATGTCCAAAATATTTATATAATGACTAATCCAAAAATCTGAATGAGTTTTATTATTTTAGATACAAAGTGAGTTCTCAGTTGTTAGTATATCACATATTTAGTTATGCTTCAGATTACTTTAACATATTTTCAGATTTTGGATGGTTCTTTTTAATAATAAAATGCGTTTTATATTTTATTGTAAGATGGTTTTGTGTTCAACTTTTGATAATAAAACTATAGTTATGTATATTTAGTGTGTTTTTTTTTCTTGCTTTTGGTTTTATGATTGACGTTTAGGATATTTTGCTTATCATATATCCGAATCTGTTTCAGATTTGGTTATCAAAATCCACTATCCAAAAATTTTCAATAGTCGGTTTTGAACACCCTTAGACAGAGGGACCACCTTCAACCTTCTTTCTTTTGGAATAAGGATGGTTTCTTTTCCGTTTTAAAGGAAAGTGGCTGCCAAACTAGAAATCACACCAAAGTTGGTTACGTGTTTTTGTAATAAACCTTATAATATATGTTGTATAGTAGATGGTGTTAAAAACTGCGCTCTCGCTTTTTTTTGTTTTGTTTTTTTTTGTATCTTTTAAGGTATCATTACATATTTGCTCTTTAGTACATCCATTGTGGTCTGCAAGATTCATTCATTTTGACATGATTTCAACACATTTGAGTATTTGACAAATGGTTGAAGAATGAACACATTCATCAAGTTATGTGCAATTTTGTGTGTGCGGCTTACATGTGTTTGCTTTTGTGACACATAGGAAGAAGAAACACCCATCACCGGTGATGGATGGTGTTGAAGATGAACTTGCAACAGATGAAAACAGAATTAGCAAGAAGAAGATTAAACCAAATGAGGAGGTTAAAAAGGAAAACGCTGAAACAAGCGACAAAAATATTGAAGACAATGTTAACGGAGCCAAACAAACGTCTACTGCACCTGATGGGGCTATAAAGGTCATTTTATGATAATTTGTTTGAATTCAGTTTGTGAGATCAATGAATGCGGTCAATAGCTAATGGTAAAATAGTTCAGATTTTGCATGTGGTCTCATAAACGATAGTCACAGCATATACTCAACTGTATGTATATATAATACACATGTGTAAGTATATATCAACACAGAAGCAATTTATGGGAAAACCTAGTAGTTGTTCTTAATATGTTATCAATTAACTTTTTGGTATGAATTTCCAGGTCCCTAGTAGAAGTGCTAGAAGGAAAAAAGCAAAGAGAAGATGGAGGTGGGAACTTGCGAAACGTTCACAGAATGTAAGCTGTTACTTTGAAGTAGAGGTGGAAATTTTAAGCAGTTCTCTTTCAAATCCTTTTAATGGGTCAAATATATAATTTTAAAAACATAGCTTAAAAGGAAACATTCAAATCGTTGAGACTGTGTTTTTAATTCCTAAAACAACCTATATCATTTTTTTCTCAGTAAAATAATAAGATTTTGTAAATCATCTTGGAGACATTAATCTTGTATGAGAGTTTTGAATAAGGAGTATTACCTAGCCTGCTCGTTTTGCCACCTCTAACTGCAAGTGATATCTCAGTTAAATGCTAGAAAACTCTGGGGTTTCAGAGCCCTTTTCTCATTATCAGTTATATATCATCACTTGCAACCTCAATTTGCAGCCTACCCATGAATATGCAAATGAAACTGGCCAAGCTAAGAATGGTGTATCTCTTCCCCAAAAAAGGATTAGCAAGAAGATTAAACCAAATGAGGAGATTAAAAAGGAAAATGCTAAAACAAGTGACAATAATATTAAAGACAATGTTGGAGGAGTCGAACAAGCGTCTACTGTACCTGATGGGGCAAAAAAGGTAATTTACAATGCTGTGTTTGAGTTTAGTTAATAGTGTTTTATCATGTGATCTATAGCTAATGGAGGCGGGAACTTGCTAAACTTTCACACAATGTAAGCTATTTATATAAATTAGAGGTGAAAATTTTGGCCCGTGATATTCTTTAGCGGGTCAAACATATGATATAATGTAAAAAAATAGCTTAAAAGGAAACACTCATAAGGTGCCCAAACTGTATTTTTAATTGACGTCCTATGTCATTTTACTCAAAAAAGTAGAATACCAGTGAAACAATAAACTTTTGTAAAACCATATTGAGACATTAATCTTCTATGTAAAATTTAAAAAAGAAGTGTTACCTACCATACTTGTTTTGCCACTCTAATTATAAGTAGTTTGTTGGTTAAATACTAGAAAACTCTGGCTTTTCAAGGCTGTTTTCCCATCATGAGTTATAATATCAAATTGCAGCTTGATACCCATGAATATATAAATGAATTTGACCAAGCTGATAATGAGGAATCTCTTCTCCAAACAAAGATTAGCAAGAAGAAGATCAAACCAAATGAGGAGATTAAAAAGGAAAATGATGAAACAAATGACAATAATGTTAAAGACGAGGTTGAAGGAGTCAAACAAACGTCTACTGTACCTGATGGGACTAAAAAGGTCATTTTATGATTCTATGATTGAATTCAGTTTGCAAGATCAATGAATAGTGTTTTGTCATGTGGTTAATTGGTTCTCAAATTTCTCACGTGGTCTCGTAAAACATAGATACATCATATACAATAGTATGCCTTTTATCTATAGTTATATTATTTATTATTATATACTGTATATACACCATACATGGTCTTTTCTATTTTAGAAATGTCATATGTTTACCAAAATTATACTTAAGGTATAACACCATGCGTTAATATCCAAACACCATGCTCTTCTTACACTTCTTAATTAATGGTGTTTGAAATTTAATGAATTGTGTTTTCTATTTTAGAAATGTATTAAAGGATAACACCATGCATTAATATCCAAACACCATGCCTTTCATACACTTCTTACGTGAAATGTGTTTTTTATTTTAACCCAACTCTGTATATAGACACACGTGTGTAAGACTAAGTATATATAGATACATGTGTGTAAGACTAAGTATATATCTGTCACAGAAACAGTATATTAGAAAACCTAGTAGTTGTGCTTAATATGTTATTTATTAGCTTTTTGGTATGAATTAGCAGGTTCCTAGTAGAAGTTCTAGAAGGAAAAAGGCGAAGAGAAGATGGAGGCGGGAACTTGCTAAAATTTCACATGATGTAAGTTGTTTATATGAAGTAGAGATGGAAATTTTGACCCATTCTCTTCCAAATTCTTTAACGGGTCAAACGTATAACTTAAAAAAAAAGCATAAAAGGAAACACTTATAAGTCGCCCAAACTGTAGTTATAATTCATAAAACAACCTATATCATTTTATTCAGGAAAGTGAAATATCAGTGAAATAATAAGATTTTCTAAACCATCTTTGAGACATTTTATCTTTTATGAAAATTCTGAATAAGAAGTGTTACCTAGCCTGCTTATTTTTGTCACCTCTAATTGTAAGTAATCTGTCAGTTAAATGCTAGAAAACTTTAGGTTTTCTGCCTTGCTTTCCCATCATCACTTATATTCCATCACTTGCAATCTCTAATTGCAGCTGGATAACCATGTGGAACCATAAGTATCCATTAATGAAATTAAGCAGGCTAATGAGAGTAATGAACTAATGACCACCCAGAAGGACCCGTAAGTATTAGACAAAGTTTAGTATTGTGTTAGATATATTGTATTCTAGAGGGGTGTATTATGTAATTATGTTATCTATCTATACCTGTACATTATTGATCATTAATAACAATACAATATTTCATTCCAAATTATAGTAAGTAATATTTTTCTTGTAAAAATGAATAAGTAATAAAACTTATGCTTCATATCTATGTACTAATTTGTTCTGTTTTGCAGGTTAAGCTGCCTGCTAAAATTCGGCATAAAAATGTTATAAAACAAGAAGAAATATACTTTAGTGGTGATGTGGATTCTGGACTTGTTCCTTGTGCGGTCAAGTCAGGACATACCCAACTCGGACCTCACGATGAAGGCATGTCATGTCTATTTATATATTTAATCAATAATAAAATATTTCTATTAACTTATTTGCCTACAGAAGTTTTTCATCTTTTTGGACAAAGGGAGTAACTTTGTTCCAATTGCTATTAATGGTTCAGACTTCAGATCACATTCACAAATCAAAACTGGAAATCGATGTTGAGGAACCAAGAATGTAGAAAACACAATTGTGTTGTGGAATAAATCTCCACGACTCTAATTTCATTAATTATAAAACTCGACACTATAAAAAACCAATTAGGGTGAATCCACTGCTTGACGTAGCTCCCCCTTTGTGCACGGTCGAAGGAGGGGCCGGATAGCTTTGCGATCAGACAGTCCTATTTATAATGAACAAATACTAATCTTAACCTGACTCTGAAAGATATTAAACTAATCAAATATAAATCCAAGAGTGATTTAGTTCTAATAAATAAACTGAACATTTGAACTTCAATTATCTCTTTAAATTAATCCAATCCTTATCTCTTTATCTCGAGCTCAAGTTCAAACCAATTCCTGTTTCATATTAGGAATTTAGGATTAATATCAATAATCTCCCCTTAATCCTAATATAGACCCCTTTCTTCATCAAGGTAATGCCGGCTCATCATCTTGAACCAAATTGGCCTTTTCTTCCTCTGGTTTCTTGCTTAGGGCATTTAGCTGCATCATGTCCACATTCTTGACAACTGTAATTGATGTTGAGGTGCCAGGACACAGAAAACACAATTATGTTGTGGAATAACTAAATAAGTCACCATGACTCTGATTTCATTAATCATAAAACTCGACACTATAGAAGACCAATTACAAAGCCCTATTTATAATGAACAAATACTAATCTTAACTCAACTCTAAAAATCAAGCAAAGTTGGTGTAGTGGTTAAATTCTAAGCTTGTGGTTGAAGAGACCCAAGTTCTAGTCTCACTCACACCACTTTGTGAGATATTGGTGGGCAATGAAAGATTGAGTTTGCTTGATCCTGAGTCACAAGGGAGGGTTTACGGGCTTGCCCGGCTCCCGCCCGATGGTGCAAATGGGGGGCGCTCTCGGGTTCCCTCGCTATGAGGTTTGGACTCGGGACAGTGGATAGGTCCAGGGTAACCAGTCCCGATACACCGCTGAGCCAAATTGCCGTTCAAAAAAAAAAAACTCAACTCTAAAAAGCTATTGAATTAATTAAATAATTAAACCTATTCTAATCTAATACTGACTTATCTAGACCAATAATTCTAATAATTAAACTAAACATTTAAACTTCAATTATCTCTATAAATTAATCCAATCCTTATGTCTTTATCTCGGACTCATATCCACCAATTCCCGTTTCATATTAGGATTAATTTCCAATAACTACTTATAGTCCCAAAAAACATTTCCCCCACAATTTAGTTGTCAAATAGGCCATTTCTATTAACATTAAAATTCTTACCCAACTAATATCTTGTCATAATTTTTCTTATTTGTTTTTCTGGATCCGGTTGACTGCATGTCATTGCAGTTTGCTAAAATTACACTGTGCTTGTTTCTTGCAGAGGGAGATAAAAACCAGATCAAATCACCAGATGTATGTTTCCGAGTTATTTTAACTTTCTATCCCAGTTGATTCTTAAGTCAAGTTTCTTTTGATTGAACTCTTGAGTGGGTTCTGTTGCAGGTGGCTTTTCGGTGGAATGGTATCACCAACAATAAAGCAGCTCAAAAATGGAGTTTAGAAACGTTTTCAACTTTTGAAAGGGATGACACACGAGAGACAACCAAGGCATCCTCCACAATGTTGACTGTAGATACACGAATCCCTCGGATTGACCTCATTGACTTTGACCAGCTTCCTCTCTGCAGTTCACCTAAGGTCCCTTTCCCTCTCCAAACACAATCACACATACATTAATCCGCGAGTATAAACACTTTGCGCTGACATTGACAATGAAATTCTGCAGTCTTCCAATGTACTAATGAAAGGGTGATTTATGGGCCAATTCGGGCTATATGCTTTATCTCTTACAAGTCAAATAAAAAAAAAAAGCTTAAAAGGAAACAATTCAGATGGATTGAAAGTTTCACAAAGTATGCAAAAGCATACTACTTCATTTGATTTTAGCCTCTATCACAAACCCATTTTGGCCTATTAGTTGTTACCCAACCCGCCCGTGTTTGCCAGTCTAGTTAATGGTGTCAAAATGTTATTCTACTTGCTAATTCATTTTGGACAATTTGTTTTAGTATTTGACTTGCTCATTGACTTTCATATCATTTCACTAGATCAAACCATAGTTCTTCTAATCTAAGACTGTTTTTTTCCTTTACAATTTACAGGAAGGTGATGCCATTGCATACCGTGTTCTCGAGTTGTCTTCTTCTTGGACCCCTGAGCTATCTTCCTTCCGGGTACACCTTTACCCGAAACAATAGTTATGAAAAAGAATGCATTGCAATATTCTTTTTATTTATGGTGAAAAGTCAATTTTAATGCAGGTTGGTAAAATATCATATTATGATGGCGATAACATTGTTCTGTTGCCAGTACCAGAGTATCCCATTGTTTTTGACAAGATGGAAGAAGATGGTCCTGACAAGTCACTTTACAAAGAAGATGGAAGTTTAAAGGTAGTTAAAAATAATCAGATGCATCCCCTCCCCCGCTAGGCCTCCAATTGTTTTATTAAAAAAAAGCTTTCTACTGAAATTATAATCTATTTGTAATCATATTTGGCACACTAATCATCTAAAAAAGGAACTTTTGGACATAAAATTGGAGGCCAACTTAGCATAGCTCGTTTTCACCTGATGCTTGATGGGACTGGCATTCCCATTTACCATCTCTATTTGACAAGAGATGTGCTTTATCTTTTTGTATCTGAAAATACTGCTTTATGTGCACTTGTGCAGATAAAATTTGCAGATCTTGCTGATGTGCGATGTGTCAAGCAAAGTAATTCAGATGCTGTGAAGGCCGTCTGTAATGGAGTTAATCAAACTCCTCATGGTGATGAAATGAAGGTTGCATCAAATTTGATGCCTAACAGCAATGATGCTAAAGAAAATCTCTCCACAGATCCAAGTCCAGGTAAAATGGATGGTTCGGGTAGGTCTTTGGGTCAAAACGTGCGATTTTTGGGTACTGGTTGTTTTGAGCCATATTACTTTGGGTCAAACTTCTAGTTTTAGTGTTGTGAGAGATAAATACATGATTACAAATGTGTGTATGTATATAGGGATGCAATGAGAACCATTTACAACGCTAATTATTAAAAAAAAAACATAGACACCATAATACATGGATGCAACAATGCATCGTGAAACGTGTGGTCGTAAATGGTTCTCGTAGTTCCCAACAAAATAGTAGGAGTACATTACGGGAATGATCCTTGTGGTTTGCACGAATTTCATATTTCGTCCCTAGCTTTCAAAAGTTACGGCTATGGTCCCAAGGTTTTGCCAATTCGTAACAGGTTTCGTCCTTCCGTCTAAGTTTGTTGAAATTTTCGTTTTAACTTTTTTAAAATTCCCATTATATCCCTGTTTTTGTTGGCCCTAATCTGGATCTTGAATAACAATCAATCGATAGAATTTCTGGAACAAAGAATACGTATTTCATAATCTGTGAAATTGTGATGTCGATGGCCTGGAATCCATCGATATATACATACATACGTACGACACAGGGAAGTTGTAGACTTCCAATTTGACCAAACAGACCCCTGAACTAAATACATAATGACATATAGACTAAACCTTAACTTTAACTATTTACAATACTGACCCATTAACTTTTATAACATGGTTTAAATGATTATAAATCAACACTCCCCCTTAATCTTTTAAACCATGTCTTCAATCACGATCAGTCTATGAGTTCATCCTTCATGTCATAAAGTGTCTTCATTTCTTTCTTTGTCTTGGTCTTGAGCATGTTGTGACGTTTTCTTGAATTTTGACCTTCTTTGTATCTTGCCTTCTTGTGAAATTCTTTATCTTTAAACTTTGGCTTTCTTCCTTTCTGACATGCATCATCGACTTTGACTTTAACTTGATCTTCATGAGTTGTAGCATGAACTTTTAACTTTTCTTCATATTCTTCTTGAGTATCATCATTTTCACCATCTTCTTTTACTTGTCCCTTTGCATCTTCTTGAACTTTCACTGGCTTGCATTTGGGTAGAAAAGCACGAATTGCATCTGATTTCATCTTCTTGCAACTTGGTTCAACTTCTTTGTCTTTCTCATTTTCTGATGATGATATAACCTTGAACTTCTTCTCATCACATTCCTTTTTATCTTCAACATACACACCAATCCATTCTTCGTCTTGGTGCTTATGATCATCTAATTTCTTTTCACATAACTTCTCTTGTTCATGCATACGCTTTTCAAACTCTTTTTCTCTAATATTTAATCTGATCTCAAATTCCTGTTTCTTTATTTCTAAGTCATGAAACATTTGAGATTCTTTCTTTCTAACTTCTTCAAACAATGAATACTTCTCTTTGGCAAATGTTTCCTTGGCTAACTTCAAGAATTCCAATTCTCCTTTTATATAGCTTTCTATTTCGTATCTAAGAATCGTCAATTTGTCTTCTTCTGTCTCCTTATTGAGATAAGCATCTTCACCTTGAACAAGCCTTGTCCAGTCTAGTTCTGTTTCCTTCTCGTTTAAGGAAATATCTTGTTGATCCTTGTAGTTATCCTTAATTGCCATTAAGAGAGTCGGTTCATCGTCTTCTTGCACGAGATTTGACCGTTCTTCTCTTTTGTTTTTCTTAGGACAGTCTGAGGCATAGTGTCCATAATTATTACAGTTATAACACCTAACCTTACTTATGTCCAACACAAATTTGCTTCGGTTCCTCGTGTATTTCTTTCTCCTATCATAATTTTCATTATTCCTGATGAAGTTATCGTGTGACAAATTTTCTTCTTTTCCTTCTTCTCTGAATTTGTCATTGCTTCGGCCTCGTGATGAACTAGAACTTCCTTGTTCACTAAGATCATCGTCTGAAGAATCTTCTTCACTTTCATCTTGAATAAACTTCCTTGAGCGCCAATTGCCTTGTGATGATTTGAACTTTCCCTGTCCATGAGACTGCCTTCCATGCGTGAATAAGAGTTTCTCTTGATCGTCTACTTGAGTTACTTTCTTTAATTTGATCCTTTCCTCGAAAGCCTTCAAGCGTCCTATTGTTTCGTTTAGACTCATTTCGTCTAGATCACAAAATTGTTCGATAGTGGCAACGATTTGAGTAAACCTCTCTGGCACTGAACTTAAGAGTTTCCGTACTAGAGTCGGTTGATCAAACGTTGATCCTAATGCGCTTGCCTTCGTGATGATCTGATTTAACTTAGCGGTGAAGGAATCTACCGTTTCTTCTTCCTTCATTTGTAGCAACTCAAATTCTGTCTTGAGTGTTTGTAGGCGTGCCTTTTGCACCCGATCTACTCCAAGTCTCCAACGTGACGCGTCTTAAGTGCATCCCAAATCTCCTTTGCAGATTTGCAGTTTGCAACTTGTAGTATCATATCTTCTGATAATGCTTGGAATAAGTATGCACACGCAGTCTTGTCCTTCTTGACATCCGGTAGCGTGTCTTCATTCGGTTCTATCCTTTCCCATAAACCGTGTGCCTCTAGTATGGTTTTGATTCGGATGGACCATACGGTATAATTTATAGATTTCAAGATTGGGCATTGGAAAATGGGTGAGGACACCGTTTCCATATGTATCACCACAGCATTATTGTTTTCGGTATCCGTCATGGTTCCTCAATTCTAACCAAGATGCGATATAAAATATACTTGGAAATCTATTCGTGATTTCTAAGTATGTAAATCTAGAATTTCCCTGATCTAGATTGATGAAATAAATTCAAGTAAGTATTTGATAAAACCTGGATAATTTTGTGAATCCTCTCTCTGATTCTGAAATCTCTGATCATCGACAAATCCTTGACTTTGTGATGATTTTCTTCGTTTTCTAATTTTCTTCGATTAAACAAACAACTTTCTAGTTTACTTGTGATCTCCTTTGAGTACCCCTCTTTAGATATCAAATTCTTGTGTTCAAAACAGAGAACAAGAATGGTTTTTGCTTCTGTCTTCAACAAGATACACAAAACTTGATCCCCTTTTTGAATGTAAACAACCAAAAGATAAAATAATCCTTCCTTGTTTTTAATTCTTTCTTTTCTCGATGAAAGACAACCACAAAAAAAATCAAACAATCTTTTTTGGATTTGATTTTTACAAACAGCAATCCTTCGTTGATTTTTTGCAACCAAAAATGGAAATTGGCGTTCCCTTTTTGGTTCCGTAAGCGACCAACAACAAACAAAACACGATCCTCGATATGTTTTGATCTTTCGAAATTACTAACGAGAATTGTTCGAATCCAAAATTATGACTTGATTTGCAATACAATCCTCGGTTGTATTTAAAATCTGCGTATCCCGATTTCCTGATTGAGAATTGTCTGAATCGATCTTTCTGAAACGATTTGATCGTCGGTTCCTAATCGATTTTCCCTGAATCAATTTCTTCTTTTGATTCTGAATCGATGGTGTTAAATGATCACGATCGTCTGAATCGATTTTTCTGAATCGATTTTTTCTTCGTGTCTTCTGAATCTTCTGAATCGATTTTTCTGATCGATTTGTGATTTGGAATCAATCGATTAAACCTGTGCTCTGATACCAAATGTTGGCCCTAATCTGGATCTTGAATAACAATCAATCGATAGAATTTCTGGAACAAAGAATACGTATTTCATAATCTGTGAAATTGTGATGTCGATGGCCTGGAATCCATCGATATATACATACATACGTACGACACAGGGAAGTTGTAGACTTCCAATTTGACCAAACAGACCCCTGAACTAAATACATAATGACATATAGACTAAACCTTAACTTTAACTATTTACAATACTGACCCATTAACTTTTATAACATGGTTTAAATGATTATAAATCAACAGTTTTTTTATTTAGTTATAATAAGAAATAAATTGTAAAATCATAATGGACCCACTGCCGCCCTGCCCCCTAAAGTATTTGGTGATTTACATAATGTGATATATCTATATCTAGTCTAATAATGTGTATATATACACACAATGATTTAATTAAATACTCCCTTGTTTTGTGAGAACTGCGAGAACCAAGGTCAAAGAAACTCCGATTGAGTTCATTTTATTGGTGTCCCTATTTAGGGTTCGACGAGCCGGTTCCAAACGATGGTGGAATCAACTTAATTGGAGTTCGTTTGAGCTCGGTTCTCATAAAACAATTGAGTTCTCATTTGATCCTTTTCGTACGTATATATTTCAATAATTATTTATGGGTTCGAGTAAAAAGAAGGCTTTATGCATTAAAATTTTATCACACGAGACTTTTGACCTCTTTGTCAAAAATTTATAATTTCCTGTATGAAATTAATTTTGTCAAATATGATTACAAAAAGTGTATTACTTCACTAAAACTTGATGTTTTTTTTTTATGAAAAGGAGGTTTTACGCATTAGAAATGTATTTTAGATGACTTTCGACTTATTTGGCCTTTTCCCTTTTTTGCTAAAAATTCTTATTTTATTTTATCGGTTTGACATTTTATAGATGAAGCGTAACCCGAGTCAAGCTCTTCAATAACAAATGGGTTGAAAATGTCACATCTAGTATCACATTTATTCATGATAATTCTAGAGTAACATATGATGATATATTGATATGTGCTTAATATTTTTCAATCTTTTTTTTTCTTCTGACAGTGGTAGAAAACAAAGATGGTAACTTGCCCGGTGAAATCGATGAGCTATTAGTTGCCAAGAAATCAGAATTGATGAAGAAAGATTCTGGAAGGAATAAATGGTCATATAGAGGTAGTACACTTGGTCCAACAATGGCTTTGCTGAGATCAAATAACAACATATAAGAGTCACTGTTGATAATTAACCGGTTTTGTTTAAGCTGCACAGAAGATCTTAATTTTCAGAATTTAATCTGATAGTTGCATATTTTTGTATAACTCATGTTGGCCTAAATGTGAGTTCAGTATTACTTTTTAAGCGACTTCGATATGTGAAGTCGCTATATATCGGTCACCCTGCTCCACATATTTAACTCACTATATACGTGTCCGGATGACACGATGAGAGCATGGGTAGCATGTGACCAAGTAACTAACTATCTGATTCCTACGTGGTCTGACAGTTACACGCAATGATAAGGCGGTTACTTCATAAACCTGAATCCTACTTGATGGTCTGGTGGTACTATTATTACTGTGACAGACAGGGCCGGTCCTGAGAATTTAGGGACCCTGCTCGAGCTAAACTAATGGGCCCCATTCGAAAATAAAATTGTAAATAGAAAAGCTGAAAATATTCTTCAATAAGAGAAAAAATAAGTTATAACGATAAATATAAGAATATTATGGTTTTAAAATGACATTCTAAGTAGTTACCGACAAATCTTATAGATCTCTTAGCATTTTTATAGCAAATTGATTGATCAAGTTTTCATAGTTTATAGTATATATAATTCTTTTTTTAAATATGGGCCCCCGAAAATGATGGGCCATATTTCGTCGCACCTCTCGTACATGCTCAGGGCTTCCACTGGTGACAGATACGAGAAAAAGGTTATGCATGAATCCTAGTACTACTTGCACTTAATATATCGCTTTGTTAATACTTATTCTTACGTCGAAGGCTGGTCACAGAAACTCTGTGATGAGACTAACGATGGATTTTTTACAGAATGAAGCTTGCTGGCAATGTTTGAACTTCGTACCCATGATTGCATGAATCAAGGATTCAATCATATATTCGACAGTTACACGTTTCAAAAACAAAAATACGGATTAAAATTCTACTCGTAGCGGGACTACAAAGGTCTATATATAGTTGTTCAATTAGTGTGAAATTACTAACAGACAAGTTTTAATTTAAAAAAAAAAACTTAAATTATGTTTAAAAAAAGAAAGTGATGTAAACTTGTTTTCAGTATACATATGAGAATATGAAACGTCTGAAGTTAAAAAAAAAAGCGTCTAGAAAGCCCACACTTAATGCCATATTTCATAGCCCATAAAATTAGTTAAATTGGACTTACGTTTGTGTTTGGGTTTGTGTTTTTCTAACGCTCTAAGATCAAGCGGTTACTTGTTGCGTGGGTTTGGTACGTGGAAGTTTACCCGGAAGAATTTGTACGTGAGTTTGAAGATTCCTCCATTCATATAGTGACATCAAAATTTATTTTATATATTAAATCTAAATATATATTTAAATTTATTTTATATATTAAATCTAAATATTTATTTAGGCTGAAATCAAATCTGATTTTTTTTTCAAATAACTTTTACATGTTAACTTTATAGAATAAATAAAATTCTAAGTCTTCTTTATTTTTATTTCCTGAACACACTGGTTTAAGTGTGAATGATAACGGACTAATTTTTTAAAAACTATTTGTTTTGTCTCGTGAGCGCTTTTTGAAACGTTTTTATTCTCGTAAAATATTTGTTTTTATGAAAATCCAATCTACCCCATGAAGCATGATGCGTTTCACCAACGATTTCGTATGAGTGATGTAATTTTTTAGCATTTTCTTAATTTTGTATTTTTAGTGTCAATGTTTTATTTATATTCTAATAAAAATATTATATTTGAATATTATTTATTAAAAATATGAAATAATAAATGTAATAAAATAATACAGCTCACACAGTCAAACCCACACAGAAATATCCCTCATGTGTGAGTCTAGTCATTACCTGCATGGCAAACACATCTACATCGACACAGGTATACTTCATACCCTAATCCGTTTTAAATGTTCACAACGCTCTAATCCGTTTTTTTAATCTGATTTTGGGTTGTTATTTAGCTATAAAACTGCACCGTCTTAAAAATCTATAGACGTATTTGTTGTTTCTTAATCAAAGACTGTTAATTGTATCCGGGTTTGGCCACGAGAGATTGAGTATAACCTTAAACACCTTTAAATCATTTTTAGTACTAGATTGCCAATTAGGGATTTAGGGGTGTTAAATGGATCATGTTCATAGATTGACGTGTTGAAACCATTAAGAATCTAGAAACTTAACATGATCCAAACACAACAGGAGTTTTTACAAGTTAACCGAATACAAAACGTTTAACAAGAAATCTTCAATTTTTTTACTTCTTTTATGCATAAACACAAAACGAATTGGTTGAGTCATGTACATTGTCTACTAAATCAACAACCGTCAATCGATTGAATAGTGTACCCTCAATTAAAAGATTGTGGGTTCAGATTTTACAAGGTTATTTTCTCCTAGAAAAATTCTAGGTGTTTGGCTATTAAAAAAAGAAAAGATAAATGAGTCAAAATATACATAAGCAAACTTACTTGCAAATCATTTACATTGGAAGTGTAACTCACATAAAGCTGTATGTCATGCCTTTGGTACAAGAAAAAGAACACCAAAAATTACACACTTTAATGGAAATCTACAGTTTTCAAACCTAACTGATTGATCAAGTAAACCAAAAGAAATGGTTAATCTATTCAAGATAAAGTACGCATTTATAAAAACCTTATAAAAACCGTAAGAGTTTTTGTATATGGTTGTATTCTTCAATTACGCATTTGTAAACTAATGTTTTTTTTTTTGTCAAAATATTTAACTTTTAGTGCATGGAATAAAAAGAAAACTGACCAGAAAGATGAGTGTTATCAGAGTAAAGGTTCAGAAAGCTCCATTTCATTTGAAGTATGTTGGTGTGTGTCCAGCTGCTGGTGAGGTCCTATTGGATCCAAACCGAGCCATTGCCAAGGCCAGCATATGTATCTAGGCCTTTTTCCATTAACTGAGCCTTTTCGCGTATCAACTTCTTCAAGTTGTTTAGTCAACTCTTCTACTCTTTCCCTCAGACGAGCGGCCCTTGTGTCTGCCAGCTTTAAGGATGTTTCAGCTGCATCTCTTGCTGACATGGCAGCAGCGGCTGTTTCTTCTTTGAATTTGAGTTTTTTTTCTGATTCTAATACAGATTGTTTTGCTTCTTCTAGTTCTTGGCGTATGGCTTGTAACTGCAGGGATGATAACATATCACATAAAGGAATCTCATAGATAAACATTAAAATACGTACATTGTTTACTTGGCCTATCATCTATTGGGTGTGCTTAATAAATAGTCAAAGTTTCTTCAAAGTATACAAAATAAAGGGATCACATAGATCAACATCAAAGGAACCTATAGTTTATAATAATTACAATAGCAAACCAATATTTTGTATTGATTACAATAGTTGGATTTGGGCGGAAAGTGGGAACCAAACCCGTGTCATTCTTGTTGATACCTTGCTCCAAAGGAGCTTACAGAAGTGGGTATGTAGGCAAGTTACAGTTTAGAAAATAGTTGTAAAACAATACATAGTCTAATCTGGGGAGGAGGGGTCCTGGCATTTGAAATCTGGGATTCTATTTGATTCATGAAGCAATTGATGAAAAACCATTAAACCTCTTATGAATAAAAAAGAAGAACCTCATGTAAATACCATGGAAGGTTGGAATAAGGTTTGATGCTATTAAGTATTAACGCTATTTGAAAATTCATCATAACCACAAATTACTGATTAAAGCAAATAGTTTTTAAATTTTATATAATCTTATTTGCATCTCTTAAGTAGAATTTATTGTCTCGAAGAGTTGCGCATAAAGTTTATTAATTAGAAACATATGTATATGAGGTGCGCCTCAATACCACTGTGCTTTTACAAGTCAGAAGAGACCAGCCTTGCGCCAGAGGGGTCGCCTCCATTTAGGCGCGCTTTTTAAAACCCAGATTTCAATTTAGTTCATTAACTAGTAACTATACTTGTAAATGACTAATGCCTACAATCTTTAACACGGTACACAATTACTAGTTTACAAAGAAAATCAAACAAATTGTGTATATGATTTAAATCTCAGAAGAAACAGGCTGGGGTGATTTTTTTGTATCTGCAAAACAAAATACTGAAATAGTTCTCCCAAATCCTAACGTATCTAACAAAAATAGTACCTAATACTTAAGTTTATATCTCAACTGCATAATAAAATGTATATATCTCAATATCTCATAATGTCAAAAACAAACCAACGAACACATAACAACATTAAATTAACTGTGAGCATACCTGTGCTACATAATCTTGTTCCACTGCTTTGCCTGCTGCAGCTTCTTGCTCTGCTGCTACTTTCCATCTTGTGATCTCCTCTTCAGCTGCAGCAATGTCCATCATAAGCCCTTCAACCTACACCACACAGAAGATAATACACACACAGACATATGTATCAAAATAAAATTTTCATATTAATTAATAAAAGGCTAAAGAAATAAGAGACTACAACACATAAAATAATGGAAATTGCAGCTTACGTTTTCATTTGCCACTCTCTCTTTTTCTTCAAGTTCCCCTAGCTTTTGTTTACTTTGCAGAAGCTCCTTAGCTTGAGATTCAACATGTTCCTTCAGTAAACTTGACTCTGCCCTTGATTACAAATAGCATCCGAACCCAACCACAGTTAGCAAATATCTGAAGCCATTACACTTACATACCACATACAAATATAAAGCTTATGAATTTTAGATGTACAATTATGATGTTAAAAAAAGAGAAAATACCTTAATTCGTCAACAGTATGTTGCAGTTCAATTATCTCGATCTGGGATTGTTTTATAATGTTCTCAAGAGCACCAGCCTGCATATTTCAGATAATCGTCTCAGCCAAAAAAACTTATTGCGAAACAGTGAAAGCTTTATCTATGAGAAATTAATGCATAAAAACGCACCAAAGTAGATATTTCATCATCATCTAATTCAAAATCACCATCCTTTTTACTTGAAACTAAATTTTCATTCCCTGTATGATTGGTAAACCTATAATCAATCCCAGATTCCTTTAATCCTTTTTCGGCTACTTTAAACAACTCATTGGTTTTTGAAGACAGATCGGCTGACATTCTTCTTGACAAAGCACTCCTCAGTAAAGAACCAATATGCTCTTTCTCCCTTATTAACTGAGTAACTTCTTCATTCAAGCTTTTAACTTCTCGACTTCTTTCAGCAATCAAATCCTTCGATTTTTCCAAAACCGCTAAACTTAACTCACTTATGGTCTCTAATCCAGCTAAAGAAGCTCGTACGTTCTCCACTAAATCTGTTTCTTGTGGGAGAAACAAGGACTCTGATAAATCTGATTTCTTGTTGCCATCAATTACCTTAATGACCCCACAAATCTGGTCATGTATCTTCGAAACATGACTCAACTGACTAACCAGTAATGGCCTTTGCGAATCCATTTGCGACTCCAAAACCCTTAACCTTTCACCATAATTGCTCACTAACTCTTGCTTCTCATTCAACTCCGATTCCAAATCCGCTATCATCTCATCTTTCTCATCATTCGATTTCTGTAAACCTTCAATAACAGAAACTCTTTCTGACACCTCATCTCTAAGGCCACTGATTGTAGCTTCCAGCTCTGATACTTCAATGGCAATTTCGTAATTCCTCTGCTCCATTTGCTCCCTAGCTTCATTCCTAGACTTGGTTGCTAATTCAATTTGCCTGACAAGCTCCTCAACAATCTCATTTGTTCTTTTGATTACTCCATAAGCTACAGCAGGCAAACCTGTATACTTTTGAGACCTCGGCAATCCGCCGGCCGTGAAGTTTTTAAAGTGGTTAACCTTCCCGGAGATTTTATCAATTCCGGTCACCAACATCTGAGCCGCCGTCGCAATCTCCGATCTAGACGAATCCTTAGCTTTCACCAGCTCTTCAAATTCCTTACCGAAATCCTCTTTCTGCTTCAACAATTCGTTTTTCTCCTTCACACTTTCAGCCAATTCCGCCGACAACTTCTCGTTCGATCTCAAAACCTCGTCTCTGTGGCGCGAACTCTCGTCTCGCTTTTTGATCGCTTCGTGTACCAAAACCTTCAATCTATCAAACGAAACCTGCAATTCAGATTTTGATTTCTCAACCGCCTCGCGAGCCTGCCGTTCGCGATCGAGCTCCGCCGCGAGCTCGCGAAACCTCTCGATCGGTACGTCCTCCGTTGACGACGATCGAGTTCCGATAACAACCGGCGCCGGAGGATCGTATTCTTCTTCCACGTCACTCAACACGGCGTCGCTATCATCTCCGTCCGCCATGGTTGTCAAAATCAAGTTAGATGATCGGTTAATTACAGGAGATACAACAGATCAAACGGTTGTTGATATTGCAAACAGACTGTGATCGAATGTATCTGCGAAAGTGCGAATTCGAGTGAAGAAGATTTGTTAGGGTTTTAGTAGAATATGTTGTACCTTTGGGAATTCCGATTGCCGAGAAAAATCACGGAATGAAGAACCAGGATTTTGGAGTTACTTGATCAACACTTTTTGCAGCATCTTCTATTGGGACTCTTTTTTTTCTTTCTTAATAATGGAGCAACGTTGCAGTTAATTAGTCTAATTATTTTTTGCATATAAAATTATGTAAGAGTTAATTTTGTTTTGTGCTTTAATTTCCTTTTCAATTGTTGATCAATTTTTGACTCGGTCACAACATTTTTGAGCGGACCACGACCGGTCAGAAGATGATTTATAACGTGGGTCTGTAATTTTCGACTCGGCTAGTTTTTTTTATTGGACAGATAAACGTACTGATTGACCAAGTTACTAATCACTATAATCACTTTAAGCATTGGGAGACAAAATCTTTTTTTTTTAATTTATGTCCTCACGTTTTCAATTTTTACTATTTGAGTTTATTACCAACGCCGCTTCCTATTAAATATCAGTTACGTTATTATCATTTGAGGGTATTTCGTTTGTTCATCTTTAATCTTCAATGATGAGGATCTTTAATCTTCAATGATGAGGATGATAATTCATTTGAGAAAAAGATAAACAATTAGGAGTAAGGGGAAAAAAATTTGAATGGTTTGATGAATTTTATAGAATGTAATTTAAAAGTTTAAAAGATCACTAAATAGTAAACACACCCTAATATTTTTTTTACGTAACTACACATTATTATATTAAATAAGACTATATTGTTTACATATATAGTATACTCTTCTAATTTTAGAGTCTAGTTAGGCTCAATATATAAAGCTCGAACACATTTAAATTTTAAGTTTTCAGTAAATTAATATGTAGTAGCTCATGAGGGACTTGATTATATGTAACACCCAACCTAATATATACGAAATTTACTACGTTTTGAAAATCGGTGCCTGAAAAAAAAATTCTAAGTAAGACGACTTTTATAGTTAATATAGTTTCTACAAAATCACGGTCAACAAAATGCCACCATCAATCTAGGTTTAGAGAACACTCGACAACTATTGTTTAAATATTACATTAGACAACAAAAATACCTGAAATAATTCTTCATTCGATGTTCGGTTCTTTCAAGTGTGGCTTGATCACGAACCAATTCCCCCAAGCTACTTGTTACCTGCCACAATTACCAAGACATATTAGTAATAGTGACATTAAACAAGACCATCCAACCTGCTCCCCATAGAACCACAATACATAAAATAAAAATGCGGTTCTGGAAACCCTGCGTGTCGCGAGGACCTGAACTCCGCTGGTCGCATGCCCCGGCTAGACTCGCGTGTCGCGAACTTTTTGTAAGAACGTTTTTACATATCTAAAGTCTAAAGGGCTATATTTCCGCCACATTTGGCATCATAATCAATCAAACAAATAATGCAAACACACCAAATTGTAAGAACGTTTTTACATATCTAAAGTCTAAAGGGGGTTGGTTTTACTGTTGAAAAGTTTAATAGTGGGTTGTGACGCAGCTTTTTGCTTGTTTACCTGTCACTTCATTGTAATTGTTGTTTTTATGATTAACAGAGATGTAAACCTACTCTTATAATCATAACTAATGGTAATTTATCCAATATCAACCTATAGTTAATAATATCATTACACCTATATTTGCATACCATTTCAATTCTTAGCTTTCTTCACCCAAGGTGCTTCATGACTCCATACCATATTACCCGATGGATACTCATGGTTCATCTCACATCCACATTGACTTCACCCCAATGGGTTACAACCACATTCTACATATTTACACATAATTTATATTGCAACTTCATCTAACCGCAATCTTCTTAGCTTAATTTAACCCCAACGGGTCATTACATATCTAGAACAACCCATGTTATGGTAACTAGATATCATACATGTAACATATTATAAAAACAACTTATGTTACCTTTAAGCCTTGGATTTTCCTCCTCCTTGATGACTTGAACTTCATCCTTCTTCACCTATAATTTTGTTAATTGTTTAGCATAACAATTTCACAATATGAACAATCCTTAACATACACGTTCACACACAACAATTGGCACAAAATCATCAAATTTCAATTTCCACACTTCTACATTTAATCAAACATATGGTGTGTATTGTAAACATCTAACTATCATACAAAGATTTAACACATCATCAACAACTTAGGTCAAATTAATGATTTCTGACTCATCTATTAGCATAATAGGGTCTAATTAATCAAACAACTTGTGTTTTAGACCAGAATTTACAACCCTGGTCTCCCTAGTTTGCACTTTTAACCAAAACTTAACACAACTTACTATTTACATCCAACCCCCTTAACTTTCATGGTTATTTATTAGTTAACAAACTTCTTGTTAACTAACTATTCGTTAGCTAGTACTATTGGATTATTATTTTATTAATGCACCCAATAATTTCCACACAACTTGTATATAAAAAATAAATCTCGGGATGTTACATTATATTAACGCTAGAATACTAAACTGCTAATACGGATCTTTACCATTCTCTTACTTAACCGACAACCATGATAAGAAATTGTCATCTTGGAAGTCGGATACTCTTTCCTTTGGTGGGAGAATCAGACTTATTAAATCAGCGCTTTGGGTGTACAGAGTGTAAAGAAGTCAAGAACCAAGAGAATAAAATTTCATGGATAGCTTTTAGCACCAAAACAACTTCACGATTTCGAAATTGGAAGTATTAACATTGATGATGGGGATTTGGAACGATTTATCAAGTACTTTCTTTATCTATGTATTTTTTAACTACGAGGTTTTATATAATATCGGTTTTAAGGTCTCATTTATGGATGTTCATTACAACTTTATTTTGTCGACTATAATATGATTTTTGATTATTAAAAAGTTAACAATAAAATACAATCATTACAGATCTTATATTTGGTGAGTTAAATTACAACAATAAGTTTAACAATGATAAAATAGATGTTCCACTTTTAACTCAGGCATATAAAAGTCAACTTATGATTCTTTCATCGACGATAAACAAACCTGTTCGGTGAATTATAATTGTGTTGTTGTTGGTATCCGTCATATCCTCGTGACGAGTTATGATATTGTTGATTATCACTGGACTCATTAAGGTTGAAGTCGCTGGATGATAAATGATCCCGAAGCCGCCATCCTTCGGGTTCTTTTTGGAACTTGTTGGATTGAATGTAGTTCTCTAAAGTCATCACAGCTTTTGTCACTTTGGGATCTTCTCTGTCCTTCAATGCTTTAAGGAACTCAAGTGATATAATGTTTAATAGCTTCTTGAACTGGTTTTTGTATCTTCTATATAAAGCAAAACCTGCCACCTGAGATATCGTTTTACATAAAGATTTAGATTGTTATGATTATAATATTGTCTTTGTAATCATAAGAAACGCTTTCATTATTTATAAAATATTTGAAAAAATGGACAAAAAGACTATAATGAAAGTCAAAAGCATTCTTTGACTTTTCAGGAAGTCAACATTGACTGATAACAAAATATTATAGTTGGCAAAACTGGACTTATCAGGGAGGTTGTGCAACAGGGTCTAAAAGGACAAGTTTTGTATTGGTCGAAATTAATCCAATTCTACGTGAAGTTGACTCAAAATACTTTTCGTCCAATTTATTTAATTCTTTTGTAAATAATTAGCGTGTCACGGACGACTATAAAACTTGTATTGTTCCAAGTATAATCTAATTTCCTATATATAGCTATTTAGAGTAAATCTAAACACGACTTTCAACTTATCTAACTTTTCATTTTAGGATAATCTCCTTAAGCCGTTTGACCCGCTAGAGATAAACATAGTCCAAATGTTCATAAGACAATGGGCTGAAATTGCCACATCTACAAAAATATATACAAGCCATGATATAAACTCACCTCAAGAAAAGCCTCAAGTGCCACCAAGGTGTATATATTCGCGGGCAGGGAATTTAGGAACCTAGCAAGCCATTTCCAGCCCTCTTCAATTCCATGCAGATTTTGGATACCATTAACTTCAGTCTGAAAAAAAAAGGTATTGTAAGCAGTGGGTATAAGAAATTTTTTACTTATAATAAAACTGATCAACTGTTAGAAAGAAAACCTGAATTAGAGCTCCGTATAGCTTCATACGCTTGGTTAATCTTGTTACATAATCATCGGTACTTTCAAGCTTTCCATTTTCTTCTTGGTAACCAATAGCTCTGAAGTAAGCATCTCTTGATTCAAATGCCGCCTGGAGCAACAAATTTTTATTTCATTTGATAAATTTTCTGTTTTATCATTATGACATGTTAGTAATAACTCAATTTGACTTATTTTCACATAACGGGTCAAAATAGACCCGTCTGACTGTCATAAATGGTGAAGGAGAATTTAATATGCGAGTTTGGGTGCCATTTACTTATAAGGCCAGTGTTCATAAAATGTAAAAGAAGAGCATGGTATACTAAAAAAAGAACAAACTATAATAACAGAAAATGAAATATACAGGCAAATTAATTAGAAAAAAAAAACTAAAAGATGCATACAAGAAACAGAAAATAAAATGTTATAGGACTAGCAAAGTTGCAAATCTCAAATCACATTATAATGACAATCTTGTAGGAAAAATTAACAGGATAAGGAAGAGTACCTCTGAGTAACTTAAATACTTTGGAACTGTGAAGATGCAAACTTTGTTTAGTTTGGCAAGAAGAATTTCCATGGCATGGGGAACCTAGATTCATCGGCAAGTAAGTTTAATACAATAATGTTTCAATGATTATCATATATTTTCTCATCTTAACAATGGCAAACATCTAAATTTTGTTTCTGAAATTATTTCATAATCTTGTATTTTCTTTTAAAGAGGAAAAAAAATGTATAATGTTTCCCACCTGTGAAGTAACCATGACAATGACATGTCCATAAGCATACATAGAAGCATCGCTGGTAGCACTTGTGCAAAGATAGACGATCTGTTACATTAAAAGAAGAATAGTATAAGCCTTTTTATTGATGTAGTATGTATATAATCTACAATATATGTTTCTGAATTGGCAAGTAGATTACTTTATCTGCAAAGATCCCGAGATTGATGGATTGTGGAAGGGTTGAATTCATAAGTTTCACCAGTTCATCTGATTTTGTCCTGGACAATATGAATTAAAGTTAAATCTATGTGTTTCTTTAAAATGGGATGATTTGGTCAAACGAGTTATAAGTCCCCTAAACTCTATTTCCAAATCATAGAAGGACACTAAAGTATCAAATCAGCCCTACAAGGAGCCAAAGTACCAAATTAGTTTCACACAGGCCAATTTAGTAAAATAAACTTGCAATTTTAAGATCTATCATATTATGAAATTATAGAACCCATGAAGTCTATGAAAGCGGCTTTTAAATTTCTATACATGTTCTTTTTGTCAAAATTGACAGACAAATCCAAAAGTGTTGCATGGGTGATCCATCCATACATTATCCCTGAATCATTCACTTAAGAATTAGATTATTATTATTGTAAATTTGTAATAATCTTTTCTTAATCATAATGAATACATTCATCATTTATAATTAGTTTACAAAGAGGGCCAAAAGTGATAGTGGGTCAACTTGACCAGGCACCTATCAACGCATACTAAAAAATAGTATGTTTTAACCCGAACTCATTTCGACCTGTTACACAACCCACCCAACTAGTCCATAGTCCATCTTGCCCCCTCCTTAACCCATTTATTAAGGGGGTGGGTAAAGCTTATTTAAACAGCATAAACCCTTTTTATATCAACAGACGCTTATGACCTTATGTATTATCAGAACACATATCCTTTAATAGCATTTGGATTAGCTTATGAGCTTAAAACGGTAGAATCACTAAAAAGGACCCAACTCCAAAAGGTGTAAAAGAACAGAAAGAAATCAAAGAATAGATAGGGGTAAAGTTGTAAAAGGACAAACAAGCCCAAGAAAAGCTGTGATACAATACAAAACAGCTTACAGAAAAGGGCTCAACCGCTCAATGAGCTGAACCGACTAATAAGCTTAGCCAAACACTAAAAAAGAACTTACTGTCTTTCAATAAGTTGATAATAATATAAGCTGCAAAAACAAGCTTACCCAAACAGACCAACAATATTTCTTGGTTAATGATGAAAAAGAAAATCCACGCACCTTACACCCTCTTTTGTACCGGTTATGGTTTTAATACGTCTAGCCATTTGCATACCCTGCCTGCGATATTCCTGCAGAAAGGGTACCTTGTCAACAACTGAATTCTTTTATATTAAACAGTTAAATATATCAACAACTGGAGAAAGGATCAAACTCATTAAACATTAGCAGATGTTAATGTATGAACCTAAGAGCAAATTTTTGGAATATGGAATTTGTTAATGCAGGCACCAAAGTTTAAAATCATGTTTCATGCTAGATAATTCATATTTACACATAAATTGCTTCATTTAAATTATTTTATGTACAGAATTAAAAACACATTATATTATTGTAATCTTATGTTCACTTAATTGTCTAAAAATCAATTAACTTACTAAATCACATCTATGAATTAGCAATTAAACAATTAAACCCATATTTAATATAGTACTCATGGTACATGTACCGATGATGATATTGTTTTAACGATATAACTTTCATAAATTAACTTCTACTTTTTATGTTAAATATTTCACAAATACATAGACCATGATATATTGTGTGAATGTGTGATGAATGGTGTTACACCATGATATATTGTGTGAATGTGTGATGAATGGTGTTACACCAATATGGTCCCTTGGTTGGAGATGGTTTACACCATTCCTTCCTTTTTGAAATTTTGGTGGATACATAGGAGATCATTTAACATGTAATCTATAGAATGCAGATCAAAATAACCAAAATAAAAAACATAAATAAGAACAAAGAAAGGACTTCAGAATTTAAAAGCATGCCATTCATGACTTACAGGATTAGAATCCATTTCCAATGCAAAACCTTTTCCAACCACTTCGTTGTATACTTGTAGCCTACTTTCTTCCATTTTTAAAGCACTCTCAGCACCCTTTATGTTTCCTGCAGTCAACTCAACCACTCGTAAAGTAAGAAGAAAATTTAACATATTGCAAAAGAACAAAACATTTTTTGTTCAAAATATTTTACATTTTCTGTTCAAAATATTTTACATTTTCCTACGTAATTAGTAAGTTCAATATGCTACACAAATTGTATCATTTCAATAATTAAAATACATCGATTTAGAAGGTTGTATGCACTAAAAATACATTTTAAGAAACTTTCAACCCATTTGGCCCGTTTCCTTTCAAGCTTTTCTATTATTATAACCACTTGGGCCTTTAGAGAAAAGCCCAACTAAATCAACTCATTCCTCAAAATTTCCACCTCTACAACAAGGTATCTAAACTTTTAAAGCCAGTTGTTAAGTTAAAGCATGAGGTACAGGGTTTCAAAAGGTTACGGGCTTCTTGATATTTACATGAAAAGAAAATCTAGCATAGAATCCAGCTGCAATGAGTCATGCACTTTGACTTGGCTTCTGATAATATTGACCAAAAGAAATAGATTTACCTCCGGGTGCTTTATTTAGTATACTAGAGCCAGATTCCTTAGAAACCACTCCTTGTGAAGCAGTCAAAGCCTCTGCAGCTTTTCTTTGACTTTCTGCCACTGCTACATCAGCTGCTTCTTTTGCAGCTCTTTCAGCTTGCAATGCTATCGCTTTTGCTTCTTCCTCTTTCTTCTTTTCAGCTTGACGTTTGGCCTGCACACGGAATATGAGAATTAAATAACTCTTAGCCACAATATAACAGTCACATTTTTTTCTATTTAATAGCGTGCATTACAGAATTCAAGACAAAACACATCAACCAATAAACTAATAGGGGCGTTTTGAATTGCTTTGTAAAATCTATTATCGAATTATTGATATTCAAGTCGATGATCATCAATTATTAGTGTTTGGTTATAGTGCCCCAGACCCTACCAATAGCTTTGCTATGAGTGAGATTTTACTAGGTATGTTTGTTAGTGTTCAGTTATTGTGAAACTGAAAGAATCGGTTCTGAGAAATGAGTTGAGAAGTGACTGGCTGGCTTCAACAAAAGTGATTCTAATTATTTGATTATCAAGGGGTTATTTAGCATGTTAATACTTAAATATTGATAATTCATTAAACATTCAGTCTACTGCTTATCTGATTAACACAACAGAAACACATCAAACTATCCAAGCACGATCTCTTTTAACATGCTTGGTTGGAGTTAATTATGTGATTCTCTTTTTCTACATCATATAATCAGATTCAAAAAGCAAAGAACAACACCCCATCACCAGATAAGAATTAAGAAAGAAAGTGAGATCATTCTACACACCATACAATTATCTGCACTTAAACAAAATTATGGAAAGGTGTATTTTCTACAAACCTCTTCTGCCTTTATTTTTTCTTGACGGATTTTTTCTTCGTGAAAAGCCTTTTGCTTTCTTTTGGCCTCTTCAATTGCAGCATCGTCTCTTATCTTTTTTTCTTCTATCTGAGATTTGTATTCATGGTGTCTTTGAACATCAGTCAGATGATTATCAAGTTCTTCTGCACTACAGAAATTAAAAAATTCAGCAACGGACTAGCAAGCTCAAAAGTTGGAAATAGAATGCAGAACAAACTTTAAATGCAATATAGTTAGTCTTACATCTGGCGTTGATATTGCAAATCACGTTTTCTGTCCAACTCACGTCGTGCCTCCTTGTTTTTTTCAACTCGCGAAAGAGCATGGGTAAATTTGGCTTGTTCATTTGTAAGATCATTTCCAAATGCAGATATCCGGGCTCTTATCTCTTCCTATTTATCCGAAGCATATAAAGTACAAGTTTAATGTTGAATGTATATCATAGAGCTCACGAATTTGACCCATTTACATATGAATGGGTCAAATCAGATAATGTTATATGACTTATATCCCTAACTGATTGAAATGGTAAAAGAAAAAACTTTAGCTTAAAACAAACGAGATCAAACGAATCAAAACTCGTCCAAGGTGTATTTTATAACATAAAACCTCTATTAAAAAAAAGATTGTTATTGGAAGACCTCTATATGATGAATGTAATCATATTTGACACACTAACTATTAATAGAAGACTTCAAAATACAGGGACAAAACGTATTTCAGGTCAAACCCGACCCGTTTCAACAGGTACATAATAATTTATGTGTCACGCCGTTACCCAACACGCCATTTTGGCACCTCCAGTTTATGGTAACAATGTGTAAACCATCAGAAAATAAATCAAGGATCAGCAGTTAAGCTGGGTAAGGAGTAAACAAGATTGAAAGACACACACACCGCAACGCTAAGCTGGTGTTCATGGCTTAGCTCGATTAATGCACCTTCAATAACTCCACCTTTGTCCATCAAAGACCATTGGGGCCCACTAGTTGACTCGCTATCAGAATCTTCATTGTCACTGTGGCATATTTACAGGTGAGAATCATTAATGAAGTCATAACTACATAATTACAGATAGAGCTGCCAATGTAACTCCATTTACTTATAAATGGGTGGTTTGAAATATTTATCTTCAATGGGTCAAATGGGTTGATTAAAAAATTAGCTAACAAGAAAACAGGTCAACAGCCTCCCAGAGTCTGTTTCAAATGCATAGCCTTCTGCATTGTTTATTCAAATTTCAACACCTAATTATTGTTGTACTAAACTACTAATATAGTTTTTCTAAACATACTTGTTAGAATATTCGGACAAAAACTCTTTCATGTCAACCCAGCTTGATCCGCTTCGAGGCGTACTTGAGAAGTACTCATTTTGACTTGTAAGGCAACACTACCAACCCACCAATTATACATCACAAAAAACTGAAACAATGAATAACCAGAACTGCTACCTTAAATAGGTATCCTCGAAACCAAAACGATTACCCATTGTCTCATGTCTGCTATTATTCTCCTCATAAGCATCACCATCGTCATCACCTTCATCGTCTGATACATGCATCACAAAGGCCTTCCTGTTTTTTTCAGCAACTGAAAGATCACTGCACAAAGAAACTGCTTAGTGGACGAAAATTTATAAAAAAAATAAACAAATAATAATTTTTTTTTTAAAACATTGCATGAAATTTGTACAAGGGATCTCTCAAAGATTTTCTAATTATATAAATTGGTTGTATATGGTACCTTGAGCGTGTATTGGTGAAATGTAAAGGGACCAATGAGGATGCTTGAAGTTTATGATCTATGGTATTGAGCTCTGATATAAGTTCGTCAAAACTCCAATCAACTTGTGGATCAGCTATAATCCCGTTAACACGTTGGGGACATCGAAGATCGAATTTTACAATACCCCTAATTTAAAACACCAATAAAGTTAATAAGCCTTTATTACAGTAAATCAAACATTTAATACCAATGCTATATTTGATATAATGTTGGATTTTAAGGTATTAAATGAAAAAAAAATGAATTAATCAATCGCTATATAACTATTTTTGTAGGCTTTTTCTGAATCCCAAATCTTGCAAATACCCAGGAGGGCCAGGGCTAGGGCAAAGCAACTGATAAAAGATTGGATAAAATTAACACAAGACTTACATGTTTCAAATAAGTCGGGACCAATATATCAAAGTGATTGCTTCAATTTCTGCACACAAAAAGAGTTGAAGTGAGTAGTTAAATCAAACCATACAACTAACACAGAAACATTGTCTCAGTTTTTATATGTATTCGGGCATAAGCATCCAGATGCCAAAATGCACACAAAAGATAACTGAAAAGATGAATAACTAAAGATATGACACCCAATACGGAATGTTGACGTGCCACAATTACAAAAATCAGAACAGAGCATGATTCCTTAACTTGTAATTAAATGGTTAAATATACATACTTAAATAAATTACAAATGCTTAAATGTAATTATTATATTTATTCAAAATACAAGTGCCTTGCATGAAAAGAAAAAAGCACAACCAAGCCAATTGCCTAGTGAGCAAATAAACAGAACAGCAATAATCGATGATGAAACCATAATATGAGGTCAAATAAATTGGTTCTTATTAGAGTATTTCAACCTTGCTTAAAACATTACTTAGAAAAGGCCATTTATTATTTAGACTTAAAAAATCAAATTAGTTCATACAACTGAGTTAGATTAAGGTGAGTTTGACCACTTGTTTAAGAAAAGGACCTATATTCCAAGTGGAGACATTTAAGAATCCAACTTATATAAGAAATTAGAGTAAGTTTTGTGAAACAGTGAATTTTGACTTTAAAATAAATATTGTATAAAAATTAAAAGAGCACATAAGAGGTCCCTATACAGAAATTTTATTGAATTATTCTAGCTTCTATTTGTATCAAAGTGCTTTAAAAAGAAGTCATGTCACATATCAAGTCTAAGTAATGATAACTACTAATGATTTACTACATTTCTGAAAACAAATAACTAATATCTAATAACTAAGCTGAATCCATACCTTAGCCGAAAAGCAACACAAGTGAGTCATCATCAACACTTAGATGAAGCTACCGTTTAATTATGGCTCGAATTAGATTTATGGAACTTAATTTACTCTGTCTGGTTCTGAATTTTCCAGCAAGATTTTTGTCTAGAAAAACAGTAGCTTTGAATTGTTGGATGGTTTTAACTTAATGGACTATTTCTTAATTTCAATTCTTAGGGAGACTTCATCTAATTCTTACATGTGTTCGACATCAACTTAAGTGGTTTATAGAAACTGGATTTGGCATATTGAGCCAATGTTTAGATCAGCAGCTAAAACAATCAGATGGTGCATATGAGCATTGAGTCTTTTGTCAAAAGAAAGAAACAAAACCAGTTGATTAGAACGGGTTACTGGTGTTTAATAGAAAATCTATCAGTGAAACTCACTCAAATCAAAGTCCATAATACTGATATTTTAGTCGCCAGAACCAGTCAGAATTCGTAAGTAATGTTCAAAGAACATAAACAATAAGCAGAACAGATTCAGCCAGCGGAGGACTAAAATTATTACCTAAATCGCAGAACAACCGATTCTTTTTCTTTTCTTGGGAGCGAACACATTATATCACACAATTCTCGCAGAGGCATTTTATCGAGCAGGTAATGCGCATAATTACAATCCAATGTATGTTGATTCAACTTTGTCCAATTAGGTCACAAAATCACAAGGTCAGACAAGAACATTGATGAATTCAATCATTGACGGTTAAACACAAACTTTAAGATGCGAAATTCAAAAAAGGAAAATCACCTGAACTGAAGTGGCGAAGTGGAGATGATGGTGAAACGCATTGGGGCGAACCAGAGATGATGGTGAAGGTTAGTATGGTTCAAATCGGAGAAAATAGAGGTGGTGGTGGTCTCGGTGTTAACCTAATAAATCGCGTTTCGTTTTCTGCGTTGGTTCCACGCACAGAGACGATGGAGGGTTTTCCCCTAATTTCCCACCTTACTTTATTTTACATGTATTCAAATAGATACGAACAGGCCTGGATTTGATTTTTTTGTGCCTTGATTTGATTTTTTAGTGCCTTGATTTGATTTCTTTAGCGGAACAGTTGTTTTTTCTTTTTTTTTTCTTTTTTTTTTGAGTAAATCTCTATTTTAGTCCTTTAGGTTTGCCATTATAATCCATTTTAGTTCAAATGTTTCAAAATATCCAATTTTATCTCTCACATTTCGTTTTATAATCAATTTTAGTCCAATTATTAATTTTCTTTTAAAATATTATCTTACTTTTACTTTGTTGACCCAACTTAAGGGTATAATTGTCCAATTATTAATTTCTTTATAAAATAACCTCTAATATATATTTAAAAAGCCCTTTTTTATACTTGCTGGAAGTTTTTTTTAATAAAATACACTTTGGGTTGATCATCCATAATAATTTTGGGAATTTATTATCCCGCAGAGATGTCAAGGTTAGAAATCTCATCCCCAAAAGGTTACAAGCTAGTTTTGTAAAAAGATGAAAACGTATGAAAGCACAAAGATGTCACCTTCTTTGTCTGCAAAAAACACAATTAGTATTTACTTAAAAGCATAGAATGCAAAAGGGGTTTTTTAAATATATACTAGAAGATTATTTTAAAAGGAAATTAATAATTGGACAAATATACCCTTAAGTTGGGTCAAAAAAAGTTAAACTAAGATATTATTTTAAAATAAAATTAATAATTGGACTAAAATTGATTATAAAACGAAATGTGAGGGATCAAATTGGATATTTTGAAACATTTGGACTAAAATGGATTAAAGTCGTAAAGCTCAATGACTAAAATAGAGGTTTACTTTTTTTTTTAATATATAAAGGTGTTCGTTTCTTTTTATCAAATTTATTTATAACATAAAAATTGATGGTTACCCCTGTTTATCATAATTTTATGTTTTATCGATATTTTTACAATTTAGTTTCTAATTTTAACGTCGTTACGTATGTCTTTATTTTTTTCATTTTCTTTATATAGCGTTATAGTCTTTTAATTGTTTTATGTGTCCATGTTGTCTATACGTTTTTTTTTTCTTTTTGTATTTTCCTCCAATTGCTACGAATTTAGCAAATAGGTTGGTGATGCAATAGGAATAGTCGTGTAACATAAATTTTAGGTAGTCGGCTCAATACTTTAAGTGTTTGTTGTCACACCTCTGTCGCACCCTGCCAGGTGCGGGGGAGGTGTGGGACTGATTATCCGTATCAGATCTCGCGGAATCAACAGATAGATCACACAATATAAAAATAAATAAAACGGACACTCAGCCCTACGATGACACCGCCAAGGCGGCCCAAGCGGGAAATGCACCAAGCACCTCCTAACGGGCATAAGTGGGGCAATGCCCCGGATAGACCTTAAGACTGGATATGCAAAAGATACAAACAACAATGAGTGGGTAGTCATAACATTATTATAAAACTGGAACACAACATAAGTTATATCCAACACAACCATAACAACTACCGCCTATCCCACTACCATCTCCATATGTGTTATGGTCACTTACCTGTAAAATGAACCAAAACCGTCAACAACAAAAGTTGTTGGTGAGACGTAGCTAATGACTCGTATAACGTAAAAAACAGTTTTAAAGTGCGTGTGCATGTTATGAATACTAAGTCCCACCTAAAGTCAACTAGCTATCAGGAGCGCAAACTTGGACGCTTGCCCCCCGAGTTCCTCCTCATGTTTCAAACATATAACATATACCTTTCCTAATAAATTAATATTAGAAAACTAGGTGGATATGAGATTCACAGTCAATCTATAGGGCCGCATAACTACCTATATGCGTCGTGGTTACCCGTTGTACTTAGATGACCTGAGAGCTTGTAGGAGAACTCATAGTGGCTAGCAACAAAGTATTACATAACTAATATAACACATACATCAACGGCACAGATAACAAATTAAAATAGTTAGACAGGTTCAAGACAATTAAATAAAGGTAAGGGGAGCCAGAGGAATCACAGGAAATTGAGATTTCGTAGGTGAACGCTAACAATCCTTATAAATTTTAACACCCCCCTCTTGAGTGTGAGTCTCATCCATTGGTTTTAATCATCCATCATTATCTGGTTAGGGGGTGTTTTTAACCGAACTTGATCGATTACCAATCCCACCAAATAACACGATTAGTTGATTACCGATTTACCAAACTCGAATCTTATGTTTAACCACGTGTGAGTGCTCATTGTATTGTTGTAAAACTCGTTCGAGTCGACCGAGTACTCCCCTGGCAAGGGCGGATTTATACATATATATACATATTCACAGGAATACAGTCATTTTTTCCATCCATGTATAACTGTATGCATCAATTTTGTTGGTGACTACATTTTTTTTTAAAAACTGGTGAATACCTATATTTATTTTGAACTAAATATAAATAAAATGACATTCTATTTCAATGGTCGCACATCTCAAAACTTTAGCGTTGCTCCGAATATGCGAAAGTTCGAACCTTAACCGTTGGATTCTTTTTTTTAATATGTTTTTTTTCAAGTAATAGGTTTCTAGATTCGATTAAAACAAACGTAGGGATTCAGGATTGGGGACCTTCTGGCTTCTTGTACACAAGCGAACTTATACAATTTTGCTCTTCTTCTTGATTTTTTTTCCAAACATTTTGATCTTGAGGATTTTTTTTCTTAATCTTACAAAGCAACAAAAGAAATCAAATTCAAAATTCAAGTTTCTCAACTTCACAATTCATCAAAAATTTTCTCAAATATTGCTCTCTCCTTACTCACAACCACTCATAACTACACCTCAAATTTTACAGTTTACACTCATAGTAGTTATAGGGAATGGAATGTGAGGTAGTCTTTAAATCCCTTTTTTTTTTTGCTTTCTATTACAATTTATTAGTCTCAAAGTATAAAATCTAGATGGAATGATGGATAATTAGTTTGATTGTTGATTCATATTCTTATTTGTATTTGTTTATGCATTATTAGTTTAGGATTTGATATAATTAGATAATTTTAGTTGCTTATATTATGATTTGTTCAAACCTGAACTTGAACATTAGGTTTATGGATAAATATTATCAAAGAAAACCATCCAACGTTGAATCATCTTCAAATACGAAATCCACCAAAATAGATTTGAATGATCTTACATCGGATCCCTTGAAAGAAAACCAATTTCATCATATTATTCGTATTAGTATTATGTGACCGACCCGAACCGAACCGATTTTCTTTTATGTATGTTTTATGAAATTGAAACTTTTTAAAAATAGTGACTACACTGGAAAAAAATCTTGGATCCGCCACTGACTCCCCGCCTACATAGTACTCCCCGAATACTCCCTCATATTGCTCGTGTACTCCCCTAACTTGGACGAGTACTCACAACTCCTTAATCAACCAACTTGTGAGCATCTAGTGACTTGCAACCATGATAATTTGTCATCGTAATATTACAAATCGTCGATGACTCTAACCAATTATTTAATTAAACTACAAACACATTTCGCTTAAAATGAATAGTTCTTTAACATTATTGTCACGTGTCTTCGGTGGTTGGATGTCAGTGACATGTTTGATTATTTATTTATTTATTAACGTCGTTTTTTTAAATGCTATTGAGTAATCATTTTGTATTTGTATTTTCTTTAAGATACTTTTCTTAATTTCATACTTTTTAAGAATATAACTATTTTATAACACTAACAGTAACACCTGAAAACCGCGAACAATGAAGCAATTTACATTGTTTACCAATCACCAAATCAAGTATGACATAAATAACTTTTATGAAAAAATAAAAATACACTAATTACTAAATAATGAAAAAAAAAAGGTGCGATTGTTATATATATAAACAAATCACAGTAGAACCTCTATCAATATAGTAGAGGTTGTATTAATCGTGACAACCATGGGAGGAGCTTTCCGATCATCTCTCCTCTTCCTCCTCCTCCCCCTCCTCCTCATCCTCCACGCCACCACCACCCACCACCACCACCACACCAATAACGACACCCCGGCGGCCGATCTCAAACTCTCCGCCAACTCACGGTGGATCGTGGACGACCGGAACGGCGGAGAGCGGGTGAAGCTATCGTGCGTGAACTGGGTCAGCCACCTTGACGTGGCGGTGGCGGAGGGGCTGAGCAAACAACCGGTGGATGCGATATCGAAGAAGATATTGGACATGGGTTTCAATTGCGTGAGGCTCACGTATCCGTTGTTTTTGTTTACGGATGAGAAGATTGGTTCGATGACGATGAGAGAGTCGTTGCGGAAGTTAGGGTTGTCTGGCTCCGTCGCCGGAGTTCAAGTCAACAATCCCTCCCTCGTTGACCTTCCGTTAGTCAACGTTTTCCAGGTAATAAGTTACTAACTTGTTATTGACTACTGAGTTATTTCTCAATCCATATACAGTTATACACCCTCTTTGTCAATCAAAACTCTGATGGCCGTCCTACGGTATATCGCGATGTCATGCGATATACCGCTCTGGCAGCCATCGAGTAGTACCGAGCCTATATAAAAGGTATAACAAGAATTTTTTTTAACGAATCATAATCCGGATGTCCGTGCAGTCTATTGGTGACGAGCGTTGATGAGTAGGGGCGGACCTAGTTAAGGTACAGGGGTGACACGTGCCAGTGCCACCCTTAAACCCAATGTATTAAAACCCGGGTCGAACCGGCCGGTTCAACCGGTTCGACCGGGGACCGGCCACCTTTCCGGTTCTTTAATGTCCGGTTTTTTGGGTTGAACCGACCCGCTTCGAACCGGCCGGTTTTCCGGTTCAACCGGTTTTCTGATTTTTTATTTTTTTTTATTTTTTTTATTTTTTTTTATTTTTTAAAGTTTAAAACTTATATTTTCTTATGAAATACATATTTGATATTATTTTTGAGTGGATTATAATTGTATTTTAACTACTTTTGTTGGGGTGTACAAGTTTATTAGCATTTTTATAAAAAAATATATATAAATCCCCTAACCGGTTCAACCAGCCGGTCTAACCGGTCCGACCGGTCGAACCAGTCCCGGAAGGTTTTCCGGTTCAACTAAAAAACCGGTTTTTAAAACATTGCTTAAACCTATACGCAAAGTGGAAAATTTTTGAATTTTTCGGTTTTTATGTAGGATTTTTTTTGGTTTTGTGTACGTGTGCTACCCTTAATAAAATTTATACGTATGAGAACCTTTAAGAAATTTTCTAGTTCCGTCCATGTCTATCTATGGGACTAAGGTTTAGGGGTCTAATGTATACATCATTATCATTATCTTGTTAAAAATCAAGTGTCGTTTCAAATGAATAAATGTATGGATTTAATTAGGAGAATGTATACATCATTATCTTGTTAAAAATCAATTCTCATTTCAAATAAATAAATGTATGGATGTAGGAATAAGATACAATGGTGTGTTCGACTATTCGTCGATTTAAAAAGAAAGTTGAAAATAATATGAACATGTTAACCAACTTATGAGTTAAATAACTTCACATACATATTGTTTTTTTATAATACTTATATTTCCTGATAATAATCAATTTTAACAATACATATATAATATTCAAAATTCAAAAGCTAATAAAAAGTCCGTGTACAGCAGAGCATACCTAGTCAAAAATATTAATTTTTTGAAAACGACTATATTTGTTTATATTTGTTTATATTTGTTATTGTAAAGGTGTAGAAAAGTAGAAAGATACTTCTGGTGATTGTGACTTGCAGTATCAAAAACATTATTTTTTTTCAAAAGAAAGCTGAAAAGAAATCATAAGTAGCTACAAAAATTTTATTTTAATTTTCGTATACGGTTTACATTTTTTATACAAACAAACTATATGACAAGTTTTGTTCAAGATCCTATAATATAATATAATTAAAATTATTTTAATGAGCAATATTTTAAAAATATATTATATAATTAATGACTTAATGGCACGGGTGTGTAGAATAACTTTAGAAATATGATTAATAAATAAGAAGGTGGGTAGGTAATGTTCGCTCTTTATTTCTAGACTTTAGTTAAGTTAATTATTTTTTTAACGGTTAATATTTATTCAAACCAAATTAAGTTAATTATTGATTTCCATTCAAGTAATTACTAACAAGTAAATTTGTTAATATTTATTAAACCAGGAAGTAGTTTCGAACCTTAACGAGAATAATGTGATGATAATACTAGACAATCATCTAAGCAAGCCAGGATGGTGTTGTAATGACGATGACGGAAACGGCTTTTTTGGCGATCTCTATTTTGACCCTGAAATTTGGGTCGAGGGTATTGGTCGAGTTGCATCCTTGTTCAAAGGTTATAAAAATGTCGTAGGCATGAGCTTGAGAAACGAACTTCGTGGGCGTAGACAAAATCTCAAAACTTGGTACAAGTATGTACACCCATCAAAAACATGTCTATAATATTATGTTTAGCTAATTCGTAATGAACATTCAAGTGGTCGGGTACTTCTTTTGTGCATGAATCAGGTACATGGAAAAAGGTGCGGAGAGGGTTCATGCAGTAAACCCTAGTGTTTTAGTCATTATATCGGGTTTGAATTATGATCTAGATTTGTCTTTTCTTCAGACGAATCCTCTAAGTTTATCTTTCAGCGGAAAACTAGTTTTCGAGATTCATTGGTATGGATTTTCAGATGGAAATGATTGGGTCACGAGTAACGCGAATGATGTATGTGGTCGGGTTATCGATAGGGTGACGAATAATGCATTGTTTTTGTTGGACCAAGGTTACCCTTTGTTTGTGAGTGAATGGGGAGTGGATCAACGGGGTACAAATGACAATGACAATAGATATTTGAATTGCTTCTTGGGTTGGGCCGCTGAACATGATCTTGATTGGGCTTTGTGGACTCTTGTTGGGAGTTACTATTATAGAGAAGGTGTCATTGGGATGGAAGAGTTTTATGGGGTTTTGAATTGGGATTGGAGTGAGCCTAGAAATTCAAGTTTTCTGAAGAAGATTTCACCTCTTCAATCTCCATTTCAAGGTATTATAAAATCTAGGAGATTTACATTTACTAAAGTTGTAAAATTATATATATCCTTAAAAACACAAGTATTCGATGCATAATGTATAATGATGTTAAAACATGATTTGGGGATAATATATATATACATATATATATATAGTGAAAGGGTAAAATGGAAATCCCCTTGAGTTGAGGAAACCGTGGAAACTCTTCAAAAACGGGGTAAAAAAATGTTTTTTTTTTCTCAAATTTTTATGGTGTTTCTTTAAGTTATAGGCTACTCTTAAATGGAAAGAAAAAAAAAACCTTGTATATTTTTTTCAAAAAAGAAAGTAACATATGTTACTTTTCTGTTTTTTTACAGGTACACACGAAAGTAACATATTTAACATTTACTTTTTTATATTTAAAAAAAAAATCCGTCTAGGCGTTTTTTGATCTTTTTTTCATTTAAAAGTAGTCTATAACCTAAAGAACCACCATAAAAAATTGAGAGAAAAAAAAACAAATTTTTACCCCGTTTTTAAAGAGGTTCCACGGTTTCCATCACTCAAGAGGGTTTCCATATATATATAATTTTACAAGTTTATAGGGAGAATATATGAAATTACCTCCAAAATCTATATCATTCTTCCACTAAGAGTCTAAGATTAACATAGGTTAATATAAATGAGTTCGGGTCATTTTCAGGTTTACACATTTACATTTTCACTAAACAAGTTGGATTAGGGTTAACCTAACAATTTAGTATCATGATTATTTTTTTAAATGCAATTTACAACTCGTTAGATATTGTTTCACTTAAACGCATGTCTTATGTGAATTGCAGCATTAGTACCATCAAATACTGGTGAAGATAAAATTATATTTCATCCGGCTACCGGGCTCTGTATGCAAAGCCATTCCTTGAGTTTGGGTCCATGTTCAGACGCATTGGCACTCGACTACACACCAGAAAACATTTTGCACGTGAAGGGTACAAACTATTGCATACAAGCTAACAACATGCATATGCCGGTGAGAGTCGGTATCGCGTGTGACTCGTCTAAATGGGAAGCCATTTCAGCCTCCAAGATGCACCTTTCATCAAGGAACGAGAATGGCACTATTGTGTGCCTTGACATAGATTCTAAAAACAATATTGTTACTAATATCTGTAAGTGCTTAAGTAAAGAGTACTCATGTGATCCTTCTTCCCAATGGTTCAAAGTCATCAATAGCACAAGTTTTAGTATCGCCCCACCCATCATCCAACGTCCCGTTTTAGAAGGATTAATTTCGAACAATTGATCTCCTTTTCTCTTTTTAAGTTTCAAGTTTCTAAGGAAACTATTGTATCATACATCAAAATATTCGATAAAAAAAAACATGCGATATAATTGGTAACATATAGCAATAACAAATTAATCTCTCTTTTTTTATGTCGTTATCTAACAAGTAATATTAACTTTTATTTTCTGAGAACATATTACAGGAAAACCAACGATGTCTTATCACTATCAACGGAATACCTTACATCAGTCATATCGCGCTAGTAGAAAACTGAGTTGTTTTATACATAAATTTTCATCGGAAATGTGTAGTAAACGACAATTTCATAGAAAATCTTTGTCGGAATCTTTTTCCAAAAGTTTCCGGACGAACATTCGACATAAATATTGTTATATGGTTTATAGGGCATTTGTGTTGGATATTTCAGTGCAATTTGAGATTGCGTATGACCTTCAAACAAAAGTGCATGCTTGTTTGAAGTTTATCGAGACTAACAGAGGATCAAAGGGGGGGGGGGGGGGAGAAGCGAGGTCCAGAGGTGCGAGTCCCTGGCAGGGTCCAAGGGTCAGAGCCCATGGTTGGGTTCCATTTTAATTTTATTTTGAATAATTTGCTTCATTAAATTCACATCAATTTTTAGTTCAGTCCAAAAATGTAATCATTGAGAGAGGAAGGATAAAATGTGTAAGTATTCAAAATTAGGTAACTCCTATGCAGTTATATAATACGCTCCCGACAAAAATCAACCAGTTTACTCGTACGTATTCTCTCTACAAACGAAATTCCATACAAAAACCTTGAGATCACTATTTGATTTTATCTGACTGAAACATTTGGGAATACTCCACCAAAAGGAAAGTTTGGTGGTTGAAAATAAAAAGGTGATCGATGGTAATATGGTTATGGGAATAAGCGATAATCATTGTATATGGCGGAGGTACATTACGAGGGAGTGAATGTCCCGGTTAAGCAAGAAAAATTCTAGTTCACTGAATGTAAGGGGCAAAATAAGGTTCATTTTATAAGTACGAAGCATGGTGTCGAGGGGTTTCAAGGTGAACGGGGTCAAAGGTTTAAATCAAGCATGGGATTTGGTGATAATGGGAGCAAGAGTTGTGTTTCAGGTGCATTTCTAAAAGACCGTTGGGATTTGAAGACCATGATTTCAACTAATAAAACATCTCTTCGGTATTAATTGTCGAGTTTGGAGAGCGTTAATGGTCCTCTGTGTATCTTTGGATCCAACGGAGTGTGAAAGTCGGTTAAGATATATGATGGGTTTAGGGGGGGGGGGGGTATAGTCACAACTGGTTAGGGATGATTGATGTGTTGGAGTTCGGGGAGCTTCAGCGGGTCTTTCAGGTAATTGGTGAAAAGTGTCACTGCAACAACAACAATGGCACGACAACCACATCTTGGGACTGGAAATCCCAACCCTCATCCCAGTTTGGATTAAACTCACTGTCACAATTATCATTTTTTCTCCTTTCTTTTTGTCCTACTAGTGGGCCTAATCGTTGGGCCTGGCTCGGTTGGAGTAGTCTTCTTTTCTCCATGGGAAACATTCGTAGAAGGTTGAAGCTCTCATGGGGTGATTTCTCTTTCAAGCATCAATGGTCAAACTGGATCCCAAGGAGAGTAGATATTTTTCGTTTGGAAAGCAGCTTTAAACAGAATCCCCGTCAAAATGGAGCTTCTAAAGCGCAAAGTTACGTTACAGTATCCCTCTTGCTAATGGTGCTCTTCCACCATCGAATCAACAAATCATCTCCTTTTCGAATCATCACTGCCTCAAAAACCCGGGAACTTGTCACCTCCTGGACAAATCACCTCATCCTCTTTAGATCAAGCCTACACCCAAGCTTCCCAAGCTTCTGTTGTAACAGTCATGGATTTTTAAATTAAAAAAAAAAAGATTTTAAGTTATCATTTAAATTGTGTTAGTTATTTATCTAATAAAACTAATTCCTCTAAAAACATTATTGAATAAATACTATTAAATTATGGGTTTTAAATTTAATATACAAACTTAATTATTTCATTTAATGTGTTAACAAATTAAAATGGTGATTTTTATTAAATGTTATGTTATGATTATTTACTTTTGAGGTATTAAAGAAAGAAAAAAAAACATATTTGTTATTAAATGAGTTGTTTTAAAAAAGGAAATATATATCTTAACAATCCTAGATGTGGCATTCTTAAATTTCGAGTAACTTTATATTTTTCATAAAGTTTTGATATCTTTGATAAACAAAAGGTTTAAATAAAAGGTTATTTTTTTTTGATAAATTTATTTTTATGTTTATAAAAGCTCATAAAAAACTCCATCATTTCATATTTATTTAGCCTTAATCATCCTAAACCATGATTTAATCACCATAATAATCTCAAAACCGACCTTTAAACACACTTAAATTGTCATTTAACGCTAATCAATTAAGACATTAAACTTGAATTAACTTATTTTACCATGTATGGTACTATAAATAGTACCTTAATCATTCACAAACCATTTGTCTCAATCTCATACACTCAAATATTCACTCTCCTTTCGTGCTTTCTCTTTGACGTCGTTGAAGCCTTGACGACCTCCGGTTTCTACGCTTTACGTCATTGTTTAGGTAAGTTCCTCACACTATTGTTTGGTTTTCATCATTGAGTAAAAGCCCCTCGATTATTGTAACATTCATATACGATAAGACAATTAATTGTATGGGTTTTTAGAACTAGGGTTTCGGTACACGGATTTGGGGAAGAAGATGACTGTTTACGACATCCTAAAATAAGTTCGCTCGAATATGGAACCAGTAAACACGATTTGGCCCGGTTGGTCAGATGTTGCGATTTGTACATCAAGGTCGCGGACTCGAACCCGACTCACTGATTTCTTTCATTCCTTTTTTTTTTTTTTTTACTATTTCCTTCATTTTTACCTTTTTATAACTATATATTTCTCCATTAAATTATTATAATTTATTTTCTAGCTTTCTTAAACGGTATATCTCTAGTCTCATGTCTTAATAATTTGTAAATATTGATACAAATATATTTTCCTAACCAACCTAACTATAAACTAGTAATAATATCTTTGAAGTTTTCTATTAAATAAATCACCCAAAGCATTTTTGCACTTAATATTTATTACTTATAAGTATTCGTTTATTGATGTTCATGAAACGAAATGAATTGATCTAAATACATTTATTTTTGAGAAACCTTATTCGGTTACATCTTTAACCACGTCGTTTATTCTTTTGATAATTTATTTATTTACTAGTTATACATTCATTCATGTAGTTAATATTTTGTCATTTATTTATTGATCTAAGTGTTAATTCATTTACTTAATTAATTTAATTAACTAGTCATTCAATTATTTGGTTATTAATCAATTTAATTATTTTAGCCACTTATTGAATAATTATTTAGTCATTTAATATTTAGTCATGTATTTATTTATTATTTCATTTAATTGTTTTACGTATATATTTAATAATTTGTATGGACATTTATTTCATCAATTAGTTATTATATACTAGTCTAATGAATCATTTAATTACCTATTTAATCATCTATCTACCTAGCTATATATATATATATGTATATATATATATATATATACATATTTTATTTTCTACAAGCTTCAAGATATCACGTTATAGTCATCTTCCCCAAGTCATCAAACCCACTTTTTCGTCAAGCTAGTAATCAATTAGGACGTCCTTGAACTTGAATCATTCTCGTTTCGTCAAGCTAGTAATCAATTACTTAAGGTGAGTTCATAGCCCATTTTTCTATTTATTTTCCAAACCATTTTGGGGTGGAAAACACGCATAAACATTTTCATCTATAATTACTTTATTTTCAAGTAAATCATATTATTCATCATGCTTACTGTCATGAATCATTGCGAAACTTTATTCATTCAAACATTTATACTTTCTATGCAAAGTCAAATACTGTTGAATATATTTACTTGTATGTATCTGTGTGATATCGTGTGAATATATATTTTGCCATGCTTGATATTGTATGCTATTTGGGAAAACTTTATTCTTAAGGCTCCGGAGCATCAAACGTGAGGTTCCTTGCGAAGGACTGAACATGATGACGTTGAGGTTCTTGCGGGGGACTGAACGAGGTCCCAACGCTGAGATTCCTGAGAGGAACTGAACAGTAATCGTAGAGGTTCCTCGAGAGGGGAATTGAACACGTGGACAAACATTCTTACCGATTGTTGGGTTGCGAACCTTCAATCAGGCGTACTGTTTATGTGATAAATATTTGTTATGTGATAAACGCGTGTGTACTAAGACTCATGCTTATTTGTTTATTTAACAGTATGACCTTGCAAAAACTGTTCAAATGTTTTCTAAAACTGTTTTGCTTATAAACCTATGACTCACCAACTATGTAGATAGTTGACCCATTTTTGCGTGTTTTTTCAGGTTATGGAAATCAAGCATATTTGTAGCTAGGAAGCTTGTGGATCTAGTTAGGCTTCAGTGTCATTAATGTATTCGGCCTTGTAATAGACGTTTAAGTTTTTAATAAAATATGGTATTTCTTTTATATCCTTGTGCTTCTATACTCTTTCCGTGACACTTCGATGTTTCCGCCATCGGTCGGGGTGTTACATCTGTTTTAGGTCCCGCTACTCTTTTTTTAAAACATTAAAAGCAATCATCGCGACAACAGTTTGGGAATTACGAAAAGCTAGAAATGGTAAGGAATTCGAGGGTCGCAACACACATCTGGCAAGAATATTTCAAGAAATATCGGAGACTTATCATTGGCTATCTAATCGTGCAAAATTCAGAGACCTAGATTGGGACTCGTGGATACGCGATGCGTTGTATTGGGTGTAAGTTTTGTTGCATTTTGATTTTCAATCACTTGTAATGTTTCCACTAGTATATTGCTAGTGATCTTTTTTATTAATGCTAGTGATTTTTTTTATTAATACATCTCTTGTTGTTCAAAGAAAAAGTTAATAACCATCCAACAGTTAGAAAACTACTTTTATTCTAGAAAAAGGTCTCCCTCGCCTGAAAATCATAGAGGAAATTAAGTTTTATAATTTCTGATTCGAACCATAATTAAATAGTAGCTTCTCTTACGTGTTGAGGATGACTTGATTTGTGTTGCTTTTGCTTTTGGCCAAGGTATAAATTCTGTTGGGCAATATGCATGGTTGTGACCAAAGGGTATGGTTGTGACCAAAGGGTAGTCAGCCCTAGTTGGGCACTTGATTTGGTTATCTTGTTTGCAGATTGCCAAAATCAACTTTAACGAAAAATATAGGCTCTTGTATTTGTGATTCCTCACTACCTCCAAAGTAATAATATTGACTAGCTAGTGAAATTATTGTGGATAAAGTCGATGACAAACTGATATGATACATGTGAGAACTTTGAAGTCTACAGTGGTTGTAAATTATGTGACAGATGAAATAAAATTATGACAACTATATAACAAACAATTATATCTATAAATTTATTTTGCCGGGAAATACGATGACTAATTTAAATTGAGCTTAAATGTTTAAATAATTACATAATAAAATTTAAAAGTTTAGACATAATCCAGCCAACAAGGGAGCTAACGAGCGAGCCACCCTGACTCGTGTTCGGCTCATCTACAAACCGAGCTATCTCGGCACGACTCGATTACAAACCGAACCGCCTTACGAGCTCGAGCAACACGAATCAGTATGGGTGTGTATGGGTCGGTTTGGGGCGGTTTTAACCCTTAACCGTAACTATAACCGATTTTCGGTTAATTGGATATGCTTAACCAACCGGTTTCGGTTAAGTCGGTTTTGGTTAATCGGTTTCATGTAGTGGTGCAGGGCAGTTTTGGGGCTGGCTAACCGTAAACTCAGTATGGACTTAAATTAATTGGGTTGATTATCCCAAACTAATATAGTTGCCAACTTTTATTAAATATTAGATGGTTATGGATCAACTCATGTTAAAGAGAACCCAATATACATGAAATGTAAATTACAAGGTTTTGGATTTCTATTAATAAGAGGACGGAAGAGTTGAGTTTTGAGTAGAGTGGCGATGTGGGATTAAAATTCTTAAGTACGTAAAAGGATGTAATTAAGAAATATGTGAACCGAAGGTAGTGTAATAAGTTACAAAAAATCTAATGAAGTGTTTGTATATTCAATCAATAACAAACTTAAGACCTCAAACTCCTCAAGTGTGTGTTACAAGGTGATGATTAATTGAACTTAGAGACATTTATGTCAGATTTAAGGGTACAATGAAAAAACATCCTTTATTACCTTTTACTCTTTTAGCTATTTGTGGGCACAATGATTGATTTAGTCGTGAGAACAAAAGTTTAATCAATTACTAAGAGTTAATTAATGGATGCTTAGATGAAACGTACAACTATAAATGTATCGGTTCGGTTTGGTTACATATATTTATGAGATACCTTTACTTATAACCATAACCGATTTGTCGGTTAATAAAAAACTTTAATTATAACCATCGGTTAATATCGATGGTTAATATCGGTTAACGGTTAATTCGATTTGATGACGAGTTAGCGGTTAATATTGGTTAATGGTTAAAGTTTGCTCAACCCTCGGAATCAGGGGCGAGCCATACTAATCTTCACGGCCATTTAACCTTCACCGTTCTTTGGTTCGCACCCGTACATTTCACCATCATTTCCGGTTGTCACTTCAGTTAACAGGGTAAAAGGAGCTGCTATAACTCAGGTGATTTTCTTTTTTGTAAAGTTTATTAACGATTGAATTCATCAAGGTTCTTGCCTGCACTTGTGATTTTGTGACCTAATTGGGCAAAGTTGGTTCCACATACGTCGAATTGTAATTATGCCTATCACCTGTTCGATAAAATGTCCCTGCGAGAATTGTGTGATATAATGTGTCCGCTCCCTAGAAAACCCTGCAGAATCTGTTCTGCGATTTAGGTGATAATTTTAGTCCTCCGCTGTTTAAAATCTGTTCTGCATATTGCCTATATTGTTCGAACATTACTTACGAATTCTGGCCTGTTCTGGCGACTAAAATATCACTATTCTGCACCATCTGATTGTTTTAGCTGCTGATCTAAACATTGGCTCAATATGCCAAATCAAGTTTCTATAAACCACTTAAGTTGATGTTGAACACATGTAACCAATCAACTATTGCACTTCCTAAGAAAATTGAAATTAAGGAATAGTCCGTTAAGTTAATAACCATCCAACAACCGAAAGCTACTGTTTATTCTAGAAAAAGGTCTCCCTGGCTGGAAAATTCCGAATGAGACAAAGGAAATTAAGTTCTATAAATCTAATTCGAACCATAATTAAACAGTAGCTTCTCTTACGTGTTGCTTTTGCTTTTTGGCTAAGCTATCAATGTTGTTGGGCAATATGTAGGCTTGTGACCAAAGTGCAACCGGCCCTAGTTGGGCAGTTGATTTGGTTATCTTGTTGGCAGATTGCCAAAATCAACTTTAACAAAGTATATAGGCTCTTGTATTTGTAATTCCTCGCTACCTCCAAAGTAATAATATTGACTCACTAGTGCAAGTGTGGATGTAGGTTAGTTTAGACTTTAGACCGGACCAAGTAAAATCCCGTGTTCTTCTTTTCTGCTTACGATTTATGTGTGTCTGTATGATTGCTATTTGTGCTGATAACCACCAGTCACGATAGCCATTTGCTGCTGCTTCTGCTGCCGGTGAGCCGGTCAACGCTAGTCAACTGTTACGGGTCAACAAAAGTCAACAGCAGACTTTTGCTGTGTTTCTTTGGTATGATATGGAGGATCTAGGACCAGAAACAAAGTTTGACCTGAATAAGTTGGTTGAGAACAGTCTTGATGCCTAACCTTATTCTTATATTAATAATTTAATATTACAAACTCTATGTATTTATGTAGTAAGGATGCCTTTAATTTGGCTTTCGGGCATGCTATACATCTTTTGGAAACCCCAATATGTTACTTAGTTATGTTCCGATATTGATATTTTGTTATTCCTTGTTCTGGTTATTTATAACCCGACACTTTTAGCATGCAATAGGTTTACTGAACTTGTGCTCATTATTGCATGTTTCCATAGATGAGAAGAGTATGGACTTGAATTATTATGTTCATTTAATTTACAAGTAGTTGTCATCTAGTACTCTATTACCTTAGCATGTCATACATGTCATTGTGGGGTCAATGATATGACACTTTTGTGACAGTTTTTCAAGTTCATGGCTTTTCTATTTTCGTACTCAGGGAGTACATTGGCTATATTTATATGGGAGGTGTATGGATTGATTGTAGTTCAGTTAAGTTCAAATCGGTTATGGGGATGGAATAACGTGTGTACATCACACACATGACACACCGTCTCATATTTTGCACATAGACCAGCTAGCTATGTACCCCCTCAATTTCAGTTTTGGCTTTGGGTATCCTTAGTTCCTTTTATTATACGACTTATTTTTTATATCCTACTGTCACATAGATCAGTTCAATATCATATTTTCAGTATTATTTGACTAGTTCAGTATCAGATTTTAATTTTATGGTTCAGTGTCAGATATCATATTTTAATGTTATACGTTCAGCTCACTATTAGATTTTAGTGTCAGCATGCATCAGTTCTTTTATGGGTTATCAGCTGTGTTCATTTTAACTATTTTTATTATGATATTCCGTTATAATTTGTAATTTCGTTTATCTGCCCGCCTAGTGTTATGCTCATGCGTGCTTTTGTTTTCGGCACGTCTGGGAACTTGGGAAATCCGGGGATAGAGGAGAGTCACATGGAATTCTAAAACTGTTTATTTTAATTCACTGTAAGGAATACTTAATTAGGTTCTTTTGACTTTTTTTGGGGATGTTCAGATTACTTTGGACGTTGATCTTTAATATAATAGATTGTGTTTTGATTTGGTATGTGTATTGGCCCTTCGAGGTTGGGGTGCTACATTGTGGATGTAGAATGATCATGAAAAAGGAAACCGATAGAATTTTCAGTGATATTTATCCGATGGATGGTAGTTATGGACCATGTGGGGCGTATATGGGCATATGACCAATTGGCCATAGCAACAAGCACAGATACTAGGAAATATAAGTGTCACTTTCAAGTTTTCAACACGTTCGCGTACAAATGGGTCAATTTAGGTTAAGTTTTATGTCTAGCGGGTCAAGTGATACTTTTTTAGATGGACAATAATTAGTATTTTGTATATTTCCCTCACCAGTCTAATTTACAAAGTTTACTTTTTGCTTCTTAAAAACAAATTATTTTAACGAAGTTTATTTTTTTAACTATATGCAGCCATGGAAACTAGACCTAATCTTGGGAGTTTGCTGAAAATTCTACCCCCAGTGGAGTTTTGCTGCGTATATGGTTCAAGTCTCCATCCGAATCATAATGACAAGGTAATTTTTTTAAGTTTGAGTTACTTTTCTGTTAGGCTTGCTGTTGCCTTAATTATTAAATTTCATATTTTTATTTATGAACTATAAAGTATCTTTAAATATTTTCATATTGTAGTCATCCATGGAAGATTATATTCTTGGTGTATCAAATCCTCAACAATGGCATTCCGAGGTAATTTACTAATTACTACCAATCCTGCCAACTGTATCTGAGTTACAAGAACATAGGTCCAGTTTTTTAACAGTCATTGTTTTGTTATTTCTTAACAATCAAGAATCTGAAAATGAATCGGGTTCACTACGCTTCATGGATGGCATCTCTTGGTGGAGCAAAACTGGTTCTCTCTCACTCATTTTCAGTTCATGAATTGTGATTTTATTTACTATATATATAAAGTGATTTGGTTGGTTTATAGATAACTAAAGCTGCAGATCAAATTGGTGTTGGCGTACACTTTAATCCATTTGTTTCTTGGAACGACAAGGTAGTTTTCTTTCTTTATTAATTCTTATTACAGTTTTCATTTATCAGCGAATTGGTTTATATTCTGCCTGCAAGTTATGTCAACTTTAGAACATGTGACAGATGTACAAGTACGGGGTTGTTCGTATGGATGACTTACTTGAAGATATGCTGAGCTGGAAGAGGTTTTACCTTGGTGGTCGCTTGCAAAAACCCGTATGTTTTCTCATCTAATTGTTAAATGCCGACTGTCTGTTGTTATTATTACTATTATTTTTACTTTTTTTTGTTGCATTTCAGGTGCGTATAATTGTTGACAACGTGGAAGTAACAAATGCGAATTTAATTAATTTGAGGGCCGCTTCCTCTGCTGCACTTCTGCTTTTGCCATCAAAGTTCACAGAGGTTTTACTTACCCTCTTATTCTTAAATTTAGTTAAGATAGACATTACATTGATATTAGTCCTAATGCAGAGGGAACTTTATGCAAAAATATGTAGCCTCTCATATATGGGTGATTTACGCATGCTTTTTGCAGAGGATAAAAATAAGGTAAGGCTCAGGAAATCTGTTCTCTCTGAAAACATATAATTTATTCTGAACTATTATACTTGCACCATGCAAAGTTTCATGTCATTTTGACAAAGTTTGAGCGCTGGAGTCATCTTGGCCCGGCTTTGACCCTAGCCTACAGGTTATTCCATATTATTTTTTTTGGTTTTATGCCTCAGGTGACAAAGATAGTAGAGGGCCAATTTGAATTATTCAGAAATATGTACAAGCCTCTTGTTGAAGAGTATTCAACTAAGCAACTTTTGAGACTCTCCTCATGTGGTCATCATCAAATGAACATATCACAGGTTTGTGTCTTAAAATCATAATTTTAAATATAATAACCTTTTCATTTGTAAATTGGTAAATCAGAAGTTTACTGATGGAGAGAATAATACTTGTATTCACTTGATTCTTTACTTTACATATACAGACTATTTATAGGAATTAACTAAATACTGTTAAACTACATTTATTAGACGAGATATCAACTTGCAGCTGCAACTGGATACTTCTTCTAGAAGCCCTTTGTATATTATATTCTCTAACATCATTTAATGGCAGGATTGTAGCTTATCTGCAACTTCTTCCATTGTATCTTTTCTTCCCGAGTCTGTCCGAAGCCAAATGGGAGTGGGACAAGCAGGTAAGCAGACCGGATTAAGTTTATAAATTAATAAATTATCATCACACTAACGAGGAAACATGATATATGAAAATCAACACACCTATTCCTTGAAGGTTTCATGATCGGGTCACGGGAAGAGGCTGCAGCACTCATGCAAAAGGTTTTGAGGCGTAGAGTTATGATTTCAAGTGCAAGACAAGCGGTGGCTGGTTTTATAACTGCCGGAGCTGTTCATGGGATTAAATATCTTGGTAAAAAGATGATGAAAGCTTGGAAATCTTCATGAAAGTAAGTTGTTTCATTGCTGGCGGCTCATATTATCTTGATGAACATAGACTAGATCAAGTTTTGTGGTTACTTTTAATCTAATTTGCTAGAAGGATAATGTGAAATGAATCTTCATGAAAGTAATTTGTTTCATTGTTACTTATTTTTCTTTGTGTATGTAAGTCCTTTAGTGTAGTCTCATTGGTGCTTTTGCTGCTCTCTTATATATTATCTGTTGATGAAAGTTTACTTAAATACCAAACCCCCACTGAACTGTTTGGACTCACAACGAGTAATTTTTGTACTAGTCAAGACGTGGTGGATAAGACACACTTTTTGTCTTTTGTTTTAGTTTCTTGTAAATATGTAGTAAATTACAAATTTATACGATTCCAATAATAGTTCAGTATTGTAGGAAACACTCTAGAAGGTTGTGTGCCTTAAAAAAATACAGGTTGGGTGATTTTTGACCTATTGACCTACTACATTTTTAGCTAATATTTTGGTTTTACATGTTTGACCCATAGTTCAATATTTGTAGGAAACACTCTAGTGTATTAAAAAAATACAGGCTCGATGATTTTTGACCTAATATATTGAAAAGAATCAACTAATGTGGAAGCTCAAATACATACAAGGAAACCTTATTCTGCAATCAGTAAACCGACACTTTGAAAGGTTTTAAACTATTTGGGACTCATCAATAACAACATTAACATTAATAATGTCCAGGTCAGCAAGTTCAGTTCCAAACTTGAAGTTCTTGTCCAACAAATTCCTTCTGTAAAATATTCAATATTAGAATGAATAAGAGAACTATTGTTATTTCTTACCATGTTTTGGAACTAAAATAACCAGCAAAAGCTGATATCACAACACCAATTGCAAGAATGAGCAACTTCAAATCTTCAATGCCGACTATAAGATCATAAAGAACACAACAATTACAGTATAATTCAAAGAAAACCAGAAAATCAAGAAAATGAGTCAATGCTAGATCATTGGCACAACTGTTGAATATAGTTACTAATATCGTATTTTAAGTATTGAGCTCACGGGTCCAAGTGTGGAACCTAGAGGGCCACGGCCTTGAAGTTTTGATTTATGCTTTCCTTGACATGTCTGCCGGCAACCGGCGAACACAACGCCTATCAAAAGCAACAGAGAATGCACACAAACTAACATTCAGAAAAGAAAGGGAATTTGAAAATTTGTAATAATATATAACATTGCTTTTGAAAAAGTTGATGCCATTAGCTAAAGGGCATTTGTAATAACGTCTAAGATGTGAATTGTAGTATTACGAGTTGAATTGTCCGTATGATGAAATTTGTCACAAGATAAAATTACATATCGTTTGTGCGCGCACTTACTAATTCGAGGTGTTCAAGTTACTTTCGACAATGAAAAGTAATCGGAAATCAAATTAAGATTACTGGATTAGTACATATGGACTTTACAACCTTTCTAAAGGCTCACAAATGTTGCAACTTTATGAGAGCATGATAGGCCCCTCTATTCCCCATTGAAAGTAGTTCAGTGTGTGACCCTTGTTCTACAACTTTGCCATTTTTGATCACAGATATCGAATCAGATTTTTGTATAGTAGATAATCGATGAGCAACAACCACGCAAGTCCGACCAACCATCATTTTCTCCAATGCTTCCTGAACAAGCTTTTCTGATACACTATCAAGTGCACTAGTGGCTTCATCTAAAAGAAGAATAGCTGGGTTCTTGAGTATTGCTCTTGCAAGTGCAATTCTTTGCTTCTGGCCTCCTGACAGTTGGACTCCTCTTTCACCACAGTAAGTTTCATATCCATCTTTCATAGAACTGCATTGAATCATGTTTTGATACTCAAACTCAGATTCAAGTTATGTGAAACATTTTATTTGAATTTGAAAATTTTGAAACTTAATTCGAATTCAAAATGAATTTGAAGAACCAATTTATATTCGAAAATTTGAATTCGGGTTAATTCGAATAAACTCACTTAGTAGAGAAACTAAAACAAATAATATTTATTATAAATAATATATGTATGCATTTTTTATTAAAAAATATAAATTTTGTATATAATACGAATTCGTATATTCGGGTGAAATTGGTTTGAATATCACAAATTCGAATTTGATTTTGAAAGCCGGATTCGGAATTCTATTTGAATGATAACCCAACTCGAAAGTTCAAAAACAAGTTTGGATTTGGTTTTTTCCAATCCAATCTGATTCATTCCTTCTGTAATTGTATAGTACCAATTACCAGACACTACCTTATAAACTCATGAGCATTTGCAAGCTTTGCTGCTTTCCTTATTTCAGCTTCACTAGCTTCCTCTTTACCATAAACAATATTATGACGAACACTTCCCGCGAAAAGAGTCGGCTCTTGACTTACCAATGCAACATGTGATCTCAAATTTCTCAAATTGTAAGTTTTCAAATCCCGCTTGTCAATCAGTATACATCCTCTTATCGGGTCATAAAACCTTTCTATCAGCCCGATAACTGTGGATTTACCTGACCCGCTCTGACCCACAAGTGCTACTGTTTTCCCAGCTTCGATCTTCAAAGAAAGTCCCTGGAATATCATCTGTTCGGGTCTTGACGGGTACGAAAAGTAAACATTTTTCAGCTCTATATCGCCGTTGATCTTTCTAACGGTCAACCCGTCTGAGTCATTCGGGTCAATCTCAGTTTTTCTGTCAAGTACTGCTAACACGGATCTAACTGCACTGCCACCTTTTGATAGATCAGAACTCATGCTTCCGGCATCTGCAATGTTCTTGCCTGTGGTCATCAAAATGAAAAACACCTGAAACATTTCTTTAGCGGTTACATTCTGTTTGATCATCTGTCTCCCTCCAAACCAAAACGCCAGTGAAATTGCAGCAGTTGTTATAAACTGGCAAGCGGATAAACCCAAACCCGAAAACCATGATTGCTTGATGCATTCTTTTCTGGGTCCTTTTAGGGTTTCTGCATATAACCTCATGATTCTTTCTTGAGAAACAAATGCGGTGATTGTTCTGTGATTCACGACCGCTTCACTAGCTAACTGTGTTCCTTCGTTTTGCGCCTTTTTCGATTTGGAAGATATGGTTTTCATCAAAACGATTCTGGAGTAGATGCTTGCAATCAGCAGCGGTTGAACTGAGATCATTACAGCTGCAACTCTCCAGGTGATTATTAAAGAAATCAGAAAGGAAAGAAAAGCACTGACAAACACTTGTAGGAGTAGTGAAATTCGATCTCCGACTAGTGACCTGATCAAGCTTGCTTCAGTCGCGAGCCGTGCACACACGGCTGCACTTGTGTTTTCGTCTCGGTCGAACCACCCGATTTCGAAAGTGAGCACGTTTTGAAGCAGTTTTTCACGTACCCTTTTCGTTAATCGTTCTCCCATAACAGCAAAGTTATGATGTTGGAGTAAGTTTGTGAAGAAACAAAGAACTCCAAGACCTACGAAAACTAGACAATAAAACGCGGTTTCTGATTTGATTTTTGATTTATCCGGTAAAAAGTATACCGAAACAACCGAACCTAAACAATAAGCGTGTATCGGTGATATAGCACCGAACCCACCGGCTCCTAGGCACCCGAAAACTGCTCGTTTCCACTCAGGCGCGTTCATCTGCAACAAACGCCATTGTGAAGGATTAGGATTTGGTTTGTCAACTAAATATCCATCATCACTTTCTTCATAAGAATACATTTGAACCGAATGAACCATATTGATGGAAGCCACGGGGCTGAAAGGCGACATTGGGCTATTTTGGAAGCTCGATCGTGTACTAATTGGAGACCTTGGTGTTCGGGGGGTATAATCTCTTCTCGGGGTCAAATTTCTTGGTGAGATTGGTGCATGAGGACTATGTAGTGTTTCATTCTGGGTAGCTGATTGCTGTAACTGCACCATCTGGTAGTAAGCACCACCTTCTCCATCGTTCTTCTGCATTAATTCTTCATGCGAACCGGATTCGACTACTTTTCCTGATCGGAGAACCACAATCTTGTCTGCTTTGCGGATCGTTGCAAGCCGATGTGCAACAATGATTGTTGTTCTTCCAACAGCAGCTTGATCTAAAGCTTCTTGAACCACCCTTTCAGATTCCGAATCCAAAGCACTTGTTGCTTCATCCAACAGAAGAATCTTCGGTTCCTTAAGCAAAGCTCTTGCTATAGCAATTCTTTGCTTTTGACCTCCCGACAACTGAACCCCGAACTGACCAACTTGTGTTTCATAAGATTCGGGTAGTTTAATGATGAAATCATGCGCGTTTGCTTTTTTAGCTGCAAGCTCAACAAGATCTGCTGAAACGCCTTCGTTGCCGAAAAGTATGTTTTCTTTGATCGATGTTGCAAATAATACTGGTTCCTGATTAACTAACCCCATCTGAGATCTTAACCATTTGAGGTTAAGACCCTTGATCCTATGTCCATCAAGAAGGATGTCCCCGTTGAGCGGGTCATAAAATCTTTCAATCAAAGAAATAACTGTCGACTTTCCTGACCCGCTACCACCCACAAGGCCAACTGTTTTGCCGGCTTTGATCCGCAGGCTGAGACCTTGTAGGACTGGAGTATCGGGTCTTGCTGGGTATGAAAAGTCGACGTTTCTGAATTCAATTTCACCCCTCACTGATGGCAGTTTTTTGCCACTCTTTTTGTTGATATCTATACGAGGAACTCGGAAAATCATTTCAAACATTCTTGATGTAGCGGCTTTCGCGTCTGAAATGTATGGGACGTTAGGCAGTGCACTCATAGCTGACCTGAAATAGCGCAAAATTGGATCAGTTTGACTTATGTTTATCTACGGTCAAACTAGTAAAATCATAGTGACTTTAATGAGAAGTTTTCGTCCCGTTTGAGTCATTATAATGATCCAAACGGGGCAAAATTAATCATCTTTTGATTTGATTGTCCTGCGAAAAGTACAATGACTAAAGATGACAAAAGTGAAATCGATTAGCGACTTACAGGCCAGCCATGATGACACAAATCGCTGAAACGAAAACCGGGCCACCCGTTTCTCCCCTTTCAGTAACGAGATAACTTCCTACCCAAGCAACAAACGCCCAAGTCACAAAAACCATACCCATACTCCCAATCATCAAACCCTTTGTAAGTCCTTGTTTTATACCCAGTTTCATACTCGTCTCAAGCGCGCTACTAAACTTATCAATCGTTTGTTGTTCACCAACATAAGAATAAACGGTTCTTATTGACGAGATTGCCTGCTCCGCTACCCCACCGCCTTTATCATATGCATCCTTCATCTTCATCCCGAGACCTTTTAGTACCGCTCCCATTCCTAACACGGGACCCACAAACAGAAATGCAAAAGGAAGGGAAGCTAGGGCTAGTCGCCATGAGAGTGTGAAGGCGACTACGATACTGAATACAAGTGCTGATAGGTGAGCCACACAGTTGGGCAACTACATCACATTTTCGGTTAACTGTAAGTTATCTGCATACATTTATTTTTAAGACAGGTAAACACGGGCTACACATTATCAACATTTTTAAAGCTGTTGATATTTGAAGTATTTAGACAATTTAGACAAGAAGTCTTTTAGTTAACCCGACCCGACCCGTATTAAAATTATCTGGGAATATGAATAGTTTAGTCAGACCTTATCAGCCATGACATCCTGGATCAATTGAGCATCACCAGAAATGGCTGAAATAACTTCAAAGTTGGTGGAAGAACCAACTTGTGTGTCAAAGAAACCGACTTCTTGTCGAAGTACAGACCGCAGGTATTCCATCCTTAGACGTGATGTTTGTCTCTCCGCAGTTCTCGTCCAACATATTCCTTCTGCAAGATATTCAATATACGAATCAGTATGAGGACTAACGCGTTAGTGCCATATATAAGGAACTAAACTCACCGATGAAAGCTGCAATTGCAACACCAATCGCAAGAATCAACAGCTTCAATGCATACTATAAGATGAAGCAGAAAATCAAGAAACTGATACAAACCCGACTTGAATAACTGAAACTAGATGTATAAGAAAGCGTCGGTTACTACCTTGTTCACCACGTGATTGGAGAAAGATATATGATCGCCTCCATAATCGTCAATAATCCCGCTTAGGATGAACAGTGTAAGTGGAGACATTGAAGCGTCTCCGAGGCAACCTAGTGTACCAAATAACATCAGAAGCTTATCTGTTCCATCTGCATAGTAAAACATTCCACCTTTTTTCGCCATCTTTGTCAATACCTCTTTGCTGAAACCTTAAATCCTTCACACATAACATGCATACATATATATATAGTCATTATAGATTTATAGGGGTAGGTTACTATAAAATGCCATGAGAATGTGACATGTACCTTAGGAAAGGGAAGGGGTATATGCGTCAATATAAACCTGCATCATATAGTACATACAGTTTTACGTAAGTGTATACGAGTATATGATGTTTACTCTCTGTCTATATATGTATATATATAAAGTCTTTTATACTTGTCGATTTAGACTTGTCATTAGTTATAAAATGGCGACAAATTGACAATGTTGGCAATTACTATCTGACAGAAATGTACATATTTAGTTGGTGTAATTAAGCTAGCTGTTTTGCTTGTAACTTTGATGCCTGCAATATTGTTCTTTCTCATAACTCCAAGTGTTCTTTTAACAAATGAAGATGCTCTTATGACTTGTCAGCTTTTTTAAGTGAGAGTGACTGGCCGTTAATTTTGTACATTCAGTTGGTGGTAAGTGTATCCGGTATGGTGAAGTATTTAAACGGTAAAATTGAATTCTCAGTTATAAAGTATCAGGTATACAAGATAATATATTCTCTTGGCCGGCTATAGTTGTCATTCTCATTTTTACATTATTTAAATAAGAATTAAGAGTATTAGTTACCAATATAATATAACTATCTTCTTTCATGTGACCACTCTCTCTCTCAATCAATATTTATACCCAAGCTTTCTAGCAGTGTATAATCTCAATATGAAAGATAAAAGCGTAGTTGAAAAGAACAAGTCAAATTGGTCGAACTATTATATAATTTACCTGTAGATTGATCATGAATAATTAAACATTGGTTAGAATATTTTTTTTTTAGGAAATTTGAACTCACATATTTTTATTTAAGGAGCTACTATTTACCACCAAATAATTCTCTTAAGAACGGTTAAAATTAATAGTTATCTTCAATCATATACATTTTTCATATTGTAATTATGTTTGAGTATTCATGAATCATCATTGATAGTTACAAAATACATTTTTTACAAACATCAATGTCATAGTTGAATAGTGTAGAGATAATGCAGAGTGTACTCCAATTGTCTTGTTTTCACCTCTTTAGATTTCAATAATATGCTTTCAACCAACAAAGAAGTATTCAAGATTTGATCATTTGTCTTTGTTTCTTCTAGACTTGTTCTTGTTTCTCCTATACTTGTTCTTGTCTCACTTTCTATCAACATACATCTTTTTATCGCAAAATATCAAATGCTATACAGCAAATAATAAAAAGCTAAACAACAAACTATCAAATAGAAGTGCCAAAATATGATTAAATGTACTAAAACGACTTAATGATAAACAAATGAAAAATAATTAATATTATTGCTTCAATTTTAAGCTTGATCTTGTTTTACTTTAGCTTTAAAGTCACAACAATATGGAGGGACGGATCTAGTGTATAAGTATACGACTATCAGCATTCAGTGTTTTTCTTTTTTCAAGATTATATAGAAACATATATACGGGGTTTTCAAGTAAACAATATAGTTTTGCATGGTGGTTCCATTAGTTAACAAAGGTTCAACTGTCTCAATGGTTCATGCGTCTGAGTTAACGTGTCTGGTCTCTAAGGTGACGGGTTTGGAGCCTTGCTCAAGCATTTTCTTAACTTCTTATTTATGTGTTTTATTCAAAGCCTTCCAAAGAAAAAAAACCCACTAAACACCCCTCACCTAGTAATACCAAGTATGTCCAATTCCCATTGAATACCTAATACCCACACAAAGTTTTAATGATTTTAGTTGTTTTATTAAACTTTAGTGATAAAAACCCGAGCTAACCCGAAAATTGTCATGTCGAGTTGATAGAAATCCTAGAACAAGAAATACGTGACACCAGTAAAAAAAAATCATGAATCCACCACTAACCACAAACACACATAGGTTGATTCACTCAACCGATTAATATTTGGTATTACATGGTTCGACACAAGCAGAATTGACATTAAGGGTTTAAAATTGTTTTACGATGTTCCAAATAATAGTTTCTCTTCCATAGTATACTATTCTTGAGCTAGGAAATAAAAAAAAACATATTTATGATTAATCCTTTTTAATAAGGTTTAAATCTAGTAAGTAGTAATGGCAGGTCCTATGTTTTTTTGTTATGCTTTAAAACCCTTTATTTGGATTTGTATTGGGCTGAAGAATTGAAGTGGTGGGCTGGAAACAAATCATAGATTTACATAATTTGGGTTTGTATTGGGCTCAAAAGAGCATTAAAAAGAAAACATGGACTCGTTTTTGAGTTGCTTCGCAAGGTATTATTATTATTTTGTTATAAAACTTAATTATTTTATCACTTATATATTTTCAGGGTTTCTTTCAGTTTAGGTTTCGCTCCCTTCCTACACACAGAGGTGAGGCCGTTATCGTTAACCAAAAAATGCCGGCGACGGAGATCACCGCCGACGCGTTATCGGCGTCCGGCCGTACGTCGGAAAAGATGAGCCTTCCCACGCTCCAGTCCAAGATGAAATGCGATCCGGAAGGCTACGAGACCGAGCTTACCCTAGTTTACAACCAATTCAAGTCCTCCGTCCAACTTTTTCAACAACAAGCGGCGTTAAACTTCACCTCCGCCGTCACCGGCGCCGTTGGAAGCGACCCTACCGTTGCCAAAGACCTCGGTGACCGCGCCATGTTTCTGGCTCACGTTACTCCGTTTTATCCTGTTCAGTTGCTAGGTTATCCGAAGGAGCTTGTGGAACTCCTTAGTTCGTCAGCTCGCGTGCTTCCGTCTTCGCTTCGTGTCACTGTTACAAATGCGCTGATTCTTCTTCTTAATCGGAAGGTAACATCTAATTTGAAATATCTGATTTGATTCGTAGTCAAATTGATTTTGTAGGTGTAGCAATTTCATATAAACACATATAATGTTTCTATGATTTTAGGTTTGTAATAGCTGATTTGATTCATAGTCAAATTGATTTTGTTAGGTGTAGCAATTTCATACACACACATATGACATATAATATTTCTATGATTTTAGGATTAACTTGTAATATCTGATTTGATTCATAGTCAAATTGATTTTGTAAGTGTAGCAATTTCATACACACACATATAATATTTCTGTGATTTTAGGTTTAACTTGTAATACCTCTGATTCATAGTCAAATTGATTTTGTAGGTGTAGCAATTTCATACACACACATATAATATTTCTATGATTTTAGGTTTAACTTGTAATATCTGATTTGATTCATAGTCAAATTGATTTTGTAGGTGTAGCAATTTCATACACACACATATAATATTTCTATGATTTTAGGTTTAACTTGCAATATCTGATTTGATTCATAGTCAAATTGATTTTGTAAGTGTAGCAATTTCATACACACACATATAATGTTTCTATGATTTAGGTTTAACTTGTAATACCTGATTTGATTCACAGTCAAATTGATTTTGTAGGTGTAGCAATTCATACACACACATATAATATTTCTATGATATTAGGTTTAATTGTAATATCTGATTTGATTCATAGTCAAATTGATTTTGTAGGTGTAGTAATTTCACACACTGTCACACCCCGTTCTGAACGGGGCTTAACGTAACCGATTGATACCAAACTTACAGCGGAAGCTAAATATTCTATATCAATAATTAAAGCGGTTCTTACAAAGTGAAGTAACAAACACTTGTAATAAGTAACCTACTAAGGTGATAACTAGAGATATATTAACGTGACTACAAGCCATCAAAATTTCTCCAGTTCTTTATTCTTCTAATCTCCATATTCATATGACTCTAGAAACTTATCCCTTAGTGATCACCTGCAATACATGCTTAAAAACGACGTCAGCTTATGCTGGTGAGTTCATGAACATATATTTTCAATAAAACTTCATTAAACACATCTTGAAATGTAATTTACATGCATATAAATCAACACAACTCTATCAAGCTATTAGTGCGAGATTTAGACAATATATACTTATCCAGCTTCTATATACACAAAGTATAATATCTGAAGTTCAGTGCCATTACGCGCATATAACCGGTCCCGTTTATACGTATATATTTCCTGAGTCATTCAGTTGATTTTTATTCTACATGCTTTTACCACTTTCAAGAATAATAGTGCTTTTCAAACAATTACGGTTTAACAACAAGCATGTATCATAGTTTTGAAATGTTAACATGACTCACCTTAGCTCGGCGTTT
>JBCNJP010000018.1:17453706-17481906 GCA_039602395.1 Deinandra increscens subsp. villosa | reverse complement strand
GAAAGCCACTGTCTATTCTAGACAAAGGTCTCCCTTGCTGGAAAATTCGGAATGAGACAAAGGAAATTAAGTTCTATAAATCTAATTCGAACCATAATTAAACAGTAGCTTCTCTTACGTGTTGCTTTTGCTTTTTGGCTAAGCTATCAATGTTGTTGGGCAATATGTAGGCTTGTGACCAAAGTGCAACCGGCCCTAGTTGGGCAGTTGATTTGGTTATCTTGTTGGCAGATTGCCAAAATCAACTTTAACAAAAGTATATAGGCTCTTGTATTTGTAATTCCTCGACTACCTCCAAAGTAATAATATTGACTCACTAGTGCAATTGTGGATGTAGGTTAGTTTAGACTTTAGAGTTTAGACCGGACCAAGTAAAATCCCGTGTTCTTCTTTTCTGCTTACGATTTATGTGTGTCTGTATGATTGCTATTTGTGCTGATAACCACCAGTCACGATAGCCATTTGCTGCTGCTTCTGCTGCCGGTGAGCCGGTCAACGCTAGTCAACTGTTACGGGTCAACAAAAGTCAACAGCAGACTTTTGCTGTGTTTCTTTGGTATGATATGGAGGATCTAGGACCAGAAACAAAGTTTGACCTGAATAAGTTGGTTGAGAACAGTCTTGATGCCTAACCTTATTCTTATATTAATAATTTAATATTACAAACTCTATGTATTTATGTAGTAAGGATGCCTTTAATTTGGCTTTCGGGCATTCTATACATCTTTTGGAAACCCCAATATGTTACTTAGTTATGTTCCGATATTGATATTTTGTTATTCTTTGTTCTGGTTATTTATAACCTGACACTTTTAGCGTGCAATAGGTTTACTGAACTTGTGTTTATTATTGCATGTTTCCATAGATGAGAAGACTTTGGACTTGAATTATTATGTTCATTTAATTTATAGGTAGTTGTCATCTAGTACTCTATTACCTGAGCATGTCATACATGTCATTGTGGTGTCAATGATATGACACTTTTGTGACAGTTTTTAAAGTTCATGGCTTCTCTATTTTCGTACTCAGGAAGTACATTGGCCACATTTATATGGGAGGTGTATGGATTGATTGTAGTTCAGTTAAGTTCAAATCGGTTATGGGGATGAAATAATGTGTGTACATCACACACATGACACACCGTCTCATATTTTGCGCATAGCCCAGCTAGCTATGTACCCCTCGATTTGAGTTTTGGCTTTGGGTATTCCTTAGTTCCTTTTATTATACGACTTATTTTTTAAATCATACTGTCACATAGATCGGTTCAGTATCATATTTTCAGTATTATTTGACTAGTTCAGCATCAGATTTTAATTTTATGGCTCAGTGTCAGATATCATATATTAATGTTATATGTTCAGCTCACTAGTAGATTTTAGTGTCAGCATGCATCAGTTCTGTTATGGGTCATCAGCTGTGTTCATTTTAACTATTTTTGTTATGATATTCCGTTATGATTTGTTATTTCGTTTATCCGCCCGCCTAGAGTTATGCTCATGCGTGCTTTTGTTTTCAGCACGTCTAGGAACCTGCGAAATCCGGGGATAAAGTTAGGAGAGTCACATGGAATCTAAAACTGTTTATTTCAATTCACTGTAATGAATACTTAATTAGGTTCTTTTGACTCTTTTTGGGGATGTTCAGATTACTTTGGACGTTGATCTTTAATATCATAGATTTTGTTTTGATTTGGTATGTGTATCGGCCCTTCGAGGTTGGGGCGCTACATCGTGGTTGTATAATGATCATGAGAAAGGAAAACGATAGAGTTTTCAGTGATTTTTATGCGATGGATGGTAGTTATGGACCATGTGGGGCGTATATATGGGCATATGGCCAATTGGCCATAGCAACAAGCACACATACTAGGAAATATAAGTGTCAATTTCAAGTTTTCAACATGTTCGCGTACAAATGGGTCAATTTAGGTTAAGTTTTATGTCTAGCGGGTCAAGTGATACTTTTTTAGATGGACAGTAATTAGTATTTTGTATATTTCACTCACCAGTTTAATCAACAAAATTTACTTTTTGCTCGTTAAAAACAAATTATTTTAACAAAGTTTATTTTTTTAACTATATGCAGCCATGGAAACTAGATCTAATCTTGGGAGTTTGCTGAAAATTCTACCCCCAGTGGAGTTTTGCTGCGTATATGGTTCAAGTCTCCATCCGAATCATAATGACAAGGTTATATTTTTAAGTTTGAGTAACTTTTCTATTAGGCTTGTTGTTGCCTTAATTATTAAAATTCATATTTTTATTTATTAACTATAAAGTATCTTTAAATATTTTCATATTGTAGTCATCCATGGAAGATTATATTCTTGGTGTATCAAATCCTCAACAATGGCATTCCGAGGTAATTTACTAATTACTACCAATCCTGCCAACTGTATCTGAGTTACAAGAACATAGGTCCAGTTTTTTAACAGTTATTGTTTTGTTATTTCTTAACAATCAAGAATCTGAAAATGAATCGGGTTCACTACGCTTCATGGATGGCATCTCTTGGTGGAGCAAAACTGGTTCTCTCTCACTCATTTTCAGTTCATGAATTGTGATTTTATTTACTATATATATAAAGTGATTTGGTTGGTTTATAGATAACTAAAGCTGCAGATCAAATTGGTGTTGGCGTACACTTTAATCCATTTGTTTCTTGGAACGACAAGGTAGTTTTCTTTCTTTATTAATTCTTATTACAGTTTTCATTTATCAGCGAATTGGTTTATATTCTGCCTGCAAGTTATGTCAACTTTAGAACATGTGACAGATGTACAAGTACGGGGTTGTTCGTATGGATGACTTACTTGAAGATATGCTGAGCTGGAAGAGGTTTTACCTTGGTGGTCGCTTGCAAAAACCCGTATGTTTTCTCATCTAATTGTTAAATGCCGACTGTCTGTTGTTATTATTACTATTATTTTTACTTTTTTTTGTTGCATTTCAGGTGCGTATAATTGTTGACAACGTGGAAGTAACAAATGCGAATTTAATTAATTTGAGGGCCGCTTCCTCTGCTGCACTTCTGCTTTTGCCATCAAAGTTCACAGAGGTTTTACTTACCCTCTTATTCTTAAATTTAGTTAAGATAGACATTACATTGATATTAGTCCTAATGCAGAGGGAACTTTATGCAAAAATATGTAGCCTCTCATATATGGGTGATTTACGCATGCTTTTTGCAGAGGATAAAAATAAGGTAAGGCTCAGGAAATCTGTTCTCTCTGAAAACATATAATTTATTCTGAACTATTATACTTGCACCATGCAAAGTTTCATGTCATTTTGACAAAGTTTGAGCGCTGGAGTCATCTTGGCCCGGCTTTGACCCTAGCCTACAGGTTATTCCATATTATTTTTTTTGGTTTTATGCCTCAGGTGACAAAGATAGTAGAGGGCCAATTTGAATTATTCAGAAATATGTACAAGCCTCTTGTTGAGGAGTATTCAACTAAGCAACTTTTGAGACTCTCCTCATGTGGTCATCATCAAATGAACATATCACAGGTTTGTGTCTTAAAATCATAATTTTAAATATAATAACCTTTTCATTTGTAAATTGGTAAATCAGAAGTTTACTGATGGAGAGAATAATACTTGTATTCACTTGATTCTTTACTTTACATATACAGACTATTTATAGGAATTAACTAAATACTGTTAAACTACATTTATTAGACGAGATATCAACTTGCAGCTGCAACTGGATACTTCTTCTAGAAGCCCTTTGTATATTATATTCTCTAACATCATTTAATGGCAGGATTGTAGCTTATCTGCAACTTCTTCCATTGTATCTTTTCTTCCCGAGTCTGTCCGAAGCCAAATGGGAGTGGGACAAGCAGGTAAGCAGACCGGATTAAGTTTATAAATTAATAAATTATCATCACACTAACGAGGAAACATGATATATGAAAATCAACACACCTATTCCTTGAAGGTTTCATGATCGGGTCACGGGAAGAGGCTGCAGCACTCATGCAAAAGGTTTTGAGGCGTAGAGTTATGATTTCAAGTGCAAGACAAGCGGTGGCTGGTTTTATAACTGCCGGAGCTGTTCATGGGATTAAATATCTTGGTAAAAAGATGATGAAAGCTTGGAAATCTTCATGAAAGTAAGTTGTTTCATTGCTGGCGGCTCATATTATCTTGATGAACATAGACTAGATCAAGTTTTGTGGTTACTTTTAATCTAATTTGCTAGAAGGATAATGTGAAATGAATCTTCATGAAAGTAATTTGTTTCATTGTTACTTATTTTTCTTTGTGTATGTAAGTCCTTTAGTGTAGTCTCATTGGTGCTTTTGCTGCTCTCTTATATATTATCTGTTGATGAAAGTTTACTTAAATACCAAACCCCCACTGAACTGTTTGGACTCACAACGAGTAATTTTTGTACTAGTCAAGACGTGGTGGATAAGACACACTTTTTGTCTTTTGTTTTAGTTTCTTGTAAATATGTAGTAAATTACAAATTTATACGATTCCAATAATAGTTCAGTATTGTAGGAAACACTCTAGAAGGTTGTGTGCCTTAAAAAAATACAGGTTGGGTGATTTTTGACCTATTGACCTACTACATTTTTAGCTAATATTTTGGTTTTACATGTTTGACCCATAGTTCAATATTTGTAGGAAACACTCTAGTGTATTAAAAAAATACAGGCTCGATGATTTTTGACCTAATATATTGAAAAGAATCAACTAATGTGGAAGCTCAAATACATACAAGGAAACCTTATTCTGCAATCAGTAAACCGACACTTTGAAAGGTTTTAAACTATTTGGGACTCATCAATAACAACATTAACATTAATAATGTCCAGGTCAGCAAGTTCAGTTCCAAACTTGAAGTTCTTGTCCAACAAATTCCTTCTGTAAAATATTCAATATTAGAATGAATAAGAGAACTATTGTTATTTCTTACCATGTTTTGGAACTAAAATAACCAGCAAAAGCTGATATCACAACACCAATTGCAAGAATGAGCAACTTCAAATCTTCAATGCCGACTATAAGATCATAAAGAACACAACAATTACAGTATAATTCAAAGAAAACCAGAAAATCAAGAAAATGAGTCAATGCTAGATCATTGGCACAACTGTTGAATATAGTTACTAATATCGTATTTTAAGTATTGAGCTCACGGGTCCAAGTGTGGAACCTAGAGGGCCACGGCCTTGAAGTTTTGATTTATGCTTTCCTTGACATGTCTGCCGGCAACCGGCGAACACAACGCCTATCAAAAGCAACAGAGAATGCACACAAACTAACATTCAGAAAAGAAAGGGCATTTGAAAATTTGTAATAATATATAACATTGCTTTTGAAAAAGTTGATGCCATTAGCTAAAGGGCATTTGTAATAACGTCTAAGATGTGAATTGTAGTATTACGAGTTGAATTGTCCGTATGATGAAATTTGTCACAAGATAAAATTACATATCGTTTGTGCGCGCACTTACTAATTCGAGGTGTTCAAGTTACTTTCGACAATGAAAAGTAATCGGAAATCAAATTAAGATTACTGGATTAGTACATATGGACTTTACAACCTTTCTAAAGGCTCACAAATGTTGCAACTTTATGAGAGCATGATAGGCCCCTCTATTCCCCATTGAAAGTAGTTCAGTGTGTGACCCTTGTTCTACAACTTTGCCATTTTTGATCACAGATATCGAATCAGATTTTTGTATAGTAGATAATCGATGAGCAACAACCACGCAAGTCCGACCAACCATCATTTTCTCCAATGCTTCCTGAACAAGCTTTTCTGATACACTATCAAGTGCACTAGTGGCTTCATCTAAAAGAAGAATAGCTGGGTTCTTGAGTATTGCTCTTGCAAGTGCAATTCTTTGCTTCTGGCCTCCTGACAGTTGGACTCCTCTTTCACCACAGTAAGTTTCATATCCATCTTTCATAGAACTGCATTGAATCATGTTTTGATACTCAAACTCAGATTCAAGTTATGTGAAACATTTTATTTGAATTTGAAAATTTTGAAACTTAATTCGAATTCAAAATGAATTTGAAGAACCAATTTATATTCGAAAATTTGAATTCGGGTTAATTCGAATAAACTCACTTAGTAGAGAAACTAAAACAAATAATATTTATTATAAATAATATATGTATGCATTTTTTATTAAAAAATATAAATTTTGTATATAATACGAATTCGTATATTCGGGTGAAATTGGTTTGAATATCACAAATTCGAATTTGATTTTGAAAGCCGGATTCGGAATTCTATTTGAATGATAACCCAACTCGAAAGTTCAAAAACAAGTTTGGATTTGGTTTTTTCCAATCCAATCTGATTCATTCCTTCTGTAATTGTATAGTACCAATTACCAGACACTACCTTATAAACTCATGAGCATTTGCAAGCTTTGCTGCTTTCCTTATTTCAGCTTCACTAGCTTCCTCTTTACCATAAACAATATTATGACGAACACTTCCCGCGAAAAGAGTCGGCTCTTGACTTACCAATGCAACATGTGATCTCAAATTTCTCAAATTGTAAGTTTTCAAATCCCGCTTGTCAATCAGTATACATCCTCTTATCGGGTCATAAAACCTTTCTATCAGCCCGATAACTGTGGATTTACCTGACCCGCTCTGACCCACAAGTGCTACTGTTTTCCCAGCTTCGATCTTCAAAGAAAGTCCCTGGAATATCATCTGTTCGGGTCTTGACGGGTACGAAAAGTAAACATTTTTCAGCTCTATATCACCGTTGATCTTTCTAACGGTCAACCCGTCTGAGTCATTCGGGTCAATCTCAGTTTTTCTGTCAAGTACTGCTAACACGGATCTAACTGCACTGCCACCTTTTGATAGATCAGAACTCATGCTTCCAGCATCTGCAATGTTCTTGCCTGTGGTCATCAAAATGAAAAACACCTGAAACATTTCTTTAGCGGTTACATTGTGTTTGATCATCTGTCTCCCTCCAAACCAAAACGCCAGTGAAATTGCAGCAGTTGTTATAAACTGGCAAGCGGATAAACCCAAACCCGAAAACCATGATTGCTTGATGCATTCTTTTCTGGGTCCTTTTAGGGTTTCTGCATATAACCTCATGATTCTTTCTTGAGAAACAAATGCGGTGATTGTTCTGTGATTCACGACCGCTTCACTAGCTAACTGTGTTCCTTCGTTTTGCGCCTTTTTCGATTTGGAAGATATGGCTTTCATCAAAACGATTCTGGAGTAGATGCTTGCGATCAGCAGCGGTTGAACCGAGATCATTACAGCTGCAACTCTCCATGTGATTATTAAAGAAATCAGAAAGGAAAGAAAAGCACTGACAAACACTTGTAGGAGTAGTGAAATTCGATCTCCGACTAGTGACCTGATCAAGCTTGCTTCAGTCGCGAGCCGTGCACACACGGCTGCACTTGTGTTTTCGTCTCGGTCGAACCACCCGATTTCGAAAGTGAGCACGTTTTGAAGCAGTTTTTCACGTACCCTTTTCGTTAACCGTTCTCCCATAACAGCAAAGTTATGATGTTGGAGTAAGTTTGTGAAGAAACAAAGAACTCCAAGACCTACGAAAACTAGACAATAAAACGCGGTTTCTGATTTGATTTTTGATTTATCCGGTAAAAAGTATACCGAAACAACCGAACCTAAACAATAAGCGTGTATCGGTGATATAGCACCGAACCCACCGGCTCCTAGGCACCCGAAAACTGCTCGTTTCCACTCAGGCGCGTTCATCTGCAACAAACGCCATTGTGAAGGATTAGGATTTGGTTTGTCAACTAAATATCCATCATCACTTTCTTCATAAGAATACATTTGAACCGAATGAACCATATTGATGGAAGCCACGGGGCTGAAAGGCGACATTGGGCTATTTTGGATAGCTCGATCGTGTACTAATCGGAGATCTTGGTGTTCGGGGGGTATAATCTCTTCTCGGGGTCAAATTTCTTGGTGAGATTGGTGCATGAGGACTATGTAGTGTTTCATTCTGGGTAGCTGATTGCTGTAACTGCACCATCTGGTAGTAAGCACCACCTTCTCCATCGTTCTTCTGCATTAATTCTTCATGCGAACCGGATTCGACTACTTTTCCTGATCGGAGAACCACAATCTTGTCTGCTTTACGGATCGTTGCAAGCCGATGTGCAACAATGATTGTTGTTCTTCCAACAGCAGCTTGATCTAAAGCTTCTTGAACCACCCTTTCAGATTCCGAATCCAAAGCACTTGTTGCTTCATCCAACAGAAGAATCTTCGGTTCCTTAAGCAAAGCTCTTGCTATAGCAATTCTTTGCTTTTGACCTCCCGACAACTGAACCCCGAACTGACCAACTTGTGTTTCATAAGATTCGGGTAGTTTAATGATGAAATCATGCGCGTTTGCTTTTTTAGCTGCAAGCTCAACAAGATCTGCTGAAACGCCTTCGTTGCCGAAAAGTATGTTTTCTTTGATCGATGTTGCAAATAATACTGGTTCCTGATTAACTAACCCCATCTGAGATCTTAACCATTTGAGGTTAAGACCCTTGATCCTATGTCCATCAAGAAGGATGTCCCCGTTGAGCGGGTCATAAAATCTTTCAATCAAAGAAATAACTGTCGACTTTCCTGACCCGCTACCACCCACAAGGCCAACTGTTTTGCCGGCTTTGATCCGCAGGCTGAGACCTTGTAGGACTGGAGTATCGGGTCTTGCTGGGTATGAAAAGTCGACGTTTCTGAATTCAATTTCACCCCTCACTGATGGCAGTTTTTTGCCACTCTTTTTGTTGATATCTATACGAGGAACTCGGAAAATCATTTCAAACATTCTTGATGTAGCGGCTTTCGCGTCTGAAATGTATGGGACGTTAGGCAGTGCACTCATAGCTGACCTGAAATAGCGCAAAATTGGATCAGTTTGACTTATGTTTATCTACGGTCAAACTAGTAAAATCATAGTGACTTTAATGAGAAGTTTTCGTCCCGTTTGAGTCATTATAATGATCCAAACGGGGCAAAATTAATCATCTTTTGATTTGATTGTCCTGCGAAAAGTACAATGACTAAAGATGACAAAAGTGAAATCGATTAGCGACTTACAGGCCAGCCATGATGACACAAATCGCTGAAACGAAAACCGGGCCACCCGTTTCTCCCCTTTCAGTAACGAGATAACTTCCTACCCAAGCAACAAACGCCCAAGTCACAAAAACCATACCCATACTCCCAATCATCAAACCCTTTGTAAGTCCTTGTTTTATACCCAGTTTCATACTCGTCTCAAGCGCGCTACTAAACTTATCAATCGTTTGTTGTTCACCAACATAAGAATAAACGGTTCTTATTGACGAGATTGCCTGCTCCGCTACCCCACCGCCTTTATCATATGCATCCTTCATCTTCATCCCGAGACCTTTTAGTACCGCTCCCATTCCTAACACGGGACCCACAAACAGAAATGCAAAAGGAAGGGAAGCTAGGGCTAGTCGCCATGAGAGTGTGAAGGCGACTACGATACTGAATACAAGTGCTGATAGGTGAGCCACACAGTTGGGCAACTACATCACATTTTCGGTTAACTGTAAGTTATCTGAATACATTTATTTTTAAGACATAAAACCTACACAATCAACTTTTTGCATGTATGAATAGGTTTGAAGTCATTTAGACATATTTTTAGTACATAGAAGTCTTTTAGTTAACCCGACCCGACCCGTATTAAAATTATCTGAGAATATGAATAGTTTAGTCAGACCTTATCAGCCATGACATCCTGAATCAATTGAGCATCACCAGAAATGGCGGAAATAACTTCAAAGTTGGTGGAAGAACCAACTTGTGTGTCAAAGAAACCGACTTCTTGTCGAAGTACAGACCGCAGGTATTCCATCCTTAGACGTGATGTTTGTCTCTCCGCAGTCCTCGTCCAACATATTCCTTCTGCAAGATACTCAATATACGAATCAATACGAGAACTAAAGCGTTAGTGCCATATATAAGGAACTAAACTCACCGATGAAAGCTGCAATTGCAACACCAATCGCAAGAATCAGCAGCTTCAACGCATACTATAAGATGAAGCAGAAAATCAAGAAACTGATACATACCCGACTTGAATAACTGAAACTAGATGTATAAGAAAGCGTCGGTTACTACCTTGTTCACCACGTGATTGGAGAAAGATATATGATCACCTCCATAATCATCAATAATCCCGCTTAGGATGAACAGTGTAAGTGGAGACATTGAAGCGTCTCCGAGGCAACCTAGTGTACCAAATAACATCAGAAGCTTATCTGTTCCATCTGCATAGTAAAACATTCCACCTTTTTTCGCCATCTTTGTCAATTCCTCTTTGCTGAAACCTTAAATCCTTCACACATAACATGCATACATATATATATTTATATACATACATAGATAGAGAGAAGGGTAGGTTACTATATAGTTATATAGTCATTTTAGGGGTAGGTTAGTATAAAATGCCATGAGAATGTGACATGTACCTTAGGAAAGGGAAGGGGTATATGCGTCAATATAAACCTGCATCATATAGTACATATAGTTTTACGTAAGTGTATATGAGTATATGATGTTTACTCTCTGTCTATATGTATATATATATAAAGTCTTTTATACTTGTCGATTTAGACTTGTCATTAGTTATAAAATGGCGACAAATTGACAATGTTGGCAATTACTATCTGACAGAAATGTACATATTTAGTTGGTGTAATTAAGCTAGCTGTTTTGCTTGTAACTTTGATGCCTGCAATATTGTTCTTTCTCATAACTCCAAGTGTTCTTTTAACAAATGAAGATGCTCTTATGACTTGTCAGCTTTTTTAAGTGAGAGTGACTGGCCGTTAATTTTGTACATTCAGTTGGTGGTAAGTGTATCCGGTATGGTGAAGTATTTAAACGGTAAAATTGAATTCTCAGTTATAAAGTATCAGGTATACAAGATAATATATTCTCTTGGCCGGCTATAGTTGTCATTCTCATTTTTACATTATTTAAATAAGAATTAAGAGTATTAGTTACCAATATAATATAACTATCTTCTTTCATGTGACCACTCTCTCTCTCAATCAATATTTATACCCAAGCTTTCTAGCAGTGTATAATCTCAATATGAAAGATAAAAGCGTAGTTGAAAAGAACAAGTCAAATTGGTCGAACTATTATATAATTTACCTGTAGATTGATCATGAATAATTAAACATTGGTTAGAATATTTTTTTTTAGGAAATTTGAACTCACATATTTTTATTTAAGGAGCTACTATTTACCACCAAATAATTCTCTTAAGAACGGTTAAAATTAATAGTTATCTTCAATCATATACATTTTTCATATTGTAATTATGTTTGAGTATTCATGAATCATCATTGATAGTTACAAAATACATTTTTTACAAACATCAATGTCATAGTTGAATAGTGTAGAGATAATGCAGAGTGTACTCCAATTGTCTTGTTTTCACCTCTTTAGATTTCAATAATATGCTTTCAACCAACAAAGAAGTATTCAAGATTTGATCATTTGTCTTTGTTTCTTCTAGACTTGTTCTTGTTTCTCCTATACTTGTTCTTGTCTCACTTTCTATCAACATACATCTTTTTATCGCAAAATATCAAATGCTATACAGCAAATAATAAAAAGCTAAACAACAAACTATCAAATAGAAGTGCCAAAATATGATTAAATGTACTAAAACGACTTAATGATAAACAAATGAAAAATAATTAATATTATTGCTTCAATTTTAAGCTTGATCTTGTTTTACTTTAGCTTTAAAGTCACAACAATATGGAGGGACGGATCTAGTGTATAAGTATACGACTATCAGCATTCAGTGTTTTTCTTTTTTCAAGATTATATAGAAACATATATACGGGGTTTTCAAGTAAACAATATAGTTTTGCATGGTGGTTCCATTAGTTAACAAAGGTTCAACTGTCTCAATGGTTCATGCGTCTGAGTTAACGTGTCTGGTCTCTAAGGTGACGGGTTTGGAGCCTTGCTCAAGCATTTTCTTAACTTCTTATTTATGTGTTTTATTCAAAGCCTTCCAAAGAAAAAACCCACTAAACACCCCTCACCTAGTAATACCAAGTATGTCCAATTCCCATTGAATACCTAATACCCACACAAAGTTTTAATGATTTTAGTTGTTTTATTAAACTTTAGTGATAAAAACCCGAGCTAACCCGAAAATTGTCATGTCGAGTTGATAGAAATCCTAGAACAAGAAATACGTGACACCAGTAAAAAAAAATCATGAATCCACCACTAACCACAAACACACATAGGTTGATTCACTCAACCGATTAATATTTGGTATTACATGGTTCGACACAAGCAGAATTGACATTAAGGGTTTAAAATTGTTTTACGATTTCCAAATAATAGTTTCTCTTCCATAGTATACTATTCTTGAGCTAGGAAATAAAAAAAAACATATTTATGATTAATCCTTTTTAATAAGGTTTAAATCTAGTAAGTAGTAATGGCAGGTCCTATGTTTTTTTGTTATGCTTTAAAACCCTTTATTTGGATTTGTATTGGGCTGAAGAATTGAAGTGGTGGGCTGGAAACAAATCATAGATTTACATAATTTGGGTTTGTTTGGGCTCAAAAGAGCATTAAAAAGAAAACATGGACTCGTTTTTGAGTTGCTTCGCAAGGTATTATTATTATTTTGTTATAAATTAATTATTTTATCATTTATATTTTCAGGGTTTCTTTCAGTTTAGGTTTCGCTCCCTTCCTACACACAGAGGTGAGGCCGTTATCGTTAACCAAAAAATGCCGGCGACGGAGATCACCGCCGACGCGTTATCGGCGTCCGGCCGTACGTCGGAAAAGATGAGCCTTCCCACGCTCCAGTCCAAGATGAAATGCGATCCGGAAGGCTACGAGACCGAGCTTACCCTAGTTTACAACCAATTCAAGTCCTCCGTCCAACTTTTTCAACAACAAGCGGCGTTAAACTTCACCTCCGCCGTCACCGGCGCCGTTGGAAGCGACCCTACCGTTGCCAAAGACCTCGGTGACCGCGCCATGTTTCTGGCTCACGTTACTCCGTTTTATCCTGTTCAGTTGCTAGGTTATCCGAAGGAGCTTGTGGAACTCCTTAGTTCGTCAGCTCGCGTGCTTCCGTCTTCGCTTCGTGTCACTGTTACAAATGCGCTGATTCTTCTTCTTAATCGGAAGGTAACATCTAATTTGAAATATCTGATTTGATTCGTAGTCAAATTGATTTTGTAGGTGTAGCAATTTCATATAAACACATATAATGTTTCTATGATTTTAGGTTTGTAATAGCTGATTTGATTCATAGTCAAATTGATTTTGTTAGGTGTAGCAATTTCATACACACACATATGACATATAATATTTCTATGATTTTAGGATTAACTTGTAATATCTGATTTGATTCATAGTCAAATTGATTTTGTAAGTGTAGCAATTTCATACACACACATATAATATTTCTGTGATTTTAGGTTTAACTTGTAATACCTCTGATTCATAGTCAAATTGATTTTGTAGGTGTAGCAATTTCATACACACACATATAATATTTCTATGATTTTAGGTTTAACTTGTAATATCTGATTTGATTCATAGTCAAATTGATTTTGTAGGTGTAGCAATTTCATACACACACATATAATATTTCTATGATTTTAGGTTTAACTTGCAATATCTGATTTGATTCATAGTCAAATTGATTTTGTAAGTGTAGCAATTTCATACACACACATATAATGTTTCTATGATTTAGGTTTAACTTGTAATACCTGATTTGATTCACAGTCAAATTGATTTTGTAGGTGTAGCAATTCATACACACACATATAATATTTCTATGATATTAGGTTTAATTGTAATATCTGATTTGATTCATAGTCAAATTGATTTTGTAGGTGTAGTAATTTCACACACTGTCACACCCCGTTCTGAACGGGGCTTAACGTAACCGATTGATACCAAACTTACAGCGGAAGCTAAATATTCTATATCAATAATTAAAGCGGTTCTTACAAAGTGAAGTAACAAACACTTGTAATAAGTAACCTACTAAGGTGATAACTAGAGATATATTAACGTGACTACAAGCCATCAAAATTTCTCCAGTTCTTTATTCTTCTAATCTCCATATTCATATGACTCTAGAAACTTATCCCTTAGTGATCACCTGCAATACATGCTTAAAAACGACGTCAGCTTATGCTGGTGAGTTCATGAACATATATTTTCAATAAAACTTCATTAAACACATCTTGAAATGTAATTTACATGCATATAAATCAACACAACTCTATCAAGCTATTAGTGCGAGATTTAGACAATATATACTTATCCAGCTTCTATATACACAAAGTATAATATCTGAAGTTCAGTGCCATTACGCGCATATAACCGGTCCCGTTTATACGTATATATTTCCTGAGTCATTCAGTTGATTTTTATTCTACATGCTTTTACCACTTTCAAGAATAATAGTGCTTTTCAAACAATTACGGTTTAACAACAAGCATGTATCATAGTTTTGAAATGTTAACATGACTCACCTTAGCTCGGCGTTTCGTATTTTTCTTAGCTTCTCGAGCTTATAATCGACAACCGTCTTTCGGGTCAGCCTATCCTAAAATAAATATATACATATATATTTAGTGACTATGACCCATTATCGAGTAACACAAAATTTCTAATCTGAGTTTTGTCTCAACATTAATAAAGTTACTCTACTTTCTGTCAAAGTGCTTAATTCCTTATACATTGATTTGGTAACCAAAATCTCATAAAAATCACTTAGGTTCCAACTCAAATTGATATCTATCCTAATATCTTTGATCAAAAGATTTCCACAGAAGCATCCTATCCCATGGTTTTAAACAATTTTCCTTCTACTTTTTCAATCTAAAATCCATGTGATGACTATGGATTATCTTTATGATACACACACACACACATATAATGTTTCTCTGATTTTAGGTTTAACTTGTAATGTGTGTTTTAATAGATTCTTGCTATCAAGGAAACACTTTCATTGTTCATGGAGCTTCAGGTTTTGAGTGACAAGCCTTTAAAAGTATTGGCGTTTGAGCATGTCATTCATAGTATTAAGCGTATGAATCAGAAACACAAGAATGAAACTGAAAACAGAGCACTTCAAAGTATTTTGTTTTCGATGCTACAGGTTTGTAGGTGTTTTGATAGCCTTTTAAACCTCTCTTTTATGTGATCATTATGACTGAAGTTTCATATGCTTTTATGTTACTTTAGGGAGAAGATGAAAAGAAAGCAATGAGGTCACTTGTCACTATATGTCATCTTCATAGGAGGAAGGTTTGGTTTGATGATAGAACGGCAAATGCTATATGTCGGGCTTGTTTCCATAAATCGTCAAGGTTCAATTCATTGTTCATATTTAAAAAGCCTATTTATGCAACATATATAATGTAGTTACACAATAATTTTTGTTTCATCAGGATTATGATTGCTGCTCTATCATTTCTTCTTGATTATGAAAAAATTGAGCAAGAAAATGACAGTGATGAGTCGAGTGATGATGAAGAACCAACCCATCAACCTCATGTAGTTGTGAGTAAAGAGGCTATTTACAAGGTTAGTTGCTCAATATGTCACATTTATTGGATCTAAAGGTCCGGTGTTTTGTTAAGGAACAGTTTGTAAGTAACAATTTTTGTTGTTTCATCAAAACCAGGCGAAAAACACAGGAACGACATCTAGTAAAAAGAAGAAGAAAGCAAAATTGCAACGTGTAATTCGTAGCATGAAAAAGCAGCAACGTATATCTTCAGAGCGTGATAGTAACTTGAATTACTATTCACCTTTGACCTCTCTTAAAGACCCTCAAGTATGTCTAGACACTTACTTTTTCTATATTTAAAGACATAAAGTTAAGGGCTTGAGTTCTATAATCTATCTACAGGGATTTGCGGAGCAGCTATTCTCAAAACTTCAAACTTGTAGGGAGCGGTTTGAGGTAATTATTTACCCATTCTTCTTATATTGATGGTTAATTGAAGATAAAAATAAAACTACTTCCTAACATGTTTCATATTCTGGCTTTTATATATCTATTGTAGATAAAAATGATGATTGTGAAAGTAGTTGCCCGCACTGTTGGACTTCATAGATTGGTTTTATTGAACTTTTATCCTTTTCTTCAGAAGTATGTTCAGGTATTGTATCCCCTGAATGCCTTCTACTTTCTAGTTGTTACTTATTTTCACAAATATGGTGATTTATTATTTTTACTTGCATTCACAAATGTAATTTTTGTGTTTGATACTTGCAGCCCCATCAAAGGGATGTGACAAACTTACTAGCAGCAGCTGTTCAAGCCTGTCATGACATGGTACCTGTTATAACCAATCAGTTTGCATTATAAATCATTTTAATTGAGAATATTGCATATTCCTTGTCTCCACTTTATGCTAAAATGATCAAGTCACATGGATCAGGTGCCACCTGATGCAGTTGAACCATTGTTCAAGCAAATTGTCAATCAATTTGTGCATGATCGCTCACGTACAGAGGTATCTTTTAACATATATTCTTATTTTATGTGATGTAAATGCTTAAGTTAAATTCCAATATTGTTTTCCCTTTGCAGTCAATTGCTGTTGGATTGAATGTTGTGCGAGAAATATGTTTGAGAATTCCTCTTGTAAGTCCTTTTTCATTGTATGTTCATGTGTCTACATGTAAGCATAAGTGGAATTAACATCTTCAGTTGGAACAAAACTGTAAGTTTTTAGCTTTTTCTAATTTTTGTCGTTTATCAGTTAATGACAGAAGACCTGCTGCAAGATCTGGTGCTATATAAAAAATCACATGAGAAAGCAGTTTCATCTGCAGCTCGTTCACTTATTTCATTGTTCAGAGAGGTATTGTAGAATCATTCTCCCTCCCTCTCTCTCTCTCTCTCTCTCTCTCTCTTTTGTGTGTGTGTGCGCGCAAGAATGACATGGCTGATGAACCTGGTTTTTGTAGATTTGTCCTTCACTACTTATAAAGAAAGACCGAGGACGGCCCACTAATCCAAAGGCAAAGCCCAAAGCATTTGGTGAGGTTACTGTTCCCAGTGATGTTCCTGGGGCTGAATTACTTCAGGAGGATATTGGTGATGATGTCAGCAATCCTTCTGACCTGGATGATCACTTTAATGATGATCTTGGAGAAGAGGATGTCAATATGAATGAAGATGGTTCAGAATTTAACTCTGAAATTGGGGATGATGATATTGAGGATGATGATGATGAGGGTGACGATGATACACAGATGGGAAGTGAAGAGGATGAAATGTCTGAAGATGAAGGTGATGTTTCATGCAGTGACAATGATAAAGATGGTGTGAAAAGCTTAGATGAAACCAAAAAAGGGACAAAGAGGAAATTTGTTGATTTTGATGAACAGCTTGATTCTGCCAGTCAAAGTCTTAGGGCTCTTAAAAGGCTAGCAGGAGCTAAATTGGAGAAGGATGATGCTTCAGATACAGCAGATGGTATTCTTTCAAATGAGGATTTCCGAAGAATTAAAGAGCTAAAGGTGAATTTCAGTTACACCACAAAATATTATTCCACAACCATATGAAATTCAAAAATGAGATTCTTCTCTTTGCCATGCTAATTATAATTGTACAATATCTAATATGTGAAAATAGGCAAAGAAGGAAGCACAACTTGCACTGGCTCACCATGGATTGTTGAAAAAAGCTTCAGATCCAAAATCAGAGCCCTTTAAGATCCCAAGTTCCGATCAACTCAGTTTGAAAAGAGTGGATGGATATTTACTAGAAGTAAGTTTATTTATTTATTTTTACTCACAGTAGCTTCATTTCTCTAATAATTAAAAGAAGTTTTAGTAATTGGACATAGTTCCAATAAAATGAAGAGGCATAGCTATTGTTTATAATTGACTTGCTAAGACTTGCAGCTATGCTAGTTTGTTAAATTGGTGAGAATGTGTAAATTTTGGTACGAGTCAGTTCGGGTCAGGTCAACTCAAACAGCTGAAATACATTGTCTGAAATTTTTAACTTTTTTTTTATATCTGAATAGTGTTGAATATGGCCTCAGTAATAATTTTTAAAATAAATGAGGTAGTTGCTTTTATGCATTAAATAACACTCTTGGTTATTTGCACCCGTTCTACCTGTTTTCCTTTAAGCTATTTATTTGGCCTAATGGCATCGGGATGATGGTAGAGCTTGGGGACCTTGAGGTCTCAAGTTCAAACGTGACTCAAGGTTTTTTTTTTCTCCCAAGTGGTGGGTTAGTCTGGAGTGTCAAATCCAGTATGGATGGTTGCAATCCTATCTCAGGAAGGCTCACTCGGGTGTTGGAGATTTGGGGATAGTTTCAAACGCCGTTAAAAAGCTATTTCTTTACCTGTTTAATATGATTAAACATCAAGTATAACCAAAACCGACACTTACATAAATGGGTGAAAGTTGCCACTTATATGTTGTAAAGACACCCATAGCGAATGTATGTACGTTGCTTGTTTTCTAGCATCCTCTTTTTAGAATGCGCTATTTATATAAATGGGTGAAAATTGCTTGTTTTCATCTATTTCAGCTCTCTTCTTTTATGGGCTATTTATATAAATGGGCCATGTATTTGAATCGGCTCTGAAACTAATAGCAAAAGCGAATCTTGTGTGCCTAAGAACCTAGATGTTGGTATTTGTGGAGTCTCTCCTCCATGCATGAGCTAATTGTATGGTACATCCAAATGATGCACAAGAATTTGCCACTGATATATCATATATATATGTTACAGTTTAAGTATAACTTGAAATGAATTTCTCTTTGTTTAGTATTTTTTCATATGAATTTGACACGTATACAATTCTAATTATTTGTAGGCTAACATAAGAAAAAAGATGACCAAGGAAGAAAGGAAGGCCTTAATTAAAGCAGGAAGAGAAGAGACAGGGAAGTATCAATCAAAAGCTGCTGTCAAGCAGCAAAAGGTATGTTTTTTGATATCTTATTATTTTTCTCTCCCCCTAGTCATTCGTTCCCACTAGGGATTTTACATATGTCCGTCTTTTACAACCTTTATAAGGTCTCACTGATAAGAACCATGCTTAAGAGATAGTGTCAAGAACTCTGTTAAACTAAGAAACAAACAAACAAATGTATCCGTTATAATCCCACTCATAAAGTAGGGTTTGACGTGGGTGGGGCGAGGGCAAAACTTACATCTATCCCAAGGGGCAAACCTTAAACTTATATGGCCCAATTTCTGACCTGCACGTCCATGCAGTTTGCGTCATTTTGAGTGGCGAATCATTCAAGGTATAATACTCGCAACAAAGAACAATCTCACAATACAATACCCCCACCTACACACACAACACACATATGTCCTTAACAAGTGACAAACACATTCACAGTTGAGAGAGGCGGCAATCATTATTAAGTCCTTAACACACTCCTTACGATAAGGATGGACAGATATGGTTTCTGTTTCTCACCACTAGGAGTGTGTGTTCAATGTTGGCGATTGGGGACATGTATATGTGATTCATGTATGTGATTACTGTGTGTTAGGGAGTGTTTTTGTGGTGGGATTTGTATGTTAAGATGGAAAGAGGGTAAAGATGGGCCTGGATGATTTTTTTTTTCCTATTTTCGTTTTACTGAAACTAACCACCTTGTGTGTTAGGGAGTGTTTTTGTGGTGGGATTTGTATGTTAAGATGGAAAGAGGGTAAAGATGGGCCTGGATGATTTTTTTTTTCCTATTTTCGTTTTACTGAAACTAACCACCTTGTTGTGGGAGCTTAAAGTGACATAACTTGGCTGCATGGCCATGCTTTTCCCTATATGTAAAGACATAAATTGTCTTAACACACGCAAGCACAAATCTTTGTCACATCTCATTCAACGTGAACACATTATAAATGTCTTTATACACATCCTTTTTACAACTTGCTCAAATAGTGATCTGAGATTTGCAATTTTGGAGACTCCCTTTTCATTTTGTGTGTTATAGCATGCATCTTGGGTGATTTTTTATATATTTCTTTCATCTTATTTTGTTTATACTCGCTACACATCAGTTGCAATAAATTTTACTTTTGTGATGATCTTCAAATTCTGCCCTTATGATCACTTGACTATTGGAATCTTCCTCTCTATGCACCCATCTCAAATACATCAACATAAAGTCCTACTTTTGGGTTCAAATTTAATCTCAATTTGGTTACTCTGTCAGTCCCTCGATTGCCAGGAGGTTTTAAGAGTGGAACCCCATGTGGGTAAAGTAATAGGTCCTAGATGATATATGTTTTGACTTTCTGTTGGTATAAATTATGGTCCATAAGTTCTTTGTTTTTTACTTGAGATTATATTAGATATTTAATTGTGTTTTGACTGTTTTCCTGATTTATATTCGATGATAATTGATAGACTGGTGGGTTAAGCAATCGGCAAAAGGAACATAAGAAGGCCATGCCTTTGGTTGCTAAGAGATCAAAGATTGCAAGAACTAAACTTGAGAAGAAGAAGAAGCAAAGGGGTGCTGACAAACAGTTCAGAGGCCGTAAAGCCTGGAAATGATCCCCCCGTAAGTGACAATTTTGCTGCATTTTTGTTTATTTTGTTTTATGATTAGGGTTTCTGCCGCCAAATGGTCAGATGTTAGAATCACTTAAAATCAGTTAAACGATACTTGTGAGGAAATTTGTTACAAATTCTGTTTAATCATTTGCGTGGGGAGCCTGAAATCCATATGTGCATTTTAGTTAAATAGTCTTCAAATATTCTACACATTGCAACGCTAGAAGGCGTGTGTTAGTCGTTCTGTACAGATGCCGTCAATTCCTGCCCAAGTTTTTTTAGAAACAACCCAGATGACACGTTCCTTTAATGTGCGAGCAATTTTGAGCTACGGTTATATACCCTATGATAGAAGTGGGCAACGAAACAAGTTTGAGATTGGAATCTGGTTTCTAAACCTGTTTCCAAGCCAACTCAACCTGTCGGTTCGAGATCAGTTTCAACCGGCACGTTGAAACATGTATTAACAAATCCGGTTTTAACCCAATCTGGTTCCATGAACTCATGAAGAACCGGTTTTGAGTTTTGTTGACCTGATAATACAAACTTTCAACTGATTTGGGCCAAAAACCTGATTTGTACGCCTCTATAACTCTATCTACTTGCTGTTAAAAAAAAAAAAAAAACTTGTTGGAATGGGTGGAGGCTTTCAGGCTTATATAAAAGTAATCTAACAAGCAAATTGGGCTGGAAGTTGGACAACCTAATAGAAGAACCGAGAAAGTAATTCATCTTACATAAAGTTAACAACGCTATTACACTATTTTTTTTATTAAAAATATATTACTTTTGGTGGACAAAATTATCAAAAAAATTATTCGATGTATTATTGTCAACACATGACAATTTCGATACACAGTTTCTAAAAAATCAATTTTCATTTTTAGTATTATTATATCGGATGTTTAACGGGTTATATATACTCTTTTCTAAAACGGTTGATTTTGAACGGAACATATTCTGGTTATAATTTTTTTTTATTGTAATCAAATATCTTCTCAAGTCAACGCGTTCTAGCTCAAAAATCTAGAGTCCCGACCCGATCCAATAATATCAAGTAATTATCTTTTTATTTTAAACATCAAATTGATCTTACTTTCACTCCTAAACTACTTCACAAACTACATTGTATTAATGCCTGTGTTTGAACCCCAGACATCCAATTAATACGACAAAGTCTTTATCAAGTAGGCTTGTCCCACATTGACAGATTATGTAATTATCTAATTTAGAAAGCTGATTAACACATAGATATCGGTTTGATGTAACCCGTGTGGTTGAAGACAGGTTCTTTCGACTTTAACATGCCGGGTTTGAGTCGTGCCATCGCGGGTCCGTGTACGTTTTAGGTCGGGTACAATAAATCATGAGCATTGAAAGGAAACTTTATGATAGAGTGTAGCAAATGGTAAGCATGTGTGTCGGGGTAAGCTAGCACGACGTGAGGTTTCATTTGGATGGTGTGTGTTTGGACATGTGATGGTGGGCTCTTATGCCTCCCAATAATATAATTCTCTAATCAATGGGAACCTTTTTTTAATTGGATACACTTTTGTCGGTTATGAGTATGTATACATGAATGATACATTTTATGGAATTTTGTTGTGTACTTTAGATGATTTTTGATGTAGAAGTTTTTAAGATGGATTTCTATGTAGTGATATTATTAAATATAATATAACCTATGTTTAATGTTTATATTGTTTTAGATTTGAAAATAACGGTACTATCAACTAAACATTGTACATCTACTAGCTTAGCCTAATGACAAAGGTGTATGACTGACTCTTTATCAGGAGGTTTTGGGTTCAAGTCTAACTTATAACAAAAATAATAAAAAATGGGGGTTAGAAGTTGGGCCAAGGGATTTTCTCACCAGTGGTGAGTTTCCTCCTAATGGGGATTGAAGATGATCGGGTGAGTGGTATAATGTCTTCGTCAGTTATCTAAATTTTCCGTTCAAAAGAAAAAAAAAAACTAAACATTGTATGGACATGTATAAACTATGTCAGATCACTATTATGTCTTTTAACATATGTATTATTTACCCATCCCATGCAAATGTAGATGTGCTAACAAGCCGAGCAGAGTGAGCTCGTCTAAAATTGGGTGTGTCTGATTTCAAACTTTATTTTAAAAGCTCGAGCTTAAATATGTAATATAAATGAATTATCTAGTTATTATAAATTTATAAATATTTTTTATTTATTATTTAATCTATATATATTCCATAATATATATCATTTATTTATTTCTATTATATAATAAGTATTATTAAGTAAATATAAATAACAGACTTGTTTAGACTTGCGAGTCTAATCAAACTTGATAAGTGAATTTTGGTTTCTGGCTCATTTATAAATTGAGCTTTAATAAAGACTTATGTCCATTTAAGCTCCGCAAGATCGAGCTTTTACTGAGCCGTCTTCAAGTAACTCATGTTTCGGCTTGACTTCTTTACATCTGTACTTCTTTTATTTTATTTTATTTTATTTTTATTTATTATTTTTTTACACCATATCCCTAATATAATGTTTATTTGTATTTCCCTTAAAATTTTAATTAACTTTTGAACTAAAATGATACGAAATGACCAAAGGTAAAAAAACAAATCAATTTGATTAAATTAGTAACCTCGTAAAAAGTCACTTAGAATTATTTTAATGCATTAGATCTGAGAAACATCATCACTGAAACACAAGGTTTATTAGCTAAGATAATGCAGTTTTTAAAAAATATTATTTATATTAACCTTAAAAATACGAAACAAACGTATTTTACCGTAAATTTACCACCTCTAATTTGAATGCAGGACATGACTTAAGGATTGACGAGATTGGGGAAAAAAGAATTAATCGGACCAGAAATTATCCGGTAGACGACTGACAAGGTTGTAAAAATCAGAAGCCATCTGAAAACTGTCAGGGCACGACAAAAAAGTTATGCAGATGTCCAAAGGAAATCTCTGGAATTCCAGATTGGTGACAAAGTATTTTTGAGGGTTTCACCCTAGAAGGGTGTGGTTAGATTTGGTAAGCAAGGAAAACTTGGTCCTCGGTTTATAGGACTGTTTGAAGTTGTGGATCATGTAGGTCCGGTTGCTTATCGTTTGAGGTTACCATATAAGCTTAGTGATGTTCACGGCGTGTTCCATGTATCTAACTTAAGGAAATGTCTTGCGGATGAGACTTTGGTTATACCGTCTGAGGAGGTTTGGATTGATGACAAATTGCATTTTGTCGAAGAACTAGTCGAAATTGAGGACTGGAAAGTTCAGAAACTCAGACGAAGTAAGATCAAGTTGGTTAAGGTCAGGTGGAATTCTAGGCGTGGATCAGAATTTACCTGGGAGCGGACGGGTCAAATGAAGCGCAAATACCCTCATCTATTTTCGTCAGACAAGAGTTTGAAAATTTCGGGACGTTCCCAAAAGGAGGAGAGAATGTGACACCTGGCATTTTTCAGGTCAGATAATCCGTACTAGAGCCAAGAACTTAACAAATATAATTACAGTACTAGTAGACAAAGTTTATTTAGTCTAGATAAACTAGCAATAGGAAATGAGATTTCATATATATATATATATATATATATATATATATATATATATATATATATACTAGTTTTTATACCCCGTGCATCGTATGGTTTTGGTTTAAAAAAGTTAATAATTATATTGGAGTTCAGAAAATTTAACTGAATTATGGAACTTGTATAAATGAGAAACTGTTAAACTGAAAATAAAATAACATCTAAAATTTATAAATTAATAAATACTGATTTATATACTACATTTAACGTCTGGTTTGTTTGCACCGAATTCGTTCATTTTCTTTATAATCTACAAAACTATATGAACAGAATAAAGTAGTTAAATAGTACCTAAAGGTATCAAACTATTATTAAATTTTATTATTTGCACCAAATTCGTTTGTTTTCATTATAATTTACAAAACTATATGAATCGAATAAAATATTAAATTGTACCTAAAGGTATCAAACTATCATGTTGGGTGATAATTGGTGCGTCTCTTAGCGATGTATATCTAATCAGATATCAGATGTGAGAATTAACAATTGATTAGCAGGATGTTCTGACTAATCGTCAAATATTATAATGTTTATATAATTTGTTTGAATTGGAGGCTTTATGTTTATTTAAGTTGATAGATTAATTAGTATTTAAGTAGTTAAAGAGACTTTATTTTCTCTAAGTTTTTATTTTTATAAATATAGATCTAGGTGTCGATTTGCATCTTTTATATGCAGTATATGTTGTACCTTAAAACATTTAAGAATCCCTATATTATAGTTATAAAGTTTTTTTTTTTCCAAATAATTGGTTAATTGGATGGTGATTATCTCTACAATAAATCCAACTTAATTGATTAATTAAGAAACCATATATTATAGGTACTTGAGATTTTTTTAGGAAAAATAAGAAGGGATTATTCTTAATTGATTAATTAAGAAACCATATATTATAAGAACTTGAGATTTTATAGGAAAAATAAGAGGGGATTATTTGGGAGGAAAAATTATTGTGAGATGCAACGTGAGAATGACACGTGTTAAAAATCTTTTCTTTTATATAATAGTATGATGATATGATATGATATGATATATATATATATATATATATATATATATATATATATAGGGATGGGAACTATTAATAACCCACTCTTAGAGAGATAACCAAATAACCACATCCTAGTGGCTTGATAAAAATGCAGGTGCTATGGATGAGTGACACGTGTCACTCCTTTTTTTTTCTTTTCTTTTTTAATAGAAAGGGTATAAGGGTATTTTACCCAAAAGAAAAAGTACCCCTTCATTTTTAAAACGCCTATAACTTTTTTATCCCGAGGTCGGTTTTTTATAAAAATTATACCATTGGACTCATCGCTTTTTTATCTTTAATACAGATGTGGTCCCGACTTTTTTCGAAGGTTTTTTTCAAACGCCTGCATTAACATCAATGTTATAGAAAAAAGGCACCGGTGCTACTCAGAAAAGGCATCAGTGCTACTTTTTGTAACATTAAATGTCAGTACGGACGTTTGGAAAAAATGTCAAAAAAAGTCGGGACCACAATTGAATTAAAGGCAAAAATGCGACGAGTTTAATGGTATAATTTTAATAAATAACCGATAAAATATGAAAAAGTTATAGACTTTTTAAAAATTGGGGGGGTGTTTTTTTTGTTGGGTAAAATGACATCTATACCCTTCCTGGTAAAAGTACCCATTGGACAAGTGTCATGCATCTTGTGGCTAAAATTGGTTATTTGGTTATCTCTCTAAGATTGGGTTAATAATGGTTCCTTTCCCTATATATATATATATATATATATATATACAAGTGGGTCGACCCGCGCGTTGCTGCGGAGTTGACCTGTGTTCAACCATTATAGATTTTAATACTTAACGCGTGGGTTGACCCGCGCTTCATAGCGGAGCCGAACCGTTTTAAATATCGGTTAGCGAAACCATAAGATACGATCCGTGCAAAACTCATGCCATGAATGCATATAAATTTAGTTTTAACACTTCATGGCATTTGTTTAAATTGAACATCAGTCAAAATATGCATATATATGTAGAAAACTCCATTTTCCATGATGAGCAAAACAGCCATAAAGTTGTTTATTCAAAGAAAACCAAAAAAAAAAATATAACATACATAACCCTTAAGAAAGAGTGAAAATGACTCGGAGGAATGTCATACTACAAAAGCTTCTTAGTGCTCTTCGATGTAGCCTTCAAATTCTCTGAAGTTTCTTTTCGATACTCGCAGCCTCCCATGGAGAAAAAATACACACTTTTGTCTACCTTTTGCTTCTGCAAACTTACCCAGCCTTTGCCACATTAAATTCTCTGAAGTTTCTTTTCGATACTCGCAGCCTCCCATGAAGAAAAATACACACTTTTGTCTACCTTTTGCTCCTGCAAACTTACCCAGCCTTTGCCACATTAAGCAAATAGAAGCAGCAACATAAAACGCACCAAAATCACACAAAGAACACAAAAAAAAGAAGCTCCTAAACCAAGATGACATACTATTAGCGCGTTGCCGCTAGAAGCACATGTCATCATGCGATGATATCCAACGCGTAAAAACCTCAATGTTAGATGAAGATCGATTGTAAACATTATCAATAATAAATACCAAAGAACATACACTAACATAGTAATTACCACAAAGAAATAACTACAACTCCATAAAGAAACAAAAGTACAGGAAACACTTGTATTGTAAAAAAAAATGACTTTTAAAAGTCAAAATAGCTAAATATTTGTCCAAAACTGCACATTTTATCGATGAATACACGAAAGAACTTCAATTTCAAAATTTGACTGATGTTAACTGTCTTCAATATTCATTTCATGTGCTTGATACAAAACAACCATGTTTGTTAACATACCTATTTGTGTATTAAACCTAGCTGAGATTGTGTAAATCTATTTGTGTATTAAACCTAGCTGAGATTGTGGAAATGTTTCAGAATTTTTAATTTCGATTCTTAATGTGAATTCCAAGGGATTGAACATTACATGGTGGTTAGTGTATACTCTTTGGACAAAGTGGTTTCATCTTCATTAAAAGCATATGGTATTGTAAACAACCATATTTTATGAACTTTGTATATCATCTCTACGTCCAAACTCAAATTGAGAATCAGGAACTCAATAACCACTATTAGGAATCAGAATATGAATTAGAAAGCATGCCTAAACACCCCTAGAATCACATAATCCATAACTGTGTTATGTGAATACCTGGTGCAGAGTGTATATATACACACTTGTGAATGAAATGTAGACGCCAATCCATATTCTAAATCAACATCCTCTTGTAACACAAAGCAAGTAACTCTAGCTACAAAAAAAAAAGTCAGAAATCTATGACTGTTAACCTCTTAGAAGAATTATAGAAGAGAAAATATGTTGTTGGTGGTTATACCTCACATAAATTGATTAACAAAAGCATGTATTTGTTCCTCTTCAATATTCGGATGTTGTGCCCTTTAAATCAAAACCAAATTCGTGAACTCATAAGAAACACATGGCATTCCATGAACAATAACCATATTTTACATTGCAACTTAAAACTAATTAATATAACTAATAAGAGCATTAAAATAGGGATATGAGTAAATTAATAAAACTAATAAGAACTAAAGCTAATAACCTATAATTAAAGAGATGAGAAAGTTAATAAAACTAATAAGAAGAACTATAGCTAATTATCTATATTTCAAATATAGACATCATCCTCACCCTTGACAAAGACGTCTCCATCTATTCCTCTAATCACTGTCCACAAAGCCCCAGAAATCACACGCACATATTAGCAAAAAAAGTGAACAAATCCTGAGTTTAACAATTCAGAAAACCTCCAAAATGCCTTCACTTTGAAACCCGCAAAACAAATCCTTTGGTATTGAAGAATCGATGAATCAATATGCATATTCAATTAGTAACATCAAAAGGTAAAACTGTGCAACCTAATTAACAATTTTGAAACATACAACCGACTTACCAGAAAAGTCATTTCTCTCATATCACCAACAAACAAAAGGTCTACGTATGTTGCTA